>VWZK01012970.1:244184-330389 GCA_013396935.1 Baryphthengus martii | reverse complement strand
TGTAATAGACACCCACAACAGTATCACATACAATGTCACATACAATGCCTAATCATTTTAAGACTTTATCAGAACAGGTGTTTTAGGAAACCTGGAAAAAAAAAAAAAAAAACAAAAAAAGAACTTTGAGATTTTTCTCATCTTGATTTAAAATACCATTTCTGATGGCAGCTGTCCACTGCTCTTAGTCAAAAGAGCTATTGTGGAAGAGAAGTCATAACTGAAAATAAGCTGAAGTTTTTGTCTTGATGTAAAATTTTGTACTTGCATATAAATTAATTTCAAGGTTCAAGTGCCATGCTTTAGACAGTTAACAGCATTTGTACCACTCTGCTTTTGTGTGTGTGTGCTTCAGAAGCTAAAATAAAGGCATGGAGAATTTTATTCCTCCTAACACAAAAACCCTGAAATCCTCTCAGCTCATAAATGATATATTTGAACTTTTCAATTTTATGGCCCTTAACTATTATTCAGGGTGATCGTGCAGAAAATTTCTAGTATATGAGAGGGAGTCCTGTTGCTATTGAATCCTACTGCAAGCTACATTGCCTTGCTTTTTTTTTTATCCTGCTGAAAAAGTGTCCCATGGTAGATGTAAAAATATTGGTAGAGGACTTCATTCTCAACTGTGAAGAAAGTAATTTTTCTTCTTAATGTGATTTTACAATAAATGCTTTTTCTTCTCATTCATCTCATGATTATTTTTATTTTGGCTCAACGTTTTCAGAGTACTTCAGTTACAAGACTCAAAATTCAGGAAAGATCTTCTGCAGTTAGAGCTTAACGTGATGAACGTTATAATATTAGTAGTGATCTTTGTAATTAGAATTATAGTAGAGTTCCAATAATTGTTTTCTTTGTCTAGATCCACTCCCTGTTTGTCTGTCCTCTGCTCTGAAAAGCTTGATCTAAGCAGATATTCAAAAAGGCTGAGTTCTAGTGCATCTTATTTTGAAGGCTGAATGATTTAGGAAAGATGGACTAATGTTCTTTTAATCTAGAATATGGACAACCTTTTGTTTTAGATCTTTTATTTTAAGTAAAAAAGCCCAATATACATCAAATATGGATTGATTTGGATAGGAAAATGCATGGAAATGGAAGAACATTTCATAGAAGTTTTAACAGAAAGTTTCGTTTTTCATTCTCCAGAAGTATTGTATTAATGTTTTTAACAGAAATTAATTTTTTCAATCTATATTGGCATAGATAATTACTTTTACCAAGAAAAATTTTTTAGTTGTCTGATCTGTTATCAGATCCATGAATCCTCATACCAGTTCTTCCTGCTTCTAGATTTTAGCCACGTTTTATTTAGGGAAGTGTGAAGAATACTGTTCTGAGTATAAAGAACAATGATAATGATGGTGCTCAAAGTTCTAACCAGTTTTCTAAGATGAACTGTAGTGAAGTTACTCATGTCTAAATGCAGTATGAGAATGGACATGAAAGAGAAGTAAATAGACTAATACTTGAAATCTGTTTAAGAAGAAAGAAAAAAAAAAAAAGGATGTTTTTATTTAAGTATACCTATATTTCCTTTTAATATGGAATGTGATTCTGATATAACGTAAGCTAATAGAATGTAATTTGCTACTTATGTACCAGTAGCTGGGTTAGAGGTTGCTTGTTGCCAGTCGGTTGGTGTAACAATGCCCACAGAATAATGCTTTTCTTTCTCCCATACTCTTTTATGGGTGCAATAAGCTGTAACCCTGCAAAGCAGCCTTGGTTTATAAATGGACTACAGCAAAAATGCCTGGATGGTGCAGAAATGTTTGGTTTGTGCTTTGACCTAACAGAAAAAATCAGCCTTTTAAGTCCAATGCGCTGCTAACAGGATGGTGGGATCAAAGTAGGCAGAGAAATGGGAAGTATATAGATTTTATTTGTTTGCTGCTTATTGAACATTGGAAAGCTGATTTCTGTCGTTTGTGTAGAAACGCATGCAGAGCTACCTTCCATTACTCGGTTAACAATAGCATAGCAGGCAAACACAAAGGTAGGATAAATTCTTACTTATTAGTCATAAAATGTCGTATTTTACTACCTGCTTCATGCTCCGTAGTTATCCAGTCAGTCACGTTCCTCCTGGAACACAGCAGAGGTGGCAGGATTAGGCTCAGAATCTGAATGACAACCTTATGCTCTGTTTAGCTCCAACATTATGGTTTAAATGGAAGTTGATCCATCTGGTATTTTCATCCTACATCAAAAGCTCTTCCTTGAAAACAGTTGGTTATGAGAGAGAATAATTAAACTGTCTACTTTAATACAAGGTATTGAAATTGAAAACTGAGCTGAATACTTATGTAGTTATGGAGGACAACAAGTCTACTGACAGTGACTGGAGTGACATGACATCAGGGTCACCCGTCAAATGCAACTTAGCAGAAGTTGGGAAAGTCTTTGTGCATTGCACTTTGGCTTTTTGCACTCTAGGGAATGCTGGACTTACTAAACCCCAGATTCCTAAGAAGCACTTTAAGAAGCTTCAAAAAGTAACACAGAAAAAAATTATCATATTTACAGTGGATGTTTTTAGAGAGCATCGTGTAACACAGTGGAGTACAATGTGATGAAAAATATCATTGAATATATCTCTTGTAAATCTTTCATAAAATATACCCTTTCTATCTCAGAACTTCTGTCAGCCTTTCATTTCCTGACTTTAAAAACAACTTAATTTATTGACATCAAACTTATCTGGAGAGGTAGCAGGCATAGAAGCAACAACCTCTTCTTTTTCTCCTGCCGCATGCATTTACTTTCTTGAAGTACATTATGAAGAAGATTCACAACAGATGAAAATGTAAGATGTGGTCCAAATCCTTTTCCAGTCCAGCTGCCTCCAGTCCAGTTACCTACTTTGTCCTGATGGGCTGTTCAGACAGAAGGAGGAAACTGAAGAATTAGGTTGAGAACCTGAGCTAGCTGCTCTCAATTTTCTATTCTGTTGAACCAGTGCCCTGAGACCAAGGGACTTAAACTTTTTTGCTGAGACCTCATTAAAAGGACATGCTTCTTTGCTATTAGTTTTGTGCCTCCCTTTGGCTTTCACTACATACAAGGAGCCTCAGCACTGAAAAGATTCTTACAGTATGTTGTAAAGGAAAGGTAACTTTTATATGAGCATGAAGGATCCAGTGTGATGAATCTCTTTGGCTTAGAAGAGAGGAGGATGGCAGGTTTTCTACCTGTGGTGGTCCTGATTTCATTGTGATTTGAGGTATCTGAGAAGCTGGGTGCGAATGTTTTGAAGAAAAATAACTATAGGAAAGCTTGAATGTCACAGACATACACACGCAGAAGCGGGAGAGTCAAATAGCAACTTGCGCTTTTTGGCAGTGATGACTTACATGTGGATCCTCAAATGCAGAGTGCCTCAGCGCTCATGCCAAATGTGTAGCAGGAGTTCATCCACCATTTCTCCTAGCTTAGACTGAAATCAGCATAAAAACATTTCTTGACCAGCAAGAGACTGAACTAGAATCCCGGCTAAAATTTTAGGGGTCTATAGATATGTCTAAAATGCAGAACATCTTGACTGCAGAACATCTTGACTACGGAAGACATTTGATCATATGAAAGACTGTTTTGGACTTCCTTTTAAAATTGGGTTCAGAGGATCTTTGGAAATTTGGTCCTGTATATGGTTTCTTTCCTTCCTGCTTAGATAAGGACTTAATCCTCAGAGACTGATTGGGTCCAGATCCAAGGATTTGGCTCAGAACTTGTTTTGTATCTTAATGATGCAAAAGTGCAGGAACTTTGCAGGTACTTTGCAGCCAGGAACAACTGAACTATATACTTATGGAGAAATCCATAACTACAGTGGAATAAAAGTTGCACACATGGAACTTGACCCTGTTTCAATTGAAGTCAAGGCATTTTCATTCCAGGAAGAAAAGGTTCTGGTTTGTTTTTAAACTTTTCACGTTCAAAATGAGCATTTCAGATTTTTTTAAATCTGTGAAGCATTGTTAGAGATTTTTTTTTTTCCATTAGTATAATCTCTGCTTCCACTTTCTGAATCTTTTTGTTGGTTTGTTCAAAATGCTTATTGGCATTGCTAGAAAAAATGTATACTGCACTGGGCAGGGTGATGGATAATTTTGAAAGAGCTATATAATTGTCTGACATAATTGCAGGAGTACATTTCTATAATACTAAAGACATCAGACAGAAAACTAGTTACACAACTTTAGCTAGAACTAAAGAGAGTATTTTTGTCATTTCAGAGCTGGCTTTATGGCAGTATAAATTTGTAGCGTGCTTATATAAAAAATCTCAAACCGTATTGTTTCATTGAATGGTGCCTGTAATTTTTCTGTGGCAAAGAACCAAAACATCCCAAGAAAGCTGTATATTTGTTTGTATTTTTATTAACAAGCTGTTGGTTAAATAAATTTCCATTGTTGGATGACTAAGACAGTCAAATATTTACGATGCAGACATAGGGCAGTTCCTTTTAAAGGCTGTGTAAGAAACATCTGGCCAAATGACTGAACATCTCTTGTAACAGGAAATTTCTTGGATTAATGGTCAAGGATTCTGACTAATTGCAGGCACTAACTCTTCATGAGTGTTAAATGTGCACCTGTTCACCTCTCTAGCACCTCCATAAATTTGTTGCATGGGTGGTGTTCTGATGGGTGGTTGTTTTGTACTGTAGCTTGAAGGTCATTATTCATGCAGCTCCCTTCTATTTCACACATCTGGGCACATCACACACACAACGGGATGGCAGCCCTGGTATTCAGCTGTAATCTTGTGGCCCTACATATGCACTAAATCAGTTCCTTAGGCTGTACTTAAAAATCCTTCTTGTACTTACTGCTCTGTATTAGACAACGTAGTCAAGTCTTTTGTCAGCATTTGTTAGTTCTTCAGCATTTCAGTGATTCTGTTCTGAGATGCCTTCCGTGCCCTCCAGCACGTAACATTACAGCCTAAACAAAGGCAAAAGAGTTTGCACTGACAATTTACAGTCTGGATCACTGCTTCTCTAGTTTTAGATGGATTTAATGTCACTGCAGGGAAGTGAGCTCAGGGAGGAGGTGCTCTACAAATCACAGCCCGTGTCTGGCAATGAAATTTTCAGAGAGTAGGCCTCAAATACCCCTTCCAAACCCAGTCCGCGCAGATCTCACTCCTCTAAACTGTCCTGATTGCTGAGGTACCTGTCCTAAGCTGTGCTTTTGCCCTCAAGGTGCTAAACATGCTTCCAGAGTGACAATCTCTCATCTGTGCAGTCCCTGCGGGCCAGTTTAGGCCAGGGACTTCCAAGAAGCATGCAGATTTGTTGCACGGAGAACCTCTATATGCATATATGCAGTGAGTGTTGCTGAGCATCACCCTGCACCTGCAATGTAGGCTCCTCTGCACCTGCCTAGCAATAGATCTCCTGTCTCTAGGGATCTTCAGAGAGGGAGCCCCAGAATAAAGGGTTGTGAAGACATCCCTGCTTGAGTCCTTGAGAAAGAGAGTAGGGCAGGACTTCTCACTGACAGTTTTTTTCAGGCACAAAGTAGCAGGAAGGCAGTCCTGTGAAAATATTTGGCTTTTAATGTCATAATACAGATATGTCAGAGAGATAAAAGTGAAACAAAAACAAAAAAAATCTGGAAAGGACAGCCTATGGGCAAGCAGTTTGCTGATCAGGAAACCACTCATTGTGACATTTGGTGGGCTAAAAGTAGTGCCCCTTATCCTCAGTTTAGGATTATAATAAATAATGTGTTGAACTAAAAATTAATGTGGTAAAACTTTCACTTAATTATATAATGATTGCTTAAATCCATAGAAACCATCTCTATTGTGAAATGTGGTATGGGATAGTCTGGAGTGTGACTTCCAGAGTGGGGTACTTCGCAGTACCATTGTGCACATCTGCTTTCCCTTTTCCACTTAGGAATGCAGACCTTACTGTACTTGATAATACTTACAAGAAAACTTGAAGTCCCATGGAATAATGGTTTGTTTCTGAAACCCAAACAAAACAAATCAAGATTCTTAGCACCTGTGTAAATGTGGTAATTTGCAAAAAGCAAACTCAGGTCACAGATTTGAAAAGTCGATGTATTACTGTGATGTTTTCAGCTGGTTGCTGTCCAGCTGCTCTGGAAAAGCAGCAGCTGCGGTGCTTTGTTGCCTTCTCCTTTCCTGGAAGGTGCTTTATGATTTAAATAGCTTCTTTGGGTGGAGAAAAGGCAGATCTCTCTAATTCAGCAACAGGCGTTTACCTTGACTTGGCACCAAGAAATAAAACCAATTGAAAAGGATCACTGCAAGGATAGTGAAGAATAGGCTTAACTAATAAAAAGCTGCTGAAAGAAAAAAAAAAAAAATGCAACGTGCTACCAGAGTTTAACTCTGTACTTCAGAATGTAAATAGCATACACATAGTTTTATGCATTTAAAAGTAAAATGTTTGGTTTTGTGGGGATTTTTTAAGGCAGGTTTTTCTAATAGGCATTGCTTATACGTCTAGAATAATCTCTTAAATCAAAAAGCAGCATCCATGTGCTATGTGGGCCTTTTAAGCAAAGAGCTGGCTGTTGCCACATGAAATCCTTTTGCTTTTTTTGGCTGGAATAGAAATGCTTCCAAACTCAGTGCAGTGCAAAGGCAAGAGGAGGATCAGGCTGTACAGTCTTATACTTGTGACTCTTTATGCCATGTGCTTTTAGCAGAGTGTGGCATGGCTGGTGGGTGTCTCCCCCCCTCCCCCCAATCAGATTATCTAACAGTTAATCTGTTTTGTTGATGTGCTGAGCGACAGCAGCTCATTCAGGAACAGACTCAGGGTGGGAGGGGGGAGCACTTTCTGAGAGCAAGCTGTTTCAACCAAACATTTTCCTTTTACTGATTCGTAGGATTAAATTTCAGGCTGTTGCCTATGGAACTTGGCATTAACAGCCAACACACGTTCATCACGTTAGGTTTTCTCCTTAACTTCCCTTATGGAAAAAAAAAAATGGAGCTGTAGTTGATCGTCATCAGTCTCCCCTGACCAGCTTATAAGACTATGATTACCATGTTTCATCACCTTTTAATACTGACCAAAACCTAGGTGGTTAAATTCACGATGCTCTCACCTAGGTTTTTCCTTTGTGTCTCTGTGTGTTTGTCAGCATATACAAAATAGTTCTGAAATGAGCTGGAATTGATCTAAGCTACTCTTAACCTCCTTCCTTTCTGGACAGACAATTATTATTTCTCAGCATATGTGTGTATGTAACTATCCATATTCAAGCTATGTAGGAAGCCTGTTTCATCCTCACCTAGAGTAAAGGTGGGAATACATGCCTTGTTTTGTCAATGTTTGTTGAATTGTCTTTCTGTTGTTTCAGTTAAATCCATTAGTCTGTAGATTTTGATAATGGCTCTGAAGCACCAGTTTCTATAGTGCTTGATAGTGTCTATGTCTGAATGGTGAAGGCTCTTATAATCATCTTTCTCTCTTTTCATCACATAAAGGAGGGGGCAGGGAAGACCTAAGTCTAATTAGAGTGAATGAATCTGTGCCTGCTACGTGCTGCTCAGAGGCTTTGCTGTCTCTTATCCATATTACTGTCACAGCTGAGGAGTACACCACAAGGGCACCCTGGTGCGGACCCCAAGTGCTTTGTCTGTATAGATTACTGCAGTCTGTTCATGCAGGGGGAGTCCAGGCTCTGCAGTTTCAGCTTTCCCAAAGCCTCTTCACAAGGGGAAAACAAATTATGTTAGCGAATATGTATCAACTGCCAGGAGGGAAAAGCCTAATGAAATTAAGACGGTGTGCAGTTCTCACAGGTTGCAGCAAGTGCTGTGGGGAAGCTGAGAGATAATCAGAGCCTGGTAATAGGCACTAAAACAGCAGATACCTTGCCTTGTCCAGAACTGCATTTCACTTTAGTCTGTGTAAACAGTGTAAGAACGTATTTTGACATCATAGTGACAAGATTTCAGCCAGTACAGACAGGGCTGAACTAATGACACCATAGGGGACGAGCCAAGAGCTAGATGATCTTGCAGGAACAGGAAACCTCAGTGTGGAGTCACAGGGTCATAGTGTGTGTATTTTATTTGGGAATGCTGTGTTTGCTTAGCTGAACCTACTAAACTCGTCCTAACCACTGTAGGAAAGTGTACTGTCTCATTATATACCTGTGTTACTCATATCGGGATATTTCTGTCCATGGAGAGTGTATAATTTGCATGATACTTCTCACCGTGGTGTTCAGAAGATCCTGAAGGCAATAGATTGAGAGATGCCCAGGGCTATGAGTAACCTACAAGCCACCTACTCAGGAAAGTGTCCCCTTGGGCTACTGGATCAGTACAGGTGGATTTTTAATCTTGTAGACAAATAGCTGGAAGAGTCACCAACAAACCTTCTCTGTCTATGATCAAATGTGGTGGTCTGCCATCTCCTCTCCATTCCATTTCCAAAGGATGACAAACAGTGGTGGCTGGAACAGCCCAGGTTCTTGAATCTTCTATTTGTCCTCTCTGAGCTTGCTTCCTTCGCATGTTATTTTTCGGGTCTGCACTATGTATGACTATTGGACTCCTGCCCCAACCCTTAATCCTTCGATGTGTTCAATGTTGAGAGAGAGACACCTTGTACAGTGCCATGTGGTATCCAGTCCCAGCCCTCATTCCCTCTGATTCAGCTGCTCTGAAAACCCCCCTGGAACAAAGGACCCATCTGGCTTTACGTGGCTCAGGCACCAGTTTTATTTCATCTTGAAGTCCAGTGTCAGTCTTCCTTGGCCCGAGATAAAGACTTGCAAAAGTCTTCTTTCTTTACAGTACCAGACTTCTGCCTCTTTTGGGTCATTTTCTCCAGTTCCTTCTAATAAGATTTGTGTAACTCAAATAAAACCAGTAAGGTTTTACCATCAGAGCATTTGATGCCAAACAAAGATGTTGTGTAGATTATCTATCTGTGTCATGAGTATGCAAATACTTGTTTTTGCCATTGTAGCTGCCACAGTTTCTTTTAAGTGGTGACTTTTGGCAGCTACAGTTCAATTTTACCAACTGTTTCTTTCTAAAAATGAAGAAAATATAGGATAGCAAGAGCAGAAGTGATACTTTTTAATGTAAACAAGTTGGTTTTAGGGAGTTAATGAATGAGGCAACTGCTGAGTGTGATGTAAAAAGCATTGTATCAGTGACTAGAAAAGAGTCATGTATAATTCAAAACCAAATCCCCTAGGAAAAGTTTGCATAATGTACATGAACTGTTGAGCAGTTTAATAAAAAGGAAACTGAAAAGCACGGCATTTGAGATAATCCAGACATTTTGTTAATGCACACAGGTATTTGCAACTGAGTGAAGAACACTGTATTTAACACTGAAGTGTATCTGAGCGAGAAGCAAGTCAGGGAATTGATAATACCACAGTGGTTAAGCACATTAGAGTAATACGACAGTCCTCTATTCCTAAAGCACCAAGAAAAGTTTATCAAACCTCTGAAGCCTTTTGGGATTTGCTTTCCCAGTTACATGTAGCACTACAAGAATTTCTAAAGTGAACATCTGAAGTCTCTATGCTCCAGCAGTACTGTGTGTCAGTAACTACAGAAGCCATTACCTATATACAACCTGGTAGCATTTGGCTTATTTTCAACCAGCATTGTCGATACCAAGTAATAGTAATAGGAGAGTTTCAGTTTCTTCTCTCGTAACTTCTTCCAAACATCTTGACAAAATGGAGAGCTCTAGAAACTTCATGTTGTAATCAAAGCTCCACCGAACCAGACCTTGCTCCAAGTTAAGGAGTAATGTCGTTGACCCATGGAAGTCACTTTGCATCATTTGGCCCAGATGTTAATTTTTTTACAGCTAAATCTGAAATGGGAGTCACCATCCCAGGAAAAGCCACTGCTTTAGATCTTCAATGTAATAGCTGAACAGTGTTCTTTTTTCAAGGGTCCTACCACCCTTCAGCATAGAATCATAGGATGGTTTGGGTTGGAAGGGACCTTACAAGCTCATCTCATCCAATCTCCCTGCAGTGAGCAGAATCATCTTTGACTAGATCAGATTGCTCAGAGCCCCATCAAGCCTGACCTTGAATATCTCCAGGGATGGGGCATCCACCACCTCCCTGGGCAACCTGTTCTGGTGTTTCACCAACACTTTTGCGTAGCACTTTCAGTCAAGCTTTATGTAGTAGCTGCCACCAGCTCAGATAGGCTGCAGCTTCCACTCAGAAGCAGGACTCCCTGCCTTGTGATGACTGCTCTGCCTGCCTTCTCTGGGGCTAGGTTAAAGTCAGCTTTTCTTTGTCTTCTTGTGCTCTGCTTTGTGCTGTCTAATCTGCCTGATGTAGAAGAACTCATTTAAAAGCTGCCCACAGTATTTCCTAGTACAACAAAGCCTAAAAAGATCAGACTGCAGAGAACCTTATATTTTTGCATGTACTGCTTCTGCGTATTTCTGGATGGCTGGGAACCACCACACACGTGGGGAATGAAAATAAATGGACTGAGATAGATTTCAAACCTCTAGGCCAGCGCAGCTTACTGTGGTAATTGCCGAGTGGCCTCCCTTTTGGATCCTTGACAAAGTCTGTCTTTTCAACAACATGCACTTCTGCTAGGACCTCTGCTTGTGGATACAAAAAAAATTGTTCCGTTCTTGGGCTTTCTCTCACTTCTTGTAAACAAGTAGGTGTTGACTAGTGTGGTCATGATTCCCTGAGGCCTTTCTGTAACCGCTTTTTAAATAAGTCTGTACTGAGATGAACAGCTTTGTGGTTCAGGGCAGCCTTCGGTGTGTGGAGATTGAGTTCCTTGGTCTCCCACAGATATGGTTTAATGACAGTGGGTGGATTGCTTTGGAGGGCATTCATCCTTTTCTTTTTTTTTTTAAACAAAGATACCCAAAAGTGAGGCCACCAATCTGAATGAGTCAGGTGGGCTCCACTTATGCTCAAGAGGAGAGCAAGGATTCTGCAAAGGGTGAATCATCTTTTCTGACTGTAGGAAGAGCCTTGAGGTAGCTAACTTGTTACTGAGTTGAGGTGACATTAATTCCATGCTCTGGTTTTAAATCAGATCGCTTATTGATTTTGATGGGAGCACACCTGGACACCCTTTTATTTCCTTTTCTGGGCACTGACTCATCCAACCTGAAGCATCCCATGTTTAGAGTATTAGATTTAACTTTTCTGTGTTTTTTTTTCTTATCTTTCCTTGAACATTTAGATTACCATATTCAGGTTTTGAGATGAAACAAACAATTGATCTGTGGGAGTGTCTCAAGCAGAATGCATTGTTTTTATGTTTTTTTTGTTTTGATTTTGGGTTTGGTTTTTTTTTTGGCAGGTACATTTCCACTAAATAGCAACTACCATGATGCGTGTAACTGCTTCCAACTACTAACAGAGAATAATGTAAAAATACCATTCAAAGGGACCTCAAAAGATCATTTAGGCCATCTCTCTACACTTCAAGGTAGAAGCAACTGTTCTTAGAGGATAGAAAGGTTTGATTTGCATCTTTATCAACCTGAGTGCTCATACTCACTCATACCCTTTCTATACTGGCTTAAATGTTTTTCACAATGCACCAGGATTTTAAGAGGTGTGTCTTTTCTTAAACTAGGTGCGTTTTCTTGTAGATGGGATGAATAGTGTCTGCAATGGCTGTGCCGTGTGCGTGGGACTCCATCTTCTATTCTTAGTAACCAGACAGTGGTGCATAGAACAACCAGTAGTCTGTCTGCAGGGAGGAAAGAAGATGTAAAAAAGTTGATTAAAAAAACGAAAATCTTTGTTGATATACTTTGTTGGCATCCTAGTGCCGTGTTGAAAGAACATTGAAAAAATTCCCACCAGAACTATGGATAAGAGAAGAATTTGATTCAATTTGAGGTCTTTTTTTATTCTTTCTCTTTTGGCTTCTGGAAGTGGCTGTCCAGGTTTAAGTATATAGAGTATATTTTTGGTGTAGAAGACCTGTATATGTTGACTTTTAATGAACCAACCTTTGAGACTGCCAGGCTCACCTTTTGGGGAATTTTTTTTATAATTGGAGCGTCACATGAAGTGCGTTGCTTTTTTAAACTAAATTCCTTTAAAATCTTTGGTATTTCCCTCTTTTATTTCTGAAGTTCCTTCATTTCATGTCATAAATAACACTGAACTTGCTGAATTGCTGCCCATGAATTGTTTCAAGACTGGGTGAACAGAAACAAAAAGGGAAGTGTGAGAGGATTTATTCAATTGGAGCAAGTGGCACTTTGAGGGTACCGCCTTAGATATCAAGAACCCCAAAACATTTACAAGTATTATGGAACTTATGTGCTACTTTAAAGCTATCATGAACCTAAGCAAAATCAGAAAAATTAGCAGGAAAGATGAAAATTTAACAGTACTACTGTCTCATAAGACAGATTTAAACACCTAAGCACACTGACAGCAGTGTTATCGTTGTTGAATGTATATGTAATACACTACTTTTGCATTTAAAAAATCCATATCCTTATATTCTCAGAATTACCATCTTTTAGAAATGTGAGCTCTTAGGAAATTGGTTTTACTTTTCATGAGCTTTGGCACTTCATGCAGGTGGATGGGAAGTGACCATATGCTGCTTGGTTTCTGCTTCCCTTGCCTTGAGTCACTGCTTGCACCAGTGGTACCCAGGCAGTTCTGCCTACTCGGCAGCCACTCGGTGCTCCCCTGCCTTGTGCGGACCCAGAATGATGCCATAAAAAACATGGAACCATATTTTTGAGCCTTTTTCATTATCTGTCAGAATGATGATGAGTTTTTTGCAGAGGATTATTGCAGACCTTGTGTTACATTTCCAAATGAAGTAGGGAAGAAACATTTTCTCTGAGAATCTTGTATTTCTTCAAGTATTATATGAGTACTAGGTGTCTTCTCCATGTGGTGGTGACTCCTCTCAAGAAACCAGGCCAATCCCTGGGTAGTAGGTAGGAGTGATACAGTAATGGCCTGATTTGTCCAGAGGACCTCCCTATGGGGCAGGAAATACTGTTTCATTTCTTCATTTTGTTTCTAGCTTTTGCTTGAGAGCCTCTGAATAAAGGTAACTCCAGGAGAAATGTACTAAAAGCGTTTGCGAAGAAAAATGTCTGAAATAAAATTGTTGGCTGATATTTTCACTGAAGGAGATTACTCTTAGCTGCCCTCGTGTTATAAATAGCAGTTTTAAGAAATGCAAGATTTTCTTTGCCCAGTGTGGCACATACCAACAGAAATATGGCATTCTGTGTACATCTTGCATATCCCAGTGTGGTCAGAGATAGCTCAACTTGATTGGAATCATGTGTTTTCTTAAGTCTGCATTTCCAGTGAGAAGACTTAAAAGGCTAAGTAGCGTGGCATGTAAGCATGAAGAAGATTAATTTCTCTGTATCATCCAATTAAGAAGCATACAGCTCTGTAAGATTTGGTAATGGTGACATAAAAATAATGGTATCTCTAAAGAAATATAAAGATGTTGTATCTGAAAAGTACATCAGAGTTATAACCCGTTTCTTCTCTTCATGCCCACATGCTCTTGACAGCAGGAGAAGGGGTACGCTGAGCAGATCAAGAAGGATTTCTTTGTATGCAGGGGCAACATTCTTCAATAATTATGATTCCTTTTAAGTAGTTCTTTGGAAATAACATCTCTGAAATGAGGTTGCAGTGTTGCTTTAGCCAGGGCATATAACTGGCAGTGATTTGTTCAGGTGCTGTTAAAAATGGCTTGTTATGAAGTCTGCAATTCTACTTTGCTGACAATGACAACCCATAAAATGCTGGGAAGTACCGTAGCATTTTACAGAAATGTTTTGCTCTTACACCTGCCAGGACATTTGGGGCCCTGCTCCCTTTCTCCAGGATGTCTGTAACTTCCATATATAATCAATAGGAATTGCTCATATCCTGTGCTAGGAAAATAAAGCCTGTGAGCCAGTCTATTAAAACCTGTTGTCTAAAAACCAGTGTATAACTAAAAGTACCCAGCTTTTTCAGTGGTGGTAGATGTTTTTCTTTCTCTTCAGTAGCTCTTTTACAGTTGGTTTTACATGATAAAGGTCCAGTTTTGCATTGTTTTAAACCAGTGGGATATTTAACTTTCATTTCATTGAGGGGAGAACTGGCCTTACAGAGAAAAGGTATGTGTGACTTCTGCCTGGAAGAACACACCTTTCCTCCCTGGTTATAAGGTGGGAAAATTAGATTTATAAGGCATTTACTTTTCATATATGATAAATGTGCTTTTGAGGTGTTTATATTACTGTCTCAGCAAGGTGTGCGTTATAAAAATTTTTAAAAGAAGCGACATATCCAAACTCCACATAAATTTAATAATCATAAGTTCCCAGAGCACAATTGTTTCTCTGTATTGCATTAGAAAGCATTCCAGTGACTTTCTCCATGTGAAATCAGGAGAGATAAACAGTGCACCTCTATAGAAGTATAAATATTTTTCTCCAAGACATTTAGATTTTCACAGGCTGTTGAGGGTTGTTTTTCTTTTTTTCTGCTGTGAGAAGGCCTGCATATTCGAAACACTTTCAGGCTTGATGTGTAGTTTTAGTTAAGGGTGGGTGTATCTTGCAGAGCTTGAGGTTTGGTTAACACTGCCAACTATTTCTAGGTTCACACGGTTCATTCGTCTCGTTGAAGCCTGAAAAAACGCTTCCCCTGTGTTTCATTTGTGGAGTTTTTCCTCTTTCCAGTTTGTTTTTGTTTGTTCTCTTTCTTGTTTTGTATTAGGATTTCTGCTCTGTGCTCGGGTTGGAACATCACCTTATGAAAGATGGCGTGTGGCTTGTAATGTGCAGCTTGTGGTGCCTCTCCAGTCTCACCCCTGGAGCCAAGGATGACTGGCTCAACAATAAATATTAAGGAATTCTTTAGTGAGACTGTCACATGTGAACAGCAGTGTCTGGTAATCTTGAATTTCCTATCAAATAATCTCGTTTCAGCACGCAGGTTACTTTATGCCCAAATGCAAATGGGAGTTAGTTGCCACGGCAGGTATTGGTGACAGCACCGAATAAACAACACCCGCACATACACGTCCTTGCTGAATGCTTGTTTGAACTTCTGTCTACATGGAAAGAAAGCCAGTAAAGTTCATATTTTGTCCAATTTTATTCTCCTAATAGCTGAGTGTGTTTGAAATTAGACTAGATAAGTTTACCGCCCCGAAGTTTCAAAAGTTCTGAGAAGCTGGGGTGCACATCTAAGAAATCACAGACTGATTTTTACAGATTTCTAGTTTGATCTGTTTACTACAGGTGATCAAGTTTCAGTTTCTCCTGCGCTGCTTGAATAGGTTGTTCAATTACATGCACCCTCCAAAAAAATTATTTTTTTATCCTGTCTAATTCTCCTCACAGTTTAAAAATTTGTGATTTATTTGTGCCTTATTTCTGATTTGAAAAGACCACCTTAAAACTCCAGCCATTGCTTCTGGCTATGCCTTTTTCCAGGTACACAAAGGCATTCTTACTAACCATTCTTTTCTCTCAATCAGAGCATGTGCATGGAGAGAGAGAGATATGTGTGTATATATAATTAAGTCACCTCTGGGTCCTATTTTCAATAAACCAAGCTCTTGGCATTCCTTAGGTCTCCCTGAAACACTTTTTCTGAAGCCACGAGAAGTTGCATTATTCTGCTGTTCCTCTCAGTTGCTCTTTGCTTCTGCTCACAGTTTCCTGTTTATAAATCCCAGGTTCCTACTTTTTTTTTTTTTTTTTTCACCACAAGGTTATCCTTGTACTCTATCCTGATGTGGCACCTTTTTGTTTATTTGGCTATCCTACCAGAAGAGCTGCTTTCCCGGTTTCAGTCTCTTTATTATTTTTTTTTCCCCTTTTTTTGGCTTTTCTTCTTTTCTTATGTTTGCCCAGCCTGGCTTCCTTGTTCCTAGAAACACTACCTTGCTTTTTGGTGTGCATAAGAAAATGCATTTGGGAAATGAAAATCACCTCAGGGGGCCAGGTAGTCCCTGGCAACCTTCCCCTACCATTCAGTCTGCTTTGTTAGGCTATTTCATCCAAGAAGAAGGCTCTATTGTGGTATGCACAGTTGGGCTGGGTTTTCCTCAGGAACATTACTAGGTATGCACTGAGGAGTTCCACAAAGTAAATGTAAGAACTAATGTATCAGAAGATATTCTTTGTTCTGCTTTGAGTCCTTAGTGAGTTGGATTGTGCTCTCCTGTGGTTTAGTGGAGCCAGAAAGCAGGACTTGCAAACCAGAGCATTGGGTGAGTCAGGGAAACCAGAGCTGCATTCCCAGCTCTGCTATTGATTTTCTCCGTGACTTGAACACCTTGCCCCCCACTCTCAGCTGGTAATATTTACCCACTACATTGCAGCCACCAGAAAGAGATGATGCTGATGTTAGAGCAGCAGAGAATAACCTCCAACCTTTCGGTGGGATTAGAATCAATCCTTTCTAGACTGGGTCAAATGCAGAACGGCAGAATCCACGGTTAGTTTAACTTGCTGGTACTGCTCAAGGCTGACATAGAGAAAGCTCAGTGGCAGTGATGGTAAACGGAGAATTTTAACTGCTTCCACACATTCTTTTGCTATGTGAATCAGGGCTCAGGTTGGTTATTAGGCTAAACAGTAGCAGACAAGGTTAAATCATCCCTAGCCTAGACTACGGAGCTGACAGCTGAATCAGTCAGTCAGAGGAATATTAACCTATGCCAAGACAGCTCACATGAGCAAACAAAAACCATACAAAACAAAGCTCTAGGAGTCTACTGAAGCAAACCCTCTAACATCCCCAAAACAGCGTTTTTAGGTGGCTTGTTCTCAGTTTTGTCATAACCATTCTTAATTGTGTCTCTGTTCCTGTTATTCTGTCCTTTTTTTTTATCATATAAACCAAACTGTTACTGAATTTTGTCTTCAGAAAATCCTGACACCATAGTTAAAAAGGAATTTGTTGCCTCCTAGACCTTTTTTATGACTCTAAAAATTCTCACATTCTCTGAAGTTGGTTCTTAAAACTATTTTAATCTAGTTTGCATTGGTGTAGGTGATTTAACAATATCGGTTTGAAATCCAATTTTAGTTAAGCTTATGTCTGTTTGTAATGTAGGAAAGACCTAACATTTATCTTCTGCTTGATTTTTTTGAAGTGCTTGTTTACCTTCAGGGATTGTAGGGACAGCTGGAGAATTGCAAAACTAGCAGTGTTAGAGACTAATGAAAGAAAACTTGATGTCTAGAGAAAGCAGGTGAATTTTATTGTCTGAATAATATGGTTTTGCCCTGATTTTTGTCTGATTTGTACTAGTTTTACCTTTTTGATTTCAGTATGTGGAATAGGCCCCCAGTTTTAAATGGCTTTTAACTACACAACCTGCAAATGAAGGGCAAAGAGTCAGCAGCTCTGCCTCATCCTCAGGATGGAAAGTTTCCCTGACAAATATTTCCAGCAAAAATAAGATAGACTTTATTATTCCTGTTTATGTCTGAGGTAAAATGAAGTAAGACGTGTCCTCCTTTATTTTGAGGTGTTTGCTTGATTTTTATTTCTTTATTTAATTCAGAAAGTCGCTGACATTTGGATTATTAATAGCTCATAAACAGAGAGAGGCTACAAATGTTTTCCCCGTAATTAGCGTATGGTCTACATCAGGCTGGGCGTGTCGAAGAAACGTTTTTCAATTGGGTTGGGTGACATTTCAAGGGAAATGGGTGATGCTGCACTGCACATTTCCCTGCCTTTCCTTCTTCTGCTCCCCTTGGCTCAGCATGCAGAGGATGACTTCTTC
Source organism: Baryphthengus martii (assembly GCA_013396935.1). NCBI lineage: Eukaryota > Metazoa > Chordata > Aves > Coraciiformes > Momotidae > Baryphthengus > Baryphthengus martii. Next base: position 312,617 of record VWZK01012970.1, on the reverse strand, counting down.
CCTGTCTCCCTTAGACCTGAGAGACATGCAGTGCTGGGTGCCTGCCTTGCTGGTGAGCAGAAGGTTGCTCTGCAGGCAAGCTGCGAGTCTGCTGCTGGACCCATAGGAGTGCGGGGGCGGGTTGGGGATTACTTGAATTGAGAAACAAGGACATTGCAATACTTCTTCGTAGTTTTCTGAAGGATTTTGTTGTCACTGCTGAAAAACAAATGAGGGCTAATTCTACATGAAAGCTAGACCGCTGCTCTTGCAGAAGGTGCAAAGACATGTCATCAGTCATCCCCGTGACGCTAACATGAGGTGACAAAGAAGAAGATTCAGGCTTGTGGATACCAATTACCCTGAGCATAATGACCAAAGCCTTTCTTCTTCCTGGGAAAGTCTTTAAGATGACAGGAACTAGAAAAAGTGTTGGCAAACGTGCCACTATTAATCAAACTTCTCCATCCCCTATATGGAAAAGTATGTTCAAAGATATGGAATGGCTTCTATAGGAGGAACGGCTGAGTAAGACGGGGATCATTCAACCTGGAAAAGAGATAATTTAAGAGCACATATTGTAGAGGTCTACAAAACTCCCGTACAAATCTAATGGCACTGATGGATATTCAGCAGTTTTGGAGGGTTTGGCAATGTGTCAGTGACACTCTGCCTTGAATTTGCCTTGTTTCATTCTGCTGATGTGGTCCTGGCCCTCTGCCTGAGATTTGACTTATTTGTCCTTTTGTTTTTACCATTTATTTTCACTGTTTTCTTTCTTTTGCTCCATTGTAATTAATCGTGCTTATCAGTTATTTTTAATCCCATCCCCCTGCACAGAGTGATAAAAGCAGTTAGTGTTTTTGCACCTCTGGGGACGTTTTATCCGAGTGAGGAAAGAGGAAATCCCCTGAAGTCATTTTACAAAATTCCCGGATTGCTGCTCCAAACCTGATTCTTGCCCAGCTAATTCAGGGTCACTTGAACTGGCACGTGCCCAGCAGTATTGCTTAAAACCACACCAGATGTGCTGTTTTCTGGCTCTTTACTCTTTCAGTCATCTGTGCTTTTTAAACCACAAACCGCTCCGGCCCACACAGAGCCACCGGCGTTGCAATATGTAGTCTCAACCAGAGCTGTCTTAATCCCATACTTTGGGGATTTTCTGTGTTGGATTTGTAGGCAAGAGTGTCTGAGGGCCGCTTCTGTGAGGCTTCATCTGGAGGAAAACGGGTGCCCTGTAAGGCTGCTCTGACTGGCAGGTTTGATGGTGCTGGAGGAGGATCTGCACAGTCCTGTCTCTCTAAGCAGCAAACAGTTGTCACCACATCCCCTTTCCTCCAGCATACAGCCCCTGCCACTCAGTCCTTGGGTCAGTGTGAAAGCAGGGAAGAGAGGGTTGCGGAGAAAGTAATGGAGGCTGCTTACAAGCTGTCCCAGTGTAATAATTTGGGTGCTGAGGTGGGAAACCTTTAGCAGGAGCTCTGCTCACTGGTGGATAATGTGCTGCATCTAGGAGGTGCTGGAGGAGATGGGGAGGATGCAGGAGAAGTCAACAGTCGGAGCAGCAACAGAGCAAGGGCTCTGCAGTGCATTTGGGGCCCTCATCAGGCTTGGGTTTGCTCTGGGAGCTGATGTAGTCCCAGTCATGGGGACCAGTGATGAGAACCAGTGATTAAGAAACCCTCATCTGGTCCCCATCTGTTTCCTTTAATTTTCAGCCAGAGTTGTAGGTGAAGCCTCATGGGTTCAAGTGGTATTTTCAGCTATGTTAAAAGTGATTGAAACATCATTTTAGAACTCGGGCATTTCAGTTGAAATGAGATTTTTGCATACGTATCTTCCTCTCCCTCACTTTTTTTTCTGATTTTAATGTCTTAGAAAGTCCCTAATGATGCTTTACACTCCTGGGTCAAATACTTATTTTGCATACGGCACTAGTATTTTTTTTAGCATTTTCTCTGACATGAGTAAACGGGCAGGATTTGTCACTACATCAAAACATCAGTGATTCTGTTTCTAAATTTAGATGAAAAGCTATATAATTTGCATAATAATGTCTACATTTTTTCTGTGTATAGTCTCGTGCTTGCTTCCTAATTTTCTCTGTTTTTTCAATATTCTTTGTTCAGGAAGTTTGCAAAACACAAAGAGTGCATAACTCTATTAGCAGGACATAATTCCATATAGGTTATTTAATTAAGGAAACAACAGCTCGAGTTACTTCCAGTGCTGTTGATTAGTTTCCCTCGTTTTCTCTTTGAGTATTCCATGCCCCTCTGCGCACCTATAGGTTGCATTTCTACAGGATGTGTTCCTGACTTGTCAAGATGTGGGATTAAGGTTTGGAAGGAGGAATTGCAGGTCCCTGCTGCAGTTAGCTGTGCTCCAGAGGTAGCTGGCTTGGTATTTGTAGTGCGAAGGGATGATTCTTGCCAGGAGCCACCAAATCACACCCCTCCTGGGCTCTGGCACTTCCCTGTGCAGTGTGTTGTGGGAGCAGTCACAGACAGCAAGGGATACTACCTTCCTAAACCATTTGAGTATGATCTGGTGGGACCCCACCTGGAGTACTGTGTCCAGCTCTGGAGTCCTCAGCACAGGAAGGACATGGACCTGTTGGAGCAGGGCTGGAGGAGGCCACAAAAATGATTAAAGGGCTGGAACGCTTCTCCTACGACAGAGGTCTGAGAGAGTTGGGGTTGTTCAGCCTGGGGAAGAGAAGGCTCCAGGGAGACCTTATTGCAGCCTTTCAATACTTAAAAAGTGTCTACAAGAAAGACGGAGACAGACTTTTTTAGCAGGGCCTGTTGTCGTTAAGACAAGGGGTAGTGTTTTTAAACTAAAAGAGGGTAAATTCACTCTAGATGTAAGGAAGAAATCTTTTACAATGAGGATGGTGAGTCACTGGCACAGGTTGCCCAGAGAGGCGGTAGATGCTTCATCCCTGTAAACATTCCAGGTGAGGTTGGACAGGGCTCTGAGCAACCTGATCTAGTTAGAGATGCCCCTGCTCACTGCAGTGGGGTTGGACCAGAGGCCCTTTAAAGGTCCCTTCAAACCCAAAGCTAACTGGTTTTGTGCCATATTCTATACAAGCATCCTGATTCACCCAAATATGGGCCTACCTGGGGAGGGATCCATAGGTTGAAGGGAGGAGGATTTAAAGCAGGGGTACAGTGAGAAATTCAGCATGCATATACCCATGGGGAGTGGACAACGACAGCATCTACCAGCTCTTGCCAAATTGTCCTGCTAGCAGAGGGAAGGGCTCCTCAGGAAGGGAGGTGTCTGCTGAACCCTGCCCCTGTTTCCAAGGAAGACGTGACCAGCTCCAGCCATTCTATTTACTCATCTTGGCTTTTTGGAGGAGTATTGGTGCTGCTTTCATGTCAGGGATGAGACTGGGATTTAGATGCCTTGCCCTTATCTTTCAAGAACCTTAGCAAGTTGTTCAACACGCTTGCTCTAGTTTCCCCATTTGTAAGTGGACAATATATAACTAAATTGTGTTTGCATTCTACTCTACCCTGACTACATAAAATGCTATTTAAGACCTATTTCCTTTTGGCACAGTTCCACTGGAGACAGCAAAGCTTCTGCTTTATGCAGTGGGTCTGTTTTGCCACAATTCTGAAAAGGTTGTGGTTTACTAATAAACTATCCCCATAGCATATTTTGCTGTGAGTTGGAGCATCTCCTAGCTGTGAGGCCTGCATGAAGAAGTCTGTCTGGCCACCTTGCACATGAAAAGAAATCATAAAGCCTTGCAGTGCAAATTTCAGAACAGCGAACTGTAACAAGTGGCCTCTGCCATTAACAGTATATATTGTTTAGAACCTCAGGGAGATTTCTAGAGAGGTCTTCAGTACAAATGATTAGCAGTTATCGTGAAGTATTATCCTGGTTAAGATAACAGAGTGTCAAAAATTTGTGCCTTGGGCTGGGTTAGGGTCTGAGGAAACCTCTTGGGGAACTGTCCATTTTCTGTAATTAAGTGTGAATAAGTAACACCACAATGGTTCATTAGCCTTGGTTAGTTCAACAGACTGACGAGCTGACACTGTGGGAACCAAGCCCAGGGAAAATGCAGCTGTCATGCTGAATTTGATTTTTGTGAATTTTGTAGCTTTTTAATTCTTTCTCCTTTGCTGCACTTTCTGCGTAAAAATCAGAGGAAGTCAATATATTCTGAGCCTTGGCAAGATCAGCACTGATTACAAAAACATGAATAGAAATTTCTTTGTCCCTAAACAGTAGTAAACAGTGGCTGAGACTGCTTTTCATGGAAAAGATCACAGCCAGAAGCATCTTGCCTCTCCTGGTCTTAGCATCAAAAGAAATGAACCGAGAACGGCTCTGCTGGAGGTTATTGCTGTTCGTTTTGGGACCAAATAGAAAACTTTTGGATCCATTACTTAAATACTGTAGCCATTCATAAACATCAGTAGGTCTTTTTTCTTTACAGGTCATTTAATTATCCTACTAGATATTTGTGCTTCTGCAATGAAAAGTGTTTCGTGACAAGAAGGTTGTCTTATTTTAAAAATATATAGTTTCCTTAAAAGAGTTTCCTTCTTTTACAAATGGGAAAAGCACTGTAGGGAAAAGGTGTCACTCCTCTCTCCATGGTTGCTGCATTTGCCTTTTAAGGAAACCTGATTTACAGTTAAATGTTTTGGAAGATGGGCAAAGAACCAAGGCGAGTGCTAACAGTGCCAAGGAGAAGCGGGAAATGAGGGAGAAGATAAGTCGAAGGAAATATCTCTCTGCTTTTAAACAGCAAAGGGAAACAAATTGGAAATGTGGGTGAGGGGAGATGAAAGCACCTACGTCATTGCAAAGCAAGGGCTGAAGAGTGAAAAAGAGAAAGCATTATATGGTGAAAACTCATGTTGTGATAACTTCAGTAGCTTGATATCCACAAAAAAACAGGGCTACGTGCTGCTGTGCTGTCTTTGCTTCTGCATTTTTTTCCCACTCAGGCTGGGCATCCTAGAAAGGAAGTTAACTCTGCCTGCCTGGTGTGTCTCAATTTTAGCAGTGGGGCCAGGGAATGGTCACGTTCCTGCTTTCCTTTCCTGGCTGGCAGCTCTGCTCCTCCACCCAGCAAGGTTCAAGGGCAGAGTGGGGCTGCTAGGGGGGAGCATCTTAGGGCAGGCAGTGCCTTTGGGCCCGTGAGTGGGTAGGCAGAAACTTCTGCATCCACTGCAGCCTTCCCTCGCTGTAGGGTGAAATCCTGCCCAAAACTTCACGGATCCCTTGCCCTAGGTGACACCAATACCTTTCTGGGATGGGCACTGAGAGAGGAAGTGGATGGGCCCATCTCCAGGACCCAGGTGTGATGTTCAGCATAGGGAGCGATGCAGCCCATCTCTTCAGGCCAGCAATACATCTCCCATCTTGCTACTGTTTTCCTCTGCTTTGCATCTGTATTCATACCCCCGTGGTGGCAGCTGCAGCACAACTTCATGCTCGTATATCTGATGCCAAGCTCTGAGCCACCAACCCACCCTCCTGCCTCCACATTGGAAACACACCCTTCTGTCTTGAGTCAAGCCCTAACTGAGGCTCTGAGAAGCAAGTGGCACCAGCTGTCTCAGCCCCAGTCTTTTCTTGTGCATCATCAGTCACAGAAACAGGTATGGTTTCCCCCACTCCAGCTCAGAGAGGGACTTGCTGGCATAATCAGACCTCTGACTGTGGCCCTGTTGTTTCACTGTCACAACTTGACTTAAGCTTTCTTCTCCTCAGAGGAGATAAAACTTTCAGTTCTTAGTTAACTAAAAGCAAGTCTATGGTTGGGACCAAAGGCCCATCTGTCCCAGCACTGTGTATCTCATAATGGCAAACAGCAGCTGCTTGAGGAAGAGTCTAAGTACAAGGTGAACATTTAGCACTGCCTCGCTAGAATCCCTCTCTCAGCCACCAGCAATTTGTGGTCCCTGGGTGTCTTTTGTACTTGATGACTCTCTAATGTTTTGAACACTGAGGTCTCATCTTTCAACCCTTCATTGGTTTTTCTTATGCAAGACCCTTCTTATTTTATTCATAGTCACCTTTTTTGCTTAAGGGTCTTTGATGAGGAATATCACTGAATAACTTTGGACAACCTGATCTGTAGTTGCCCATATCTGTTATGAAACCTTGTTAGAAATCGGTGTCCTTTCTAGTCCTCTGGCACTGAGACAGTTTATGTAAGAGATTATAGATGACAGTTTGTAGTCATTTCAGCTATGATATATGATGTATTAACTATGTATTACTGTTACTTACTATATATCGCTCTTTGCTTTGCCAGGTTTTTTTCTATAGTCTCATTTACTGATCTTCAAATTGAGACCAATGCCGTCAATGCCTCATAAAGGAGAGTTCCTGCAGGGAACAGTCCTTTTTACCCCGTTTGTTTTCTTACCAGTAATGCTTCCCAGTTGGCCTATGTTAAGTGTCTAGGACATTGTATAAACAATATTATGTTGCTTCTCCTCTGAAACAGATGAAGCTCAGAAATTAGCTTTTATGAAATACTGCTTTGGTTTCCAAAAGCAATTTTTGAGTTCACAAAAAATGTAATTTAATCCTATGTTTATTTTTAAAGGAGAAAAACAGGTAACAGTTGATATTCAGATCATTTTATAATTGCACCATACAGAACAGAAGAACTGAGACTGAAGTCTCATCAGATAGTGTTAAAGACTTGGAGCCCTTGTCGCAACTACGAAAATATTAGAACAATTTACATATCATTGAAATACAATTGAAATGTCATCTGATCAACCTATATACCATTGTCCATGTAATTTCATTGTAAAGAAACCAACACCATTATAAAGCGGTAGTATTTTCAAAGAGAAGGTCTGTAGCAAAAGGTGGTGTCTTCTAACAGGGCAACAGACCATTCATGGTCATAGTTTACACAATCCCAACTACAGCACCATCACCATAGATTCCTTTTCATTCTCTTCGGTACTAATTTTTCAGCTAAGCTGCAGTTCTGGAGAAAAAAAAAATATTTTTTAAAATACGTAATAACATATAATGTCTGTGCTTTGCCCTAAATTCGCTTTAAACTGTTACACATCACCCAAATCATACTGTAAAATCCGTGTGCAGAGAGACAGGCAGCAGCAGGAGCTACGGCAGGAAAGCACTCGGAAGGTTGGCAGCACAGTAAGTCCTTGTGCAGAGCAAGGGCTGCCGGGCTCACAGCAGCCACCACCACCAAACTGGCTCACGCTATGTGGAGCTGGCAGGACCCACAGACCACAAGCTGAGCCCAGGGAGGGTGCTCAAGAGCTGGGCTCGGGCAGGCTGTGGAATTGCTTAGTTCTGTGTTTGTTTTGCTTTTTTTGCCCGTAGCTGCTAGTTACTGAAACTGATTCCTAAAAATGAAATTATTTCTTTAGGAAGTGAAGGAAGAGTTGCTTAGGTTCTTGCACCTTCCTGCAAGGTTTCTAGTCCTGGTGTCTGAGCAGGGCTGAACACTGTCTGTTTTATCAGGGCAATTTCTGAACTCTAAAATAGTGTTTGAGTTTTCAGTTACAAAATCTGTAAAACGAAATACTTTAGTACTTGATTTTGATGTCCAACATAAGAGAAATCCTTGTTCACATCTTGATGAGATATCTTGGAGAAGACTCTATATACCTCCCAAATTGGAATTCCCTTCAAATAATTAATTATTTTTCTGACTGACTTCTGGCAGTTGCCAAGCATGAAGAAATTATCTCTTGTAAGATGTGTCAGGAATGTACCACTTTTTAGAATCTCCATCAAAAACTGACACAGCATTAAAGCAGCAACCCACCACTGGTGAGCCTGGCTGCTGATTAGGAGAACAGAGGACCGTTCTCAGTGTCGACCCTGAAGCTCCCAGAGCAGAATCGTGAAATATCGCAAGTTTGTCAGCACAGCCTGTGGCCAAGGTGGAGAATTTACGTACGTGTTCTGGCCATAAAATCTATTTGTTTCTACAAAAGCCACTGTTACAGAACTGAAGTATTTTTTTTCCTCTGTGAATAGATTGTTGTATTTGAAAAACTTTACGATTTTGCATAAAAGCGTCCCAGATGAAATGTGTTTCCATAGCCAAGTACTGTGTGGGGGAGGAAGGTTTGAAGAGGGTCTACCAGGTCTTTTCCCAAAGTGCACATCTTGCCATTGAAAAGATCTCCGAGTCCATCACTGCCTTGCAGCTCTGCCATCCGCCAGCCCGAGTGGGTGTCAGAGGGTGGCTATGCCTGCTGCAGACTCACTCTCCATCTCCCCTTGCTCTGGGGTTTCTCCTGCTGTTAGCAGTCCAATAGGGGATGGGACTCCTCCTGCAGGCTGGAGTGAGGAAAAGCCTGGCATTGACCTACTCAGGAAGGTAGAGTGCTTGAGGAATTCAGTATATCAAGAACTGTTAATTCCAGAGTTGCTCTGGAATTTCAAATAGTTGTTCACTATTTGTAAGTGAACAGCAGCTTGGTGCAGCTGTTGGGCCATCAATAGATACACATTTGGCCCAGTGACTGGGAAACAAGCTGAGACTGTCCACAGCTCTCCAGCACGGCCCCTCTGAAGGCAGCAATACCTGGGCCTATTGAGTGCCTGCCGATAGCCATGCCAATGGTCCTCCTGCATAATGCTGGGATGCAAATTCCAGAAGAAGAATAGCTGCCTGAAGACCAGCAGCACATTTTCTCCACCCAGCAATACTTGATTAGGCAAATTCAGCAAGTAAAAGTGGCTTAAATCAGCCCAAATGCCTGTAAGTTCTACCTTACTTCTTTTGTTATTGGCTCATAAGGAGCAAGCGCTGATATGTTAAATGTTTCCTAAGCCGAAAAAAGAGGAGGAAAAAAATCCATTCACTGCAGCTTGCATACCTTTGATTTATGAATCTCTGATTCATCCTGACAGCTACTTAAAAATTCATGTCAAAGTCTGCATTAATCTTGGCCAGAAAAAGAAAAGAAATGTGTTAGGTAACAAGAGTGCAGTTACCATTGTGGGTGTGTTTAATGAGAGGCATCGTTAGCATTTAACTCACCACAGAAGCATCAGTACCTATTACCAGATACTGTCTCCTTTTTGAAGTCTACTGAGCAAATGTGTACTTGGGCATAGAAATGGAGCTCTAACATTGATGTCTCATTACATCAGTTCCCTTTTTAATGGGTATCGGATTTATGTGTCAGAGCTTCTCCTGTGTCCTTAGACACTGAAACTGAGATAATACAAACTTTTTGTTGTATAAGGGAGGAAAGGGAAACAAATTATTTTTCTGTTTTGTTTGTTTGTTTTCTTCCCAATATTGAGCATATTTGAGATTAAAAACATAACTTAATGACTTGATTGATCAAATGCCATTTGCTATAGAGCCTTGGATAAATTATCGTAAACTCAGTAAAATTATTTTTTTTTTACATTCCTGATTATTATTTATTACTGATTTGGTTATTTTTTTCCCAAGAATGCTTCATTACAAATGGTAATGTTTTCCAAGAAAATAACTAGATAGCCTGAAATTTGAATATATTAAGGGTTTGAGTAAATAAAAGCAGCTGCTTTCCCCTTGCAATAGCTGTGTCTTCTACTTTGCATTCCTAAATGCATTTTTACTGAGCATGATATCCATGGCCATTTACTTAGTATCTTGTGTTTTTTAAAGTCTCTTAAAAGGCAGTAGGCCCAAGGTGGCAGTAGATATCCTGGAAGGGAGATGTAAGGAGGAGAGTGGCTGCAGTCCTGTTCAAAACCAGCTATGTTTCCACTGTGAATTGAAGCCAGAAAGCTGTACTGGAGCTTAATCAGAAAGGGCAGGTGATGAAAAACAGGAATGAGGTTACATTTATGCAGGAGATCACAGATTTTTTTTCTCCCTCTTTTTCATTACTTCAGTATTAAAGAGCAATAAGGCATAACTGGGGGATGTTTGGTTTATTATTACAAAACCCTGAGTTGAATGTGGTTCATTATTCGCAACATGTCATATCTGGCCTGTGCCCATTATTTACAGTTCTCCAGAAATATACTAAGCTATATTCTGCTGAATGAAACATAATTAAACATTGTGTTACAATTTTATTTTTTTTTAAATGAGATTCAGGATAATTAAACAGTTAAGATGCTACCTATATTTTTCTGCTGAAAATGTTTTTTGCCTCTATCTCCCGTTTTTATTGACTTTTAGGTAACATCATTCATACACTGCCCCAGATTGTACTGAAGATGTTGTTAGAGGTCTGTACAGGACAAGCGAGTGGATCAGAATGGTGGCTTTTGGAAGGAGTTTGGGAGAAGTTCATTTCCATGTTTTTGGCTGTGAGATTTTTTACTACGGGTTCTTCTTGGCTGTGTGTGAGGTGGTTGCTTTGGTTTTCTTGTAGAGTGATTTAAATTTTTTTATTTTCTTTAAAGAAAGGGAAGAGAGAAAAGGAAAGCACATGGACAGCTGAGCACTGCTCCAGACAGTTTGTCTTACTGACTGCAGTAGTGTGGCACCAGTGCCCTTCTCAGCCACTTTGAGACTTGGCAAATTCTTCCTAGGCTGTTAAGGTAATGCTTGCATTAGCCTTTTGTGAAAAACAGGTATCAGAAGAGTTGCAAAGGTAGATTTATCTCATCTACTGAAGGTAGACTCTTATTAGACAAATAAAGGAAAATAGATGAAAGTTATTAATGTTTTATGGGAGAGTATCAGCAGAAAGGTTCTGTTTCTGATCATGGATATCTAAAACTCTTGACTCAGCCAAACTATTGATTTCCCCCTATTCATTGACTGGCCTATTCATAATGAGGTAAGTCTCACAAGAGGAAGAGTGGTGGTGTTTGCACTTCTACTCTAAGACTTGAGAGAGGAGTGTTCAGTTCCTAGCTTTGCAGCAGATTTCCTGTGTGAGCAGCAAGTCTGTCACAGCTCCTTTGGTACCTCCAGTCGATCCAGGCACCCAGCAGAATTTGATCAAATTTTCACCATGGTTTTCCATCAAAGGCCACCCATCTGCTTTAGTATACCTGAAATCCTGCTAGACACCGCCTGGTATTTAGCATCTAGGTACCTTTGAAAACCTGGTTTATACCTCCTAGGGGTTTTTGGTGGAGAAACATCTGAGCTGAACCATGAGGACCAGGACGATGCTGCACTGGTGAAGCTTGGGTTAGATATCATTGGGAGCGGACTGCTGTTGGAAACACAAGTTGCTCTCTCAGCTCTCCATTTGCAGCTGAGTGATCCCTTCCCACCTCCACAAATGCCCTGAGGCAGGCGACGCTTTGTCCTCCTGGCACAGTCAAAATACAGATAGTCATGGGGTTAACAACTTTTCAGCTGATTTTCTGGGATTTCAGCAGAAATTCTGAAACCTCACCCCAGAGCTGTCTCTCTGACTTCAGACACACCCAGTTTGTACCTTTCTTTCTAAATGCCAGTTTGTGTTCATTTCATATGCTGTTGTTTCTAGCACATTTCTGCATTTAAATATATTCTGTGTGTCTTTAACCGCTTAGTACAGTTCAGGGTTTGACTATTGCAAAACACAGCTTAGATGTACAAATTGTCTACATACTTGTTTTATGAAGTGGAAAAACATCATATCCCTAATATTAAGCCATAAAGCAGTGATAGCGTGTTTGTAAAGCCAGAAGAGGCATTTAACAAACTGCCCAATCCCAGATAATTTTAGAATATGTTTGTCACGTACTTAGGGAATATAAAATTATGAAAGGAAAATAGTTTCAGCAGCACGTGAGGCAAAGTAAAAGGAAACAGCACTGTACAGAAAGGAGAGCTGGTGCAGAGTTGAGGCTTGATAGATCAGTGGAGAGCCCTATTCATGGAGTCGTGGCTTCAGAAAGATTGACAAGACTGTAGGAAGCCTCTGATCCATCCCATTAGCGGACACCTTTTTGCCACTGAGGTTGTGCTGACTTGTGTCCTTCTGGGGCCATGCTGCAAACTGTGTCAGAGGCTGATCTGGGCTGCAGTAGTGAGTTGTTTGGGGTTTTTTTGTGGAACAAAACAGTGCTCTTGACTTTAAAATTGCATCAGGTGGTGAACCCAGCTCCCAGTTGGGAGCGCGTTGAGCTCTTGTCGCTGCAGGCTTCTCCTGTTGCCAGCCCCAGGCGAGGGCAGTGATGCCTTGGCACATTCAGGTTGTGAAGGCATGTGGGGATCTGTAGTTGAAAGTATTTCTGGTCTGAATGCAGGGTTTGGATGGGCTTCTTTGACAGACTCAGAGGCCTTGAAAGTGGGCTATAATAAATGTATATGGAGTGTTGGATGGGAAGAGGCTGGCTGCAGCATGTCTGTCTTGCTGCAGTGCTTGCAGCAGTATCATCTAGATAAGCCTCAGTACTGCTGGAAATCTGTGTTTATGTCAACCCATGAGCCACGTTTTACATATCTCACAGAGATTAGTTCATAGAAACACACTGTGTAACTGGTTCCAGTTTAAACCTTCACCAGATTCATCAGACTTACCTTTTGGTAAGCAGGAGGGGAAGAGCAGAAATGGGAGCTTTTTTGTTACTGTTTTGCCTTTTGGCGATCACTTGTTTTACTTCAGGTTTCTTTTCTCTCTCTCTCTCCTGTCTGACAGGCTTAGAAGATGTTGTAGCAATAATGATTCCTGAACCCAAAGGAAAAGAGATAGTGAGCCTCCTGGAAAGGAACATAACTGTGATGATGTACATAACCATTGGGACGCGCAACTTGCAGAAGTACGTCAGCCGGACCTCTGTGGTGTTCGTCTCCATCTCCTTCATTGTGTTGATGATCATCTCACTGGCATGGCTGGTCTTCTATTACATCCAGAGATTCCGCTACGCAAATGCCAGAGACAGAAATCAGGTGAGCAGTGCTGGAGTGGCTGTTTGTGTTTCAAAAAAATCGCCATGGGATTCAGCTTAAAAGTAAAACTGAAGGAAACTGTGAATATATGGTAAAAACGACAAACCAAAGCAGCAAGCAAGAAAGTGAAAAGGGTGGGGATGTAAAAATGCCCGTGTTTGGAAAAGCCAAGACTTCTGTCAATCCAGACGAGATTTAGGAAAAACAAAATTAATAAATACAATGTGTGTATATAGTAGGGGGGGTTTTCTCACAAGAACTAGACAGAAAGATGCTAATGCTTATTAGTGAAAAGATTGCCTTCATACATACAGCCAAGTGATGTAGCAATGTACATAACTAATGACCCTTGAAATCAAAAGTGGTGATTAAAATATAGTGAGATATGTGAATGTCACTGTGTGGAACAAGGATTCGTGATAAGTGAAGAAAGAGAAAAAAAAAAGAGCAGAAAGTAGTTTCATCTTAATACTTCTTCTACTTGGGCTTGAAAGGCAAACATGTCCCTGTTCGTTTGACGGTGATCACTGAACATAAAAGTGCTGTAGCGATAGCCACCAATATTATTAAACTATTGCTTTGGGGCTTGCATCTTTTTCAAACCCCCCGAAAGAGATCCAAAATGTATAGAGCTGGAGAGAAGTCAACGATAGTGGGAACGAACCCTGGATACTGAGGCCCTCTGGATTTATAAAGCACTATGCATCTTTATGGTAGTTCAGCAATGAATAACAACAGCAGTGATAATAATAAATTTAATCTTTTCTTGTCTGGATGCAACTATCTCAGCATCAGCAGAACTACGAAGCTGAGGCTTCTACATTTCATTCTAATGGTACAGTAGAAAATGTTATCAATGTATGAAATCTGAGGAGATAACCATTTTACTGCAGGGAAAAAAATGCACTGTAATTCAAAGATGTTGCTGTACTCTTAATAAATTACTGTCTGCTTGCTCTGCAGAAGAAGTAAAACTGAGAGTATTAATAATCATCTTGTAGAGAAAAGTGCTGCCACGCACTCCATAACATATACTTAACGTATAGGGATCTCTCACCCTCCTCCACTGAAATCCAGGCTTCCTCTGAGATAGAGAGCAGCTGCTCTGTATTTGCAGACAGAAAGAATATATTTTCCTTTTAAATATACAGCATGAAATTTTAGATAGCAGGAACGAGACTATCCCAGCTGGAATTTGAACATCACTGGCAGCAGATTCGCTATGACTGTGACGGCAGCGATCATTTTTAGATGCTTTGGCTGCAAAAGCACATGTGTGCCTAATTTATGTGTGTGAGTATCCTGAGTGTGCTTTCAATCAAATAATTATACAGGCAGACTAGCAGTGTAAATAGACATCCATAAACATGAAACTCAGCAAAATAAGGAGCTCATTCAGGTAACACGCTATAGTATGGAAATGATAAGTTTATATGTTCAAGGAGGTTTCCTTTTTGGTATATTTTTCCAGTGTTCAAATGCAACTAATGTGTGCACCAGCAGTTGCCCGGTGCAGAGTTTTTAATAACTCTGTTACTATACTAGTTCTGTTCTTCAGCAGAATAAGCGAGCACACCTGCTAAGCAATTATTTATTTATTTATTTATTTTGCCAAAGCTGTAATAATGATATGGAGGAAACTGGAATTTTTTCATATACTTTCTTTGCCTAGTTTTGCCTGATGACATCTCTAATCTCTTTATTTGTGCTTTTCGTATGAAAAATCATAGTGATATACAGATAAAGCTTGACCATTTGTGTTAATGAGTTGCTGTGGTTTGATTAGTTGTGGTTTTTTTATTTTGGGAGGGTTTAGTCCTGGCTTTGGAATATAATGATGCAGGTAGTTCAGAAGAGCTCACGTTCTTGTTGCCTTTTCCATGAGAGTTCCTCTCTGTTTCTCCTAAAGTTCTGTTTGCTTTTTTTTCTTTGGCACATTTTCTTGTAGCACAAGGATTACAAAATTCTATGTTAATAACTTGGATATTCAGATACATACAAGAAAAAACTCTTTGTATTGCTTTGCTGGAGCAAGATTCTTTTGTCATTGTGTTCAAAAGCTTCTGCCATTGTAATTTGCTTGTGTCTGTTTGTATGAAAGTATTGTGCTTGCTTGTTCAAAAGCCTCGTATGTGATGCAAGCACCTTCATTGCTGGCCAGCTTTAGGAAAGATCCTTCTTTTTTATTTGTATTTGATGTACTCAGGCTAAAGATTATCCAAAAGTTGAAATGTTTGCATAAACAGAGCATTAGGTGAGGCGGGAGCCAGCTGGACTATTCGGAGACGGTTGTGCTATCAGTTCCTTCCCCATAACGCGATAAAATCTAACTGTACAGACTGATGGCCCTATTGTGAAAGTACAAAAAAAACGTGACTCATTTATTAGACTTCAGTTAAGGAGAAAAAGAAAAAGCTTAAATTCATCTTGACATCTGAATGATTTAAAACTGTACAGTATTGAAACAAGGGTTTGTGAGGGCCCGTGTTTTCTGTGTCAAATAAGCGGCTCTGGCTTCCTCATTGTTAACCTGTCATGCACGCCCTTCCTAGGTTTGTCTGATACTGGAGTTGCTACCAGGAGCACTTCAGCCTCCTCTGGATTTGTAGTCTGGGCACTGTCCTGAGGAAACAGGACAATGTGGTTGACTGCAAAGTAGGACTGGCAGAAAAAGCCATTATCTCCAAGCAGGAGGGGTGTTGCACTGTTACATGAAAGCAAGATTTCTGAAATGTCTTTTCTTGATCACTCCAAGTCTCCCCAAGTCATCTTTCATTTTCCCTTTTCCAGGCTGACCCATTACAACTATGTCTTCCTTTCATGAAAACCGTAGTGTGTCCTTTTGTCAAGCCTCATAACCACCTTTGCCTCCTTGTCCTCTTTTATATGGTGACCCTGCTCTCCAGGCCCGCTTTCCTTCAGTAAACCCCGAAGGAACTGGTTGAATTATCCACCAAGAAAGCCACTAGTTCAGCTAGTGAGAAAGGCAGCTAGAAAGACTGAAGAATCTCCTAGAATCATTTTCCTTTGAGTCCTTGGTGAGACCAAACCTGGACATACAGCACATACATCTTCAGCCACCACCCTTACTCATGATGTGTTCAAAATCCAAGTTCATGTACCAGAAGGAAGGCAGAGCTTACTCCAGTTAGGTGCATGATTTTGATGAGTGGAGAATCAGACTTCAAAGATTCTCATTGAATGCCCTGGCCCATTCATCCCAGCTTGGCTGGGAATTAATGCAATGGAGCACAAAACTGTCTTCCTCTGTGGACTGGTGCACCTGCAGCCAGGGTGTGAGCTCAAAATATGGTTAGATTTCAATTTTGATTTTAATACATTTGCATTTTAAGAATACCTCTAGCACAGACAGCTATATGGTACATGTGACAGGAGATAGGTAACAATATTAACATGGATGGAAATCCAAGGCCTCCCCCACCTAACAAGATGTCCAGGAAGTAGGGAGTTGCCCTGATGATGCACCCTTTTGATATGAAGATAAATTTGTGTAAGGAAAGCATAGGCAATCTGCTTCCTCAGCAGCTTGTTCCTGGAGCCCTCCTGAGGATGAGAGAGTTTCTCTGTGAGAGACTGTGGGAATTGCTTGCATCAAGAGACATCAGGTTGCACAGCTAATTCTCATGTAATTCCAAACTGCTTTCAATTTAAGTCCTGGAGATAATTCAGTAAAATGTGACTTGTTCAATCAGCCCTATAACAACCAAGACACAAGCTTAAAAAAAAAAACAAACACAAAAACAAGAAAAGCTAATGCTGTCAGTGTGTCAGGTTTCATATTTCACCAGTAATAGTAGAGTTCTCTTTTTGTCATCTGTGAGATAGGAGGGTGATGAGGAGATGATGTTTGAGTGCCAGACTCGTTGACCATATTTTTACCATGTCATATCTTCCCATTGGTTTCATGTTAAGAAGAGGTTTTCTGTAAAGTCATTTTGAAACCAAGTAGGCCCTGTGAGTTTTGCAGGATAGTGAAAACCAAAGCAGGCACTGATCTCACTGGTGCTGAGGAGGGTCCTGTGCATTCTGGGTGAATCTCCAATGAAGAATCTACTTTAATATGTGACTGGCACCATGTGGAGGGTCAAGCAATTATCTGAGAAGGAAGACTGCTGCCCATTGCTTTGAGTGAGAATTTTGAGCCATTGAAGAGAGGCATTAATCTGCTGTCTTGCGAAGATACTTCCCATGATGGATTCTGCAAATTTTATCTGTGGTACAGGAGATGTGTCTGATACCTCATCCTGATGGTCTTACTCATTCTGCGCAAGGCTCAAGGTGATCTCCTCCCTGCAAAAATGATAGTTTAGTAGGGCCATTAAGAGAGAAGCATTTACTGTAATTTCTCTTTCACAGCATCTGTGGTCATTTACTTCCTCAGAAACAGACAAGTGATGCTTTCCATGCTACAGTCCTTTCTTTTTAACTAGTGTCTCCATCACCACAAGACCAATGCATGTGATATGCTTAACTCCTTCCAGTCCAGTACTGAATGTTGCCGCCATGTTAATGAGATTATGGGATTTATGATTGTAAATCTCTAAGCTTCACTTTAAACCTTTAAACTATTGTAATGCCTCTTATCTTTTTGGGGAAATCGTTGGTTAGTGATAGCACTCCTTTTGTTCAAATGGAAGAATTCTTTGAAAGTATGACTTTAATCCAAGATATTCTTGTTCTTTCAGAAATTATTCTCATTTGCATGTAAGTCATGAATTTGTCTACTTAAGATAGATGAGAGAAAGCAAATATGAAAACAAGCAGATCAAAGATGTACATGAGTCTTTAAGCTTGTCCCATCTCCTTGAAGAACGTGCAAAAAAGAACTGAGTCATTTCATTAGTTTAAGTAATAATAATGATAAAAAGAAATTGCACGCAATTCCTGAAGCAGAATTTAATGGCTCTTGTCTTGTTGGATGTTATCAGTCAGTCTTTGATTTACATTAAAGAAACAAATAGCTGGCAAGAAATGTTTCCAGCTCTGGTCTGATCCCTTTATTTAAAGGAGACTGAGAGAAATGTACCACAGAAAAGATACTGTGTAACTACAAGATACTTCCTCATGTGTAATAATTAGTTATGCTGGAAAACTCATACGTAAATCTCATATGATAGGCAAGATCACTTTCACCTTTTTAGCCAGATCTGCAATTACTCTCTGCTTTCAGTGTCACATGCATTTTGTCAGTCTTCCATGTCTTACCAATCCAATAAGCTTACTGTCTAATTCAGTGATTTTAATTGAATCTGAAGAGCAACATGCTAATTTATTAATCGTATCTGTGTGGTGATTAGGTCTCAATTTACAAACTACATCCAGCTTCCTTCCATTTTTGGCTTCATGCTCTCCTGCCCTCCAGCTGGAAACCCTTCCTGCTGACAGGCTTCTGTGAACTCCAGCACAGGCAGTGTTCCCAGCCTGAAAAGTTGAATGTCTTCTGAGTCACCAAAGCTCCTAAGTTTCCCTCCTATCTAACAGCACATGGCTGGAAACAGGGATGGGAAGGGAAGGTGAAGGGAAGAGTTTAAGTCATTTAGTGGTGGCAAACTGGGATGCGCTGTATCATGAACTGTTATAAAACTAACAAGGGGACAGGGGAGTAGGTGTTGCTTCATGAAACTGTGTGAGAAAGGCAGGAAAAGAGAGCCTAGAGGAGAGTCACCAGTATAGTCTGGGGACAAGACCACACAGCATCTAAGGACGGGAGGAGGGAGCTTGACTTGCGAAGCCACGAGGGGAGCAGAGGAGGAGGAAAGGCTCTGCTCGTGGCCTTCAGCTGCATCGTGGGTGCTTGGAGAGGAGGCAGAGTCAGACTCTTTTTAGAGGTGCTCAGGGAAAGGACTGAAAGGTAATGGTCAGAAATTACAAGGGAAATTCCATTCATATGTTTAAAAAAAAAAAAAAGACTGTGAGAGTGGTTAAGCACTGGAACAAATTATCTACAGAGGTTGTGAAATCTCCCTTCCTGGAGATATTCAAAACTTGACTGGACACAGCTCTGACTTTGAAGTTGACTCAGTCTTGAGCAGGGGGTGAAAGTACATGACCTCTCAAAGACCTTTCCAGCCTGTGAGTCTGTCTTCAGATTGCTTCATTGTTGGCTTAGCACAAGTGAGCAGCCAAGTCCTTGGAGCACCGACACAGGCACAAGCTCAACAGTCCAGGGTGCAGAGGTAGCTCTGCTCATCAGTGATTGTATGAACTGCCCCATAATGTTCTCAACCTCTTGCAAGAGGGAGGCGTCTCCATCTTAAGCATTTGAGAACAGGGTGTTTTCCGTCAGGCTGTTATTACATACTTTAATCTGAGAGGCTGTGACCCTGCCAGCACAGTAACAGTGTTTTGGAAATACGGGAGAGCAGTCAGAAACATCATGTGGTAAGCAATTCATGGTCCACTGGAGGGAAAGATGAAAAGGCAAAGAGCAGGCAAATGATTATGTATGGACAGGATGTTACTGCTGCACTGTATAGTGCTTTATCTGTAAGAAACTGCAGACACTTTTACTTCACTTTTATACCTTGCATTGCTCCTTTTAAAGTAGGCAACTCTGTATTTCAGGAAAAGAGAACAGCAGAGAAGATTATTCCTGGGTTTTGTGGTTAACAAATTAACAGCTCACTTTCAGCATGTACATCTTGCTGAAGATCATGAGCTAGTTCTGGAACAATGTAAGGATAAAGACCTTCTGAATCTTAAATCCAGTGTTCACTCTGCTTACTAGCCCAGGCCTCATTTAATACTGTATTTTTTACAAGTGTCATTTAAAAAAAAAAATTAAAAAAAAAAGAGGAAGAAGTGGGCTTGTTAGGTACATTGCTACTCAGCTGCAATAGTAAAGGTGCTGGAGTATAGCGTCCTGATGGGCTCAATGCAGTCTCAACTGGAACTCCACTAGAGCAGCTTTGTGTCATCAGTCATGGGTTACCAGCAAGCCTAGACTACCTACTGTGCCCAGTATGATTGACCTCATCTGTTTAAATATAAACATCACTGTCCTGTTTCATGTACCTCCACTTCACGTTATTAAAAAGCCTAGGGAGAAAAGGTGCTGATTTCTGCCTGAAGAGATACTTCTTGCTTAAGAGCGATTTTTGTATTACAGCGCCGGCTTGGAGATGCTGCAAAGAAAGCAATCAGCAAGCTACAAGTCAGAACAATCAGGAAAGGTGATAAGGTAATTTTTCAAATTGCTCGTTACCAAATGAAACTGTGCCGAGGATTCCTTCAGACCACTGGGACAATGAGGCAGAACAGAAATGGCAATTGCTTATTTAGCTATTATTTGTCCTTTAGAAGGGGGGAGAATGCTAGTAAACCATTTATGGATGAAATGGAGTAGAAAGAGAAGGTGATTCTGTGAGGATGCAGAAAATCCTGAAAGTTAAAATATGCTAACTAAATCTGCATGCTTCCCAGGGCAAGTTTCCAGCTGGAAACATGTTGGAAAATCTGACTCATCTTAAAATGTGTTACTGGATTTGCAACATGCATCAGTGACTATTTTACTTTGTCACATAGACTCTTGTATGAAGAGATTAGCTGACAAAATTAAAAAAAAAAAAGAAAAGAAAATGATAAGTGTTCTCTTTCCTGTAGGAAACTGAGCCAGACTTTGACAACTGTGCTGTTTGTATTGAAGGCTACAAGCCAAATGATGTTGTCAGAATTTTGCCTTGCAGGTAAGTTGAAGCCGATTTAGCTGTGATAGTCTATCACTTCAAGACAGGCTTTGTTCTCGCAGTACTGAGCTGGTGAGATTACCTGGGAGCTTGGAGAGGGAAGGGTGAGTTTATCATTTTGATTTATTCAAAATCCGTTGGTAAAGATACCTGAAATGCCTCTTTATTCGACTTGAAATGAAAGTAGTATTAGTGGTGATGAGAACCTGAGTTTAGCATTATCATCAGAAATTTTGTCTGATCAGGACATATGACAAGCCTTCAGGAGGATTTTATTTTTTTTGAGTCTTTTATTTTCCTCACTGATTTTGTATCAGTGTAGAATAAGTGCCTTAGAAGAATTTACCCCTGACTTCAAGGTGAGCCCAGGGCATAGCAACCAGAGATCGAGCAGGCTCCTGCTCCCCATGGAGCTACTTCTTTTGCTGTCCTGAGCCATGTGCAGGCACTAAGGCTATTATTTCTATCAAAGTAAAATCCCAGCCATAAAAAGAGATACGCTGAGTAAAAATGGTAAAGCAATAAAGGAATGTGACAGAGGCCACATTATCCATTGCTGCCATGAAAATATTCTCAGGCATGGGGGACGTGGAAGTGAAAAGAAAAGCTTTTGAATTTGTTCTTTCTCTTTTCTTCCCCTCATGTGCCCTGTGCAGCACATTTGCTCACAGTGATGTAACATAGGAGCACGGCCTCTTGCTATCTGCAAGAGCTGTATTCATCTCTCTCTGCCATTGTATTGTCATCTCTGATGTGTTAGCTAATGAAGGATTTCTCTAAGGAAAGCAATTTCTTAGGAAATTTCCTAGGAACACTGGTTCCCCTATGCCAGCAAGAGCACATGTTTGATTTAACCTAGAAACAGGAATCTCAAGCGCTGGGTTTTTTAATAGTTTCTTTCTTCTCCTGCAGACATGTTTGCTGGCTTGAGAAACTGAAATATTTGTTTCTTTTCCGCTATGTTGTTCCCTAGTAGATGTTTGAACGCTACAAGCTGTCCATTTCTGTTCATTCATGTGACTCATTAAATCTGTTTACTTCCATCACTAAATGGCAAACAAAATGCAACAGATTAATCATAAATTTGACCTACCGTAAATCCCCCACAATAACAAACTGCATGTGAACTCTTTTTCTGCAGACAAATACAAACACATCACTTCATGAAACAGAAGTACAGAAAAATGAGAAATTACCATAAAATGTGGACCTTGACATTAAGCCTGTTTCCAGAGAAGCATAATAAAACTGGAAAGTTTGCATGACAGAAACAGGCAGATTTTCGGAGGTAGTTACACAGAAGCAGAAAATATGTCTAAGCTCTAGCTTTCACTTGTGTCTTGCCTCATAATTCAACGAGGCTCCAGTCAGACTTTGTCATCCACAGTGTTGAGTCAAGCAGAGTGAATAGGAAACACATAGTTAACAGGTGATGTTCCGTTCTTGGCTGAATTAAAAGGTCGCCTAGAAAATGACTCGTGCCAAAAGGGTAGCAGCAACAGAACTGTCTTGTAAAATACATTTTGAGCCTCAGCAGTTTTGAATTATAAAAAGTCAAACGATCTGTCTCAAGCAGCTACTTCACAAACCCTGGCTTTCCTGCTATGCAAATTGTGAGGGCAGTATTTTACACATTCGCATGGGTTTGGACTTCCAAACCAGGAAATGGTTGTCATGTGAAAGGTGCTGCCTTGTACTGCAGGAGCGATACTGGGAAAACCACGGCTAGCAGGCACGCTCTATATAAAGCCCTCTATATCTTGAGATTTATTTTTAAGACGATGGAGTCTGAATCTCCTAAGAAATTGGTACCAAGAGTCCACCAGTCAATATTGCAGTGGATGAGCTCTCAAGTCATATAGATATGTGTTTACTAGTACTTATGCTGTTTCCCCAAATGTCATCTCTTTTCTGCTGGCAGAGAGCCAGTGTTATGTGTCCCACTTGGGAGAGCTAGGAGGAGAATTCCGGTTCACTTCTGCTTCTTCCCTCTGTCCTCTTTAGCCAGCTCCCACAACTGACCGTATTAATTAATATTAAATAAATACTAATACTTGATTTTAAAAAAAAAAGTATTGGCTTGCAGCTGTTTTTATGTTTAATGGTAGCAAACATCACTGAAGTTATCTTTGAGGGCACTGACACAACATCAAATGTAAGCAAGTTCATTGTTCCCAGAGTGACATCTCTTGTCATAGCCCTAGTTCCTTCTGCTTGTCCTCCATCTCTAGCTTTAAACACCTTCGTCTTTTCTGCTCTGGCTTTGGAGAAGTTACCGGTGCTGCTGCTCCCAAGGTGTGCCTTTCACTGAACTTTTACTAACTTTACTATAAACTTCTACAGAGAGGCAAGACAATTCTTTCAACCTCATCTCTACTGAGTTTTTCATAAGCTCTTTTTTCACTTGTTTCATTTCTGTCACCAATAAATGTGCTTTCTGACCCCATTCCAGCTCATTCTCTTCACCTGAACCTTCACTCCATGAACAACTGTAATTTCAGAGACTGCTTCACTCCTCCTTTCTCCTTTTATTACCTTCCTGTGAAAATTCTTTAATCATACACATTCTTCCCTTTGATTCCTTCCTCTCATCCTCATCATCATCTTCTTTTGTCCTTCTTTCCTCAAAAATAAACATGATACTGAACCCCCAGAAGCCCAAACCTTCTCATTAGATGCTACAGTGCTGCTCAGTCTCTCACCAAGACCCTTCTCAGTCCTCTGCTTCAGCCCTGTGTCTAATCCAGGCAACTGGTGCTCTTGCTTAAGATCCCTAGGGATATACCTCTCTTTCTACTTTTGCCTCCTTCTCTCATAGCTTACACTTTTCTTCTGAGAAAAATTACATGACTGCTAGGTTTGTTTGGGTGCCATTTGGAAAGCTGGGACTTGGAACAGACAGTGGGAGAAGAGTTTCCTTTAACTGGCAAAAAAAGCTTCTCAATTGTTGGCAAGCTGAAAGTGTTACAATAGTTTTACAACAATCAAATTATTATAATTTCGGGCTGAGCCTAATTTCTTTTTTTCTTGTGTGATTAAAATTGCAGCTTTAAATAAAATGTAAACACATTTCAAACAAAAGCAATCTCCAGTTAAAAAATATGAAGTACTATTTAAATAATAGTAAGGGAAATGCTCTGGGATTTTGAGGTTCTGGGGTTTTTTTATCTTGTGCTTTGTGAGCTTTACACAGCCACATGTAGTCACAGAAGAGTGCAGGAGGGATCCCAGGAGGCCACCACCTCTGGAACGGCACAGGGGCATTGGCCATGCAAGTGTTGTGCTTGGGAGTGTTTTCCAACACACTCTGCAGTCTCCTGGGAGGAAGACTCTGCAAATTCCCCTGCTAATTTACTGCAGTGCTTTGCTACCCTGACTGTGGTGAAGCTTTTTCTATTGTGCAACCTGGATCTCTCTTGCTGCGGTTTAAACACATCATTGTGTCTCTTATCCCTAAGAGAGGTGAAGAACAGTTGTTTCCTTTCTCCTTGTGGAAGCCTTTGTTTTGTTGCAACATATCTTGCCTTCCTCTCAACTAATCAATTACAATTCTTTTGAGAAACTTTTCAACCCATCCAAATCAGCATAGTTTTGCAATGCATGTGGTTGCACACAACAGGAACAAAAAAAACCCCAACATTTATTTTTTTCTAGCTCTGACTTCAATTGTCAAAAACGTGTCCTGAACCCATGCCTGAAACATCTCTCTTACTATCTTCCTATATGGGTCATTACGTCTGAGCTCATCCATGATGCCTGTACCCTCTCCTTCCTTTTAAAACTTGCATCAACCAGAGCTGCAGAGGGAGAGGGATTTTTGGTGCAGGTGGCCTTTCTACATCTTTGTCTTACCATGCAACGGTGATATATTGCAGTTGCTCTCTCATCCTACTTTGTGCTGACCCTTATTTTGCCTGAATTTGAATGATAAACTTATCAGGATATCAAACAATTTGATATTTGTTGAAAGCCGTAAACATATATGGTGCTGTACCTAATAATGAATAATAAACTTTCAAATCCAAATCTGCAAAGCCTGCTGCCTCATTTCTCTGCACAAATGTTTACATGCTCAGAAAAAGATGTACTATGAGCACTCTAATTAATTTTTTGTACCATATTGTATAAAGACGCAAATCTTTATCTGATTTTCAGTACCATTCCATTTTTCTGTATATTTCTGTCAAATAATCAAGATCTTTCTGTTGTACATATTAAATCTGAAATTAATAGAGCCATACTAAATACACTGTGCTAATTCAGTATTGAGAAGTGAAAAGTGACGTGATCTGTCATGTTTTTAAATTACTCAGCATTGGTAAGATTTCTTTTAGAATATTATTTTTTTAAGCCACCTCTATGAACACTAAAGTTCAGGTTTTAAAGTCTTTAAGGCAGGAAAGTTCCAAACTTTTGGTGATTAACAAATATTATGAAACGCTGTAATGTGAACCACAGATTGACTGAGGCTTGCAAAGCTTGAACTTGAAAACAAAAGGAGACTTTCTAGTCTGTGGTAAAATGGCTCGATAGAAGTTGCATGTTTTTTGTCTGGAACAGATTTTGGAAATCTGTTTTTTTAAGAGAGCAATAAATATCTCAGATTTTGTAAATGCACTGATTATTTTGGCATGAATGTGTTTCAGATGTTTACAGTTAAACATACTTGTTCGAGTACATAATTAAAGAAAGCAACCATTATCAAGAATTTCATATTTGTTTCAAATAGCTGACAAGTAAGACATTGACTTTCAGTACCCTCTGTGAGTTTGCACACTGTTGCGGGTGAGTTTTTTTTAAATCATTAAAATTACACATCTGAGGATTGTATCTTAGCGCTGTCACCTATTCAGAATGCTCCCCTGATGATGTGCTGAACATGACCCTCCTGAGATAAAAGGAAGGAAGGAAGAGTTATGCGGTACAGAGACCAAAATTTGGTGCATTGTGTTTTTACCCAGTAAAGCAAGTCTTGCTTGGAAGGAAAGTTGTGACTTTTAGTAGGCTTAGTAAAGTAGTGTTTTAGACATCACGTATCACAATGCCTGATTTGTGTTAATCATGTTGACATACAGGATCAAATGAGGTTTGACGAAGTTTGTTATTGCAGCCAACTGATATACTTAGACTAGGTCAAACTTCCAAGAACAGATTTGCCCTTTCCCATAGCTGTGTGAAGTCAGACCAAGCAGAGGAACGTGATAATTTGCCATGTAGCTTTGTTTCACAAAGGAAATGCTTCTTCTAGAAGTAGTGAGAAAAAAATCACAGTGAAGAGAATAAGATTCTGAGATTACACACAGTTTTGGCTTTGAATTTCTAGTGTTATTTGGGACTGAAGCTAGCTAGTCAACCAACCAGCTAGAGTAGGTGGGCTGTGTTGGTAAAAGCCAGGGTTGCAAATCGATATTGGTGAGAATGTACCTCAGTATCTTCCATCAAGTTGAAAGGCCTTATGTATCTTGTGTGAGAGAGACCGCTGCGCAACACAGCAGCAATCCCATTCAGCTGAATACATACCACTTAAATATTTAAAATTATTTTGATGCATTAAGTGGTGCTGGCTTTCTCAGAGACTGCACTTCCTCGTGGAGGCTGGTACGTGGCCTGCTCCAGTCGGAGCTGTGAGCTACGTCTGCTGGCAGTGGCCTGGTCGGTCTGTATGGCTGCGCTGTACAAGTGATGCACAGGGACACACAGGCTGGGAACTGCTCAAATGTGAAAGTTCCAGCAGACTAAAATGTGACTTTCAGGCTCTGCCAAGTAAAATGGGGGACACCTGTTGCAAGCCTTAGAAAGGAAATCTAGAGCTGATCTATATGGGTTTTCAAAACAAGCAAGTGTTTCTTCATTTGTGCCTTTTGAAGTAAGACTGTATGTATCTCAGGTCTCATATTTCAGAATAAAATACACTCATTCAATTTTGTCTAAGTTACTATTGTTAAGTCATATTCAGTTGGACTAAAGTCTTGTCCAACTGAAGTATTATATTCAATTAATTGTTTAAAAAAAATTTTAGGAAAGCGGGTCAATGTTCAGTTTCCTGCATGCCGTTGTAATTTCTGAGGCTATGTGCATAGTAAGAAACTTTACTCCTTTCCTTCAGAAGGAGCAGGGCCAAATAAAACTTCACCACCTGGGGCTGAGCCCCAACTCCTCTACTTGGTGTATTTAACAGTGTTTCTTAAATCCCAGGCCCACATTGCTGTGCTTTATAATATTTGTCCTCCGTAACAACAGAGTAATAGAACATACAAGAGAAAATACAGTTTGTCAGTCAGGTACATGCACTAAATATCTCTATATTCAATCTCAGTTTGTGTCAGGCAAATCTAGACAAGAAGTTTTCAGTTCCTCCACCTGCATGATGTCTAAGAAAAGTGGCTCCCACCAGCCAGAGGGCTCAGAGGGTTGCTTAGTGGTCACTTCAAACTGAGCACAGGATTAGCAACAATGCCTTCAGGGCTGGAATTGTTTAGGAGCTCACTCTTGATGGGGAACTTCCAAAGAGCTGGAAACTAAGGGAGAATGCTTGAAAAAGCATCACCCCGTATTTTTCCATTTAAATGAAAAGTAGGGATGGGGTGGGGTTTAATTAACTTTATTTCCTTATGTCTGCATCCTCAAAAATACCAGAGCCTGGATAGGTTCACATTTAAATTATGTGTAATCAAGTCTGTCCATAGAACTATCAAGAAACACTAATGTGATTTTACCTTTACCAGGAATTAGTTTTTGTTTACTGACAACCTTTACCATTTAAAGAATATGAGTTTTGCTGATGCATTTTGTGCATTTTTCCTAATTTTCTAATTATGTGCATATCTTCTTTTCCAAACTCATCTGAGTGACATTATGCACATGTTCTTGAGATGTTACAGAAATCATTTTAGTCTTGTGTACATAGGATATGGTTTTGCAGTCCTTGCAGAGGTCACAAACCACATCATTTGAAGTACTCTCATTTTAATGAATTCAGAAGAGGCTGGTACTAAGTGGTAAATTGTGCTGTGGTGGATTTGAATTAAAATATCCTGGTTTTCATTGCAGGCATCTTTTCCACAAGTCCTGTGTAGACCCTTGGCTGCTAGACCATCGTACCTGCCCGATGTGTAAAATGAATATTCTAAAAGCTCTAGGGATTCCGGTAAGCACATTGCAGAGCAGCCGGGCGCGGCAGAAGGGAAACATCGGCTACTTGAGTATATCCTTAGCCCTTTGCCTGACTGTTCCTATCCTGCTCTTCTTGCCATGCTATTGATTTATTAATTGATTGATTAAGGGGAGTACAAGCTGAAACATCTGACTCTACCTCTCTCCTGTTTCTAGCAAGGAAGAGTGTGTGTAGGGGAGTTGACTGAGTATTGGGATTTGTATGTCTGTTGTTGCCTGCCTCATGGAGCAGAGGATTGTTTACTGGTGTTTTGGTGGATTTATAGATTCTTCCACATAGGTTTTGTTTGTGTTTTAGATCAGGACTGGATTTATTTTTTTAATCATGCTCTCAGTTCAAATCTCAAAGCAGAAGGTCTGCAGTACTAGTCAAGGACAAAGAATTGCTCATTCTGGAGAGACAATCTTTTTTTTCTGTCAGTTTTCTCTTGAAGTGTAACTGTAGCAAGCTTTGTACTACTGATTCCAATTGGGAAACATTTCTCCCAGTAACTAAGCATGTGGCAGACCACATGACATACAAGAAATTGTTAAGCTCTTTGTTATTGGGAAACCCCGTTACAGATGGTGATATGCCAGCTCGTATATGAAGGAGCTCTATAAAGCAAAATAGCTCGTGTGAACATATTAGGGAAGCCGATGCAGCCATTCCCCAAGAGTTCATTTTCACGGAGGCTTGGAAGCCAAGCAGGTTGCTGTAGAAGAGGTTCCACAGAAAGTGATGAAAATATGTTTTTACTGAAGTAGATAGATATATTCCTCAACCTAATATAATCCAAGCTAAAAACATGGAGTGGGAAAAGTGAAGTAGACCATTGTAGTTAGGGTAACATGTTACAGCTGGGCTACTTTTTCTAAGCATGTATATTATCTATAGAATATTAAAAGATGATAAAACTGTTAAATCAGTGTTTGACATGTCAGGAAAGACTGGAATGAAAGCTGACTGCCTTTCAGCATCTCTACATTTGTGCTTAGATATGGAAATTTTTCCCCAGGTTCCATGTCTGTCAGTTTACAGGCCTGCCAGTGAGCAGTCACCCAGGATTTTGACACCTCTTCCCCATAACCAGCACATTGTTCCATGGCTTTCTTCTGCACCGTACAGGACTACAGGATTTCTACTCTCACACTGGTCCATTCCTATTTTTGCCCAAGCATTTCATTAAAATGCTCATCAGCCAGCTTCATAATCAGGGGATATAGACAAATCAGACCTCCACTTTTTGGAGGCCTGTGGTGAAATGTTAAGGCCTTTTCAGAGCTTTCAGTACTGTTAGTACTTAACTCCAGAGTACAACTCTCACTGGCTTCGCTGACAGCTCCTGAAGGCTAAGCGTGTCTGCAGGATGTCTGAGGCTGGGTACTCCGAGAGGGAGGGAGAACAGACCACGTGTAAAGGTTTTGGTTTACATGAAGGCCCTTTTGCTGTGTATGAACAGCTCTGTAATGGCAGATGTAAAACCTAATTGCGAGGAATAATTAAAAGCACCATTCAGTTTCCTCAGCCATCATTTCTCTTCTCTCAGCTCCCTGTCTTGTTCTCTCCACATCGTGTAGCAGGAGGATCCATCCTCACTGGGAGCTTTCCTCATGGAGCTTCTGTAGAAATAATTGTACTGGGCATGTAATTAAAGATACTGCTGTAATCAACATAAACAACTGGGTCAAATTAAGATTTTGGAGTCAGCTTTAGTACTAGTCTGTCTTAATGCTAAAAATCAAGTGCCTGGATGTTAATGTTCCACTAGCAAGGTTTGTTTGGAGGATTTTATTGTATGAATTTCTGGTAAATTTTTCCTAGGGTATTCTAAGACAAAAAACTGAAAACAGACTGTTCCATCGTTTGGAGGAAGCATTCTGGCTTCTACCTGAATGGTTAGGTTCAGGGAGGGAGAGCTGCATGCTACAACTTTACTCCTCAAGGTGACTTACAGTAGAAGCTGTTGTCCATTGGAACTGGGAGCACATAGTAGCCTTCACGTCAGGGTTTTCCTCTGGCTGACAGCAAAGGAGGTGGAAGTCTAAGAGCATCTAGTAGCTTGGGGGTTAAAAATTCCTATACTTCTATCACATCCTCCTCTTCCTATGTTTTTTCTGCCTTCTCTTTCTAAAATAGGCCTCAACTCCTGCCTTTCCCTCTCCTACCATGTGCCCTTTCCTGCTCCTCCTCTGCTTAAACCTCCCAACCTTTTTCCGTTTGAGCTCCTGCCCTGGTGTTGCTGCTCATGCTCCCGGCTCAGGTCTCAGGACCTGTTCTCCACCAGCACAGAAATTGTGTGTCCTCAACCTTCTTGCTGCTTGGCACCAGCTGAGGGCAGCCTGGGGTGGGCATCGATCCTGTGGGGTGCTTTCTGGTGCCACTATGAGCTTGCAAGCACCATACAAAGCCCTGTTCTTTTTGGAGAGCATAGTTGTCGGTCCCAAATAAGCCACCAGTCTCTATCAGCACACAGAAACTGGTATTTTCAGAGGCTCATAAAAGCCAGATGTCAGCAGGCTGTTGTGGGAAAGGACATTACGCTGGAAGAAGCTGTAAAGCTCTAGGGCTTCTCAGTGAGAGGTGGCAAACGTTTCTGTAGAGTGGGCAAAGCAAAATGCCATTCCCTAATCACATTCTTGAGTCTTGCTGAGCCATCTTGGCTGAAATTTCCACGCACAGAAAAGCAGCCTTAGGCAGGCAGCAGTCTCTGATGGGAGACTTGAGCTTAAATTTGCCACAGTCCTTTTACAATGAGGGGAATGAAGAAATCTTACCATAGGCAGGGCTAATATTTTTTTTTCCTGCTAGCTACATGTTTGTCCTATGGTTGTTATTAAAGAGCTGGCTTGTGTGACTGTGGATATGTCATGCTTCATTTAGCAGGAAGACTCAGAATTTTCCAGGAAATGATTGGTTAAAGCCGAAATATCCAAATGCTTCAATTCAGTTCACGTCTAAACTCTTCATTTACTGTGTAACAGAGACTTCAAATATTATCTGCCCTAAAACCAGATTCCCCAGGCTGCCATGAGGCACCAAAATGACTGCACTCATTTTCACGGTAGCTGAGCATTCGAGCATCTCCGCTCTTCACCATAGCTCTCTGCAGCTCTAGAGGATTATTAACTAGCTCTCTGTCAGCAAACAGGTGGCGTAACCTTTTCCACTGTCGCTTTGCCGGTGAATTCAGCTCAGACTGTACCTCTTTTGGGCATAATATTTTAAATGAGTTATCAGTGCAAGTGTCTTTCACTTTCAAAGAGCTACATTGCTGTTGGGATGATAGTATCACATAACAGAGTTTCCCTCTGCTTCTCCCCTTTTTCTGCAAATATCTGCTGGATACGCAGACAGCTGCATTTTTGGCAGTAGGTTTGATGACTTGAAGCTAAGAGTCTTAGCCAAGCCCTCAGAAGTCAATACAAAGCCTTCCCTTGACTGTAGTGGAATTGTGCCCTTAAAGCACTTACATGCAGGGAATGAGTGAAACCAATATAATTAAACTTAGCGAATGTATCTGGGTCACTCTGATAGCAGAAGCCATAATGTATTTTTTCGATCAGTATTTCCTATCATTAGTTTTATAGTATCCTGCATAGTTTGAGGTTGGTTTTTTTTCAACAAAAATGATTCAGGAGTAAAAGGATTAATTATATTGAGCAACGCTATTTTTTGCATCTTTAATGTTTGGTTTGGCTGTTGATTATAATCTCCTGTTTATAAAAGTTAATGCTAACGGCTCATTCTAGGAATAACTGGAATCAGAGCAACAGACAGACCAGCTGATCCCCTGAAAAAAAATCTGAAATAATTTTTCTAAGAGTAGAAAAGAAAAAACAGAGTTTTTTCTTTAAGATACACTGCCATCAAAGCCAAATTTAAGTTAAAAATGAAGTTCTGAAAGCATTTGTTGTAACAGCTAAGGATGAGAGAGTGATAGGTCTAAGGAATAATTTGGGATCCAAGTCCTACAGATAAATGATTGGTATTTCACTTAGAAAAGTGCAGGTTCAGTAAGTTTCATTAAAGCCTAGTATAGCTGAATGTGCCTTTATCCAGGTTCTGAGCAGCTCTTGCTACTTGTGGATTAGCCTTGAGCCAGACAATGACAATTCCAATTTTTATCCCACACTTCAGCTTGCGGATACAAGTCGCCAGAGGATTGTTTAAAATGCCTGCCTTTTTCATTAGGAACATTTGGGAAGAAAATATTTATGAGGCGGCAACAATCAGACAGGGAATGTATGGGAAAAGAGAAAACATGCTAAGTTCCTGGTTCTGCAAAAAATGTAAGCATATGGTAACCTTCGATGCCCAAGTTCAGAGGGATTACTCTTGTACTTAAGGCTAAGCCTCTGTTTAAGTCTTTCCTGTATCATAGATTTTTTCCAGGTGCCTGCTGTTGGAGGTAGACAGGTAGTGAGATTTTCAAAAATGCCTTAGCAAGTGAGACAACTAAGCAGAGCAAAAATCAGATCCACAGAGCAGACTACTTCTCTGACTTTAGCCATCCCGATGCTGGATTTCCAGTCTAGCAGCTTAAGCTCCATCTCTGCTTAGTGAAACCAAGTTCTTGAAATAATTATGCAAACAATTTTCTCCATGCCTTGGGGAGAACTGGACTTGGTTCTATGGGCAAATGGCCCAAGAATCTGTTTCCTCCTAGAGAAAAAAGAGCTATTTCACTTGTACGTTTGTCACTAATATTTAAGGAGAACTCCATAGAAATCACTGCTATATGAATGGGAGCGTCAGGCTTATAACAGGTCCAGAGAAATCAAAGGTAGAACCTAGTCTTGGCTAGAGTGTCTGGACAAACAAACCTCTTTGCTGTCCAGTGCCTACTTGAAGTCTCAGTGCTCTTCATGAACAAGTGCTGAATGCTAAGGACACAGGACACTATCCAAAAACTGGGCACCACGACCCCTTGACTTGAAGAGCTTGTCTCATTCTGGAGGTGTTGGGGCGTTCACTGTGTAACTGCAAGAGAGGAGTGTCTAAATTCCCCAGAACTGAGTTCCGTCTTTGGTCTGTCTGAATCAGGAAGCAAGAAAGACTGTGGATTGAATAATACTCTTCAAATACTCATTATTTATTTTTTTTTGTTTCTTTTTTTCGTAATTTTGTTTTGTAGGAAATACAGCATTAGCAAAGGAAGAGAGCTTTTGATGTTAAAAAACTTGTCTTATAAACAGCTTTAGCTTCTATTTTCGCACCCCACACATAGATGCGCCCACAGGCAGTTCCCTTGAATTCCTGCTCCTGAAAGCTCTGATATCAGCTCTATAAATGTGTATTTAGGGAAGAGATAATCATTCCCTTTCAGCTACTCTTTCTGTTTACATTTGTAATCTGACTCAGCAATCGGCCTATGTTGAGCAGATCATGTTAATAAGTGAGTTACTTTTTTGATGTGAACTCTCCCAAACCCTTTAAAAAGCATAAATAAGAATATTTAGAGATTGTAGGTGACACAGTATAATACTGAATGTTTCCAGTGCATGTTTTGGGTTTTAAGTACATGAAAACAAACTGCATGCCCATTCATCATATGTTGCTATTTTCAGTACTGAAAGAAAGTGAAAACCCCTAAAAAATGTAGGAAGAGGTAAATGAAATCTTTTTATCAGGTTAAAGCTCAATTTTCTTCTTTTTCTTCCCATTAGCCAAATGCAGATTGCATGGATGATATACCTCCAGACTTGGAAGCATCCATAGGAGGACCACCAACCAACCAGATAACGGGAGCCAGCGATATCACAGTGAATGAGAGCTCCGTAGCCCTGGATCCCCCGGTGCGGACTGTGGGAGTACTACAAGTCATCCAAGATGTAGACTCCTTTCCCCAGGTTGGGGAGGGGAACTTCACAACAAGCAGTAAGTTCCTCTTTCTGGCAGAATTTGCACGGAAATGAATGTTTAGAAACCTGAATCGCAAATCGATCTCTAGCGCAGGGAAAAAAATGGCCTTTGAGGGCTTTTTTTCACTGGAGCAATGGTCTTACCTTAAGCCCAGCTGAAATCTGCAGGGTAAGTAAATTTATATATCATGCCATTCTGCTGTACTGCAAACATTTCCAGCCTGTGTGTTGAATAACAAACTCTAACTGGAGTCCCCTGCGTGGACAGAACAAGGTATTTCAGTCGACACAAAACAATGTAAACCTACGATCGTCCTCAGATATTGTTTATAGTAAGTGATCCCATTCACCGTGATAACCCCCCGTGTGATAACCTGGCTTCATTGTCAAGCAGGTTGGTGCTTTGTCCTTCGGCCTGCCTTTCCTCACTGGGCTACGTGTTGCTATGTGGAAGTTATTCTTACCTGCTTGTCATAAAATAAATAGTGAACAGAGCAATCGCTGCCTTCGGTCAAGAAAAAAAAAGAATGTTGGGTACTGGTTTTGATGTTCCATTATCTTCTCATATCAACTGAAGCTTGTCTGGTTGTTTATTCATACTTGAAGTTCTCGTTTCAGAAGGATTGATGGTCAGTGTACCTGAACTTGCAAACCTGACCATAGTGAAATAATGCTGCCAATTTGTACAAAAAAAAAAAAGAAAAAAACTGTCTGTATTCATCTCTATTCCTAAAAATTATGATCGACTTCTGACAGTTTAAAAAGAATGCTGTCAGCTGTTTTGAGTGACGATTGTACTAGTCTCAGATTCTCATTTTTAGGTAAAATAGCAGATCAGTAGAAAATACATATCTGGTTGGTACCAGTTGGTATTAATATTGACAAGCTTATTGTAGAAAATCATCAGATATACTTGAAGAGACATAGAAAAAATATAAAATGATAAAATACAGATTGCCATATGGAGTCAGCATAGGTCTCAGAAAAAACTATATATTTCCAACTATTTCTGGGTGTTACTATGGGCTAGGGCATGAAAAAGAAGGCAAGTAATTAATATGATGTGTAAAAGGTAGGAGAGAGATGAGGGAACTAGGCTGAAATAATTTTACATTAGCCTCCTTACTGTGTGGAGAGACTTGATAATCACATTTTCCCTCATATTGTAGCCAGTGTCATGGCAGTGAAAATAATCTCTGGAAATGCTGGACTTGCGACTTTAACTACAAATGACCCCAGAAGTGGATTTTTAAGATCTCCCTTTGTGGACTAGGTACTGGTCTCAGGTTTGGTGGTTTTATGATCTAAGTCCTGAGGTGAGCAACAAGGTTATAGGCCCAGCTGTCACCCATGGCCAGCCTGGCAGCTGGTGGCACACATCTTTCTCAAACCTCCTTGAGTGCTGGTAAGAGCAAAATGACATGTTATTGTGTTCCTTCCAGTAATTGTTTTTAAATACATTAGAGGCTGATTTAAACCATGGAGGAAAGATTTTTACTTCATGGTACCACAAAGTCTGGGCTTAGATGCCGGTCTCAGCTGCACCCTCTTAATGCTCCTGAAGTGAGTAGCCCCTCTGGCAGATAATTAACCTTGTCCTGCTGTTCTTTATACAGTCGGCTATTGAGGTTGGGAAGGAGGGCCATGGTGTGTCCTTTACACCCACAGCTGCATGGCTCATGCTGAGAAGAGCTGGCAGCCTGGTGCAAAGCCCAACACCAGGGATAGTCCATGCTTTTCATCGCAGGATCTTGGCACATGGAGAAGCAATTCTGGTTTGTCATTGGGGTAACAATAGTGGTGAGGCAGCCAAGGAGCACAAGGCTCAGTAACTCTCCAGCCACTCTCTTCTGCTCCAGTTTTGTTTCCAGAGTCAGCAGAGAAGAATCAATGTCTGTTCTTCATTTTCCAAGTCTCCAGCCAAGTAACTGGGTGACAAGCTTGCCCTGAGCCGGCAGAGTACTGCAAAGCCTGCAGAGGTGCTTTATTTTGCCTTGGTGCCCTCTGATTTCCTCCCCCTTACCTTTAATAACTTGGGGCAGTAGACAGTAACACCAGGCAATCCTGAGAGCTGACAGCAGAGCCCATGGACAAGGAACTCGCACCAAGACCGATGTGGTCTGTCCAGGCATGTGGATCATGATGCAGCAAACCATGGAGCTTCAGTTTTCCATCACCTGAAGAGACCGGACATGTGGTCTGGGGAAGGAGTGTGAAAAGGCTTATTCCCTGGTTATCTGAGAGAGAGGGAGAAAAGAGCAGGGTGAGGAAACTGGCAGGTACCCAGTGAAGGTTGTGAGCCTCTTGCCATCACAGGGGTGACTAAGAACAGACCTTTCCAGTTGTTTTGTGAGTAAAAACAAGTCCCAAGAAAAGCTCAAAGGACCTTGGGAGTTTCCAAATATTGGTGTGTGCCTGCTTACATTGTATCTGTCAGTCAGGGAACTCTGATTTAATGCTTGATTAGCTGCTGTCACTCACCCGTCATTGATATGTAGACATGAAGCTTCATCTCCAGTTAGTTGGTGGTAGGTGTGCAAGTTTACGTGCTGTCTTCACCACATCCAAAGTGGTGCAGTTTGAAGTAGTTCCCTGAAACAGGGCTGCTTGGTCCCTGTTTGCAGCAATAAAGAAGGAATCTTGGATTGGGAGTTAGAGGCTGAGTTCCAGCAGTGATGGGGCTTTGTGCTCTATGTGGATTTGGGGTGTTCAGGCACTCTGAATGGTAGAACTTAGCATCTTAGAAGGCCTGAATTCTTAAGCCAGTGAAAGAGGAATATCCAGAACCACTGTATAGTTGTGGCACGAAACCAAATGCCTACTAAACCAGAGGGCAACTGCAGGCTAAATAACTGGGTCAGAGCTGTCATATGGATGGAGATCTATAGACATTGTGTCTGTTTATTGTATCCAGGCATTGTATTTCTCATTTCCAGAATCCTTATAGTTACACAACCGCAGAGCTTGCTGAGCGCGCCCTTTCTGTGAACTAGCCTGCCTGGGAGGTTGTGAGCGATGACGCTGATGGTTCCTAGGAATCTTTGTTGAAGTTGCCAGCTTCTGGCCTCTTTATATAGCATTAGTGACGGGAGCCTACTCCAAGGCTCAATCTGTGCTAGAAGTTTTTCTTCCTTTTGTTACCGAATCTGTGCAGACTGCCTCCGGTGCTGTCTTGACGTGGCACCCTGTACCCAGCACCATGAGTCCTTGCATCCCTTCCTATTCCTGGCAAAGTTCAATGATCCGGGAGGTAAAGACTTGCTGCTTTCTTTCCACTCACTTCTGCAATACTTTTTCCTTAATTGCTGTCGCATCCATTTTGCTTGTTGATTAATCATTCTGGTATTGTTGTCTTGTTTTGGGTTTAATTTCCCTTTCTGTGTTTCCAGTGAATGTTCAGAGCCAGAAGAGCTCCCACAGTGTGTCTGGAGGGAGGATATTTCCAAAGTGCTGTTCACATTGAGGAGTGGTTGAAATTCTGTCTCCATTGAAATCTGGTGGCAAAGCTCCCACCTACTTCAGTGGGGCCAG
Source organism: Baryphthengus martii (assembly GCA_013396935.1). Lineage (NCBI taxonomy): Eukaryota > Metazoa > Chordata > Aves > Coraciiformes > Momotidae > Baryphthengus > Baryphthengus martii. The sequence goes on along the minus strand of VWZK01012970.1, from coordinate 275,549 downwards.
ATTTTCCTGTCTGAAACTCAGCCAGTGCTTTGCTTTTTATTTCTGTGTGTGCGCTCAGCAGACACTACTTCTTCTCTCCCTCGCTTTTTCTCCCCATCATCATGAATAGATAATGTCTTCCATGGGACCCCGAGCGACGTACTGCACTCTGAACATCTGGATGGGACTTCGTTGGGAGGCCCATTCCTGGGGTTCCTTGCTAAACCAAGCGTTGCCTGTGTAGTTGCACTGACTACATAAAAATGGACTGGCAGTTTCTCTCAGCTGACTTCTACCAAGATCCAAGACGTCATCAAGTCCCTTTGGTGTATCTACAGTCCAAAGTCTGTTCAATATTTGGTCTTAGTGACTGCTTGCTCTCTGTGGTGGGATTTTGTGCAGGAACCTGGTATAGTATCTTGTAATGTGATACTTTTGTAATCAGCTGCTGAAAATGGGTGGATGGAAAAGTTGAAAAATTGGAGTAAGGGGAGAAAAAAGAAGGGGAGAAGGTTGAAAAAATTGTGTGAAATACATGAGTTCATCTCAGCTGAGTTTCCTGCTTTCCCCTTATTACTTTTTAGCTCTCCAGAGGGTATAAAAGAAGATAAGCTAAGGATCTTTTTCCACAATAATGCATCATAGCAACCTGTGTTGCCTAGTTTTTAGTAAAGAGTTATACAAAATGCTAACATCTTTGGAAATTTCAGCGCTGGTGGAATTTCCTGCTCAACAGGTGATGTGTGAGCTGGACTTGGCTAAGATCTGAACTTGAAGCTCTGACCTACACCAGCTTTGGAGGAGCGGGAGATGTATTGGGAATTTGAGGGGGACATTGCAATATTCTTTGGGTCAGGCTCAAGTGGGTTTGAATGATACAGTTAAAAAAGTAGTTTGCTGGGAAAGTAGCATCTAGATATTTTAAAGGTCGTATGGTGACACTTGAAGGGGGAAAAGTACTTAGTAATTTTTTTCATCTTTTGTAGCATCTATCTCCCTCAGCCCCTGCGGCACTTGCTAATTGTTGTAGTAGATAAATGTTCACTGCCTGAGTTGTTGCTCTCTGTTGGTAAATACCTCTCGTTTTTCAATTTAGGCAAGCTTTTACGTTCTCTTCAGCAAGATGTCTCATCATGCTGCATAAGGCCTCAGAAACCCCATCAGCACTGTCTCTGGATCTGGAGGAAGATCTGTAAATAATTCTACTGCAAACATAGGCAGGAATTTTAGTATGAAAAACCACAAACTCTCCCCCAAGGTGTCATACCTCCTGCACAGTCCACTGAGTTTGGCGGGCTGTACAGCAGTGTGGGCAGTCCAGAGAGTACCAGCAGTTCCCTTTCTGCCTCTCATTTTGTTCTTTCCATAAAACCCTGCCAACGTATAGCTCATCGTGACTGTTAGGACACTTTCAAGTCTCTTTGATAGCTCTTCATTAAATCTATTAATATAACTTCTCAAGTAATTATTTTGATCTCTGTGTGTCTAAAATGTCTTTGTGAAGAATAATCAGCCTTTGGAAGTGGATAAAAGTGCATGAGAAGAATCTGATCCACTGTTGTCTTGCAACCACTTGACTGTTCCTCCTTGCTATTAATAGTGGTTTTTTAGGCAGAATGTAAAGGGGGAGGAGAAGGTGGAAAAACTCCCTAGACAGTAGTTAACACGGAAAGTTCTTAACACTTGCATTAGCACGTAACACTGTCCTGGAGACAGAATACTGATGGGACCTAGTTAAAGATTGAACAGATTGGGTCCCATGTGCCTGGAGTATGACATAAGTCCTGGTGGCTCTATTAAAATCCTGTGCGGATGTTGCACTAAGTAGTTATCATGGATTGATAATTCCAGTGAGCTGAGGTCCTAGATTTGTTTTGAGACTCACACCGGTGCCAGCACAGCATTGGTGGTTTGGAAGGCCAGAGGTGGTTTGCAAGAGTCACCAAGTGAAACCTAACTGGCACTAAAAATGTGCTCTGGGTTATTATATACACCTACCAGACTCCTGCCAGGCTCTGTGAATGGACAATGAGGTTTTCCTGTTATAAATCTGCTCTTCCTTACCATATGTCAAGATGTGAAAAACAGGGGAAGTGTTTCTGCACAGCAAATTGCAAAAAGGGGTGTATAAAAATGCTCTGCAAGAAGGAGCACATTTAGAGTCTGATTTTTTGTTTGCTTTCTTTTTCATATCTACTGTGCAGATTGTATACAGAGCAAAGATGAATCCGTCATCTCCCAAATCTCTTCTTCCCTGCAGACACACTGAACTGTGTCTATGGCCCAGCTGGAGGGGGCACAGTAGGTACACACAGTAGTCTGGCCTAACTTATGGTGCCAAAAAGGCTACAGATCTTAAGAAATCTGCTTAATAATTGACTCTAGGGAGAGATGTTGAAGAAAATGTTCTCCTTCAGTAGCAGAAGCTCCATTTATAAGTCCATCTCTACATGTAAATGCTGTTAGCAGTTACTAGCTTGCCTCTCTGTCCCAGATCATTTGTCTCTGCGTCTGTGTTTCCTTCTATTGTGCAGCCACCTTGTAAGCCCAATCCAGAAGCTAACCAATTTCTTCCTATTTGTTTTTTTGTTTGTTTTTTTTCATTTGGATCAGTTCCCTGATCCAAACACAACGGGAGGAAAGAAACGTGGAGCGCAGGGGACATGTAAGCCAGCTTTCACAACTGCCACTATTGCCAAGAGCAAGCACGCTATCTCAGCCCAATGAGACAGCTGTCTGTTTTGCCCAGAGATCGGGATAAACAAATAGGCAAAGCAAGCATGAAGTTTCAAATCTGATTTGAATGCTCATATCTGAGTATACAGGCATTTTATTAATGGTCAGTGAATATGAGACATAAGGGATTTATTATCTATGACAATGAAACTCAGTAAGGAGAAGTGCCGTTGTAAAAACTGTGATGGCACACGAGCACGTCCTTGGATGTATCGTTCCCAATTGCTCTGAATGTGCATTGTATCTGTGCAGGGGAAAGGGGAATCTAAGGATCAGTGGTAACATAGCCTATATCTTTATACTTCACTGTCTTCAGCAGACAGCTAGATAAAATATTGAACAAGAAAGCTTCTAAAGCAAAATGGACAAACAATGTAGAGTAAAATACGGATCTGAACTGGAGAGAGACCAGATGACTTAATACTATCTGATCTCTTTGATTTATACTTGAGAATGAAAGCCTTGCCTTGCAAGAGATGCTCAACATCTTGCATGCAATCTGTTTGATTATTTAGGACTTATTGTCACATCTCTAATGTCTGTGGAGTTTTTATTCTCATCAGTTTTTATATAAAAGCCTTCGCTGAAATCATCAGGAAGTGCCGTTGAAGATACCATGTGCTACTGTGATTCTCAATCTTTTCTGACAAATTCAGAAACCGACAAACAGCAGACGCAAGGATCCAGCTTGGATCATCACCTGGGAGTAAGAATTAGGAAGTAAGACTGAGCAACAGCTCTCTAGCCAGGCAGGCAGAGAAAGGCAGGATTCCAGGGTCAGTGCTGCTGGTTGGTGCCATTATTTCAGACAGATAAGCAATGTAAAAGTGATGTTCACCTGTAATGAAGACATCCCAGAGACCCCTACCAGGGTCAGGCTCTGCTGTACCAATCATTACATACACAGGTAGTAACAGATAGACTCAATTCTGAAAAAAATTCACATGTTAGAGTAGATTATAGCAAGCAAATAAATTCAATAAATTTAGGCGGGGGGGAGGAGACCATGAAAAGGCAGCTGTTTCCAGCCATTGGTATATACATTTTTTTCTCATTTGTCTAGGCTTTGAGGCTGTGAACGTGCACAAGAATCGTTTGCACATGGAAGCCATCTGGCTGTACTTCTTATGTTGTTACCAGCAGTTTCCATGTCTCCAAAAGCATGAGAGTGTCGCATTTAGAAGCAGATTAAGTGAAAGAGGTGTGTGTGCATGTACCTGCATGATTTTTTTTTGTATGACAGATAAACAGTCTTGCAGATGTTTGGCCTGCAAGAAGCATCCAAAACTTCTCAGCTTTAAGTTTTCTCCAGATTCTTGCAGGGGCAGCAGCTTGGATTTCCACATACAGTTTCTAGTAGTTACGATTTCAGCCTGGATGAAAAAAAAAGAATAATTGGTATTTGCTCATTAAAATAGCAGTCAAGTCCTAGTGTGTTTTTGAAACAGCTGTTTCTTCTGTTACCTACCTCCAACTCCAGGAGAAATTAGGGTGCTTCAGGGATCCTATAGGATTACCTCAGTAACCAGGTCACCTCACCTAGAAGTGAGAGTTCTCACTAAATCTTTAGTATGGATTTATATCTTTATTGTTCTAGATGTGGGCAATTTTAGGTGAAGATAGTGCCTGAAACTGATGCTTTGAAACTCATAGGCCAGATGGAGAAACTGGCTTATGAGCGTTTATAGAAAACGTGAATGATCCGAAGAAAAGTAGGTAACAGGTCAAACCCAGCATCTGAGAGGAAATATCCAAGTACTGGTATGAGTGTTAGGAGAGGATTTTTCTCTTGCCTCAGAGCCTGGTGGTGACAAGAGAGGTGGGTAAGCCCTCATGTTTAGGAATACTGAAAATAGGATCCACATGGTTATATTCTAACAGAGGCAAGGCTGATATGCTGAGGAGTATACTCAGGCTGTACTCAGCACAGTGCACAGTAGCAATGTGTTGCATCAGTGTTGCATTAAGGAGTATCTGGACTTCCAAAGTGCCCAGGAGATACATGATGGAATATCCACCCAACTTGGCCTTTTATTGTGACTGTATTTTTCAAGTGCCAATACCTTTGACTGTTCTTTTCAGTTTAACTCATGTTAACATATCTGAGGCACTCCGAGAGTAGGTGAGAATGTGGGCTGTGTTGTGGTGGTAATGAAACCCCATGTTGTTAGACATACTGATGCACAAAACAACTTACTTGGAGAACTCTGTGATGAATTTCTGCTCTATTTGTCCCTGCCTAGGTAGCCTAGTGCTGTAAGACAATGAAAAACCATACTCCTACATAGACCACATAGAAAATGTATAGAACAAAGATACCACTGGCAAAGTCAGAATATGAAAAGCACTTAGCTAAAATAGCTTTATTAAATCGTAGCATCTTAGGGTGGGGAGAGGGGAGAGGAAATCACACAAAGGAGGTTTAAAATCTGCCAGTTCCTCATGCAGGTAGTTAAATAATGCAATGTTTTCAGCTGCTAGCATTTCTTTAGAAGACAGCCCCTAGATGTGGTATGTCAGGTGTGTATAACAAACCTCGCTTCAGATTTTGCCCCCATGTGCCTGAGATACTGAATTCAAATGAGATGTTGCTAAACTTTATTGCTTTTTTATAATTGCTTTTCAAGAAGGTAGTGGCACCAGAAAATTGTCTTTCTATGCGTGAAAAGCTGTCAGTCTGTAAGACCAAAATAGTCTCAGAGTAGATTTTAGAAAAATGACCCTCTGCCAGCCTGCTCTCGGAGATGTAACATGTGCTCCCCGCTGCTGAGTAACCTGCAGCCTAAAGATACACTTCAAAGAAAACTGCTTTGAGGAAAAGCTATGATAGAAAGATTGTATTTTCAGTTGTTCACCCTCAAAAGTGCCTCAGTAAACTACTCTAGTGGCTGCATATTTCACAGAGTGGAAACAATTGCATTTGTTTGCAGTAATTCATTCCTTCTGTCTCTTTTTAATTAATACTTCGGGTTTTGCCTGATTATGACTGAAAGATGCAAGTCTGCTTCTCTTGTAAAAACTGAAACTTTACTGTAAATTTATATTCAGCTTCTAAAAGCCCTCTTTCTAGACTAGATGAATAATGTAAGAATATTTTAATCTTTAATTTTCCTAAAAGCTCCTGAGGTCTAAATATTCTCCTGGAACTGCCTGGGAACTACCACTTTTCAGTGAGAGGAGTTGAAAGTTAAGAACTTGAAAGTTAAGAACTTGAATGGAAAAGTAAAGGCAGAAGAGATTAAAACTGAACTTAATATCCCAAAGTTTTACTCTAACTTTACAGTATATTTCTCAAGGGAGATAATAATGAACCAGTGCAAAGGCACTTACATTTTTTGAAGTTCTCTGGTTGGTTTCCAGTTTTTTGAGAGCTTTTGTTATTTCTACTTTTCCAGGTACATATCGGTGCATAGGGTAATACCTCATTCTTCTGCCTCTCTGAAGAGCATGAATGCTCAGGACTCAAAGTGGAGAGGGAGTATATATTCACCAAAAAGACTGGAACAGAGACAAAATGTTTGGATGCAGAGAAACATAGTTTTAAAATTACTCTGCTCCAATTTGACTTTCGTTTATAGATTGTTAGAGAGATCTTGATGGTAGTGGTGATGTTCAAATGACCTAATGAACATATTTTCTAGTAAAATTCTAGCTGCAATTTGTCGAAACTTAAATTGACCTTTCCCCTCCACTTGTCCAAGAAGAAACTAAAAAACAAATGTCTTGGTCTTGTTCATTCTTGTGTTCTTGTGAGAATTTCAGCAAGAGTCTCTGATAAAAGCAGTGGCTTGGAGGAGATTTGCTGATGCCAGAAGTTGTTCACCTGAAACTAGATAGTGACTGCAAGCTTATTTGAAAGGAAATGCTAAATGGCCCAAGATTTATATAGCCTAAGACCAGTTTCTATTGATGTCTCTGCTGGGATTCCTACCAGCCAGACCCAGACCTTCAGGGGCACTTGGCCAGTGAGAATTTACCCTGGGTGCTAAGGTTGAGGTGTCCTTTAGGTGAGATTGAGTTCCCTCTTTAACTGCTTATTGTCCTGGTTGCCTCTTGCTGGATTTTGGCACATTTAGCATTTTGGAGGCAAGTAAGCGTAGCTCACTTTTTTTTTTTTTTTTTTTTTTTTTTGGTGACTTGTGTAAACCAGGAGCAAGGAAAGCAAAAGGAGCTAGTTATAGTTTGCACTCTTGCTTTAGGCTGAGGAGACAAAGCTGTTGGTTTCACTTCTTGGGTCAAGGGAGTTAGATCAAGTAAAAGTGCTGGGTTTTTTCATAAAGGTTCATTTGGGGCAGAAAGGAAGACAGTCAGGAGGTAGACAGGATCAGAGGGAGACTCACATTAAATTCATTTAAAATCTCTAACTCAGAATGCTTGTTAGTTTGGTTTCAGTTTTTGTAAAGGCTGGCGTGGTTTCTTTCTTCTTTACATAAGCATTTTTATAAACATATTTTCAGACAAGATTTGAATGCAGCAGGCCTGGCTTGGTAGATCAAAGATTTATTTTTTAATGGGGAAAAGAAAAATGTTGAGCTATTGTAGCGTTGTCAAATAAATGTTCCACTCAAAAGGAGATTGGCATCAACTGATTTTAAAATTATTAAATGAATATAACAGGAGATAAACGACCTTTTCCTTTATGAAAGCTTCTCTCAGTTTTTGTTCTGTACTAATGTGTTTTCTGTGAATGTGCATTAATATACACAGCTTAGCTTGTTAGAATTTTATCTGGTGTGCTCGCCCTGCTGCAAGGAACGATAACATTTTGGACATTTCTGTTCCAAATAGACAGTGGTTCTGCATACCTCGTAGACATATTTTAATCATTTCATGTGCATGTGATGAGTTTTAAATATGCTTTTTTTTTTTCTTACAGAATGCTTTTGGTTACCTCAAAAACATTGCTAAATCTTCTAAGCAAACTGTGAAAGCAACTTAAAGGAGATCCATAGGACATTTAAGAGGTTTTACTTTTCCAAAAAGAATAGATTTTCATGCCGTCTCTGTTTGTTTGCTGTTTTTTTTTCTTTTCTGATTTCTAAACTGATGAGAAGAACCACTTTTCTCATAAAAACAACTATGCATAGGCAGATTAATTTTATACTTTTTTTTCCTTAAGTTTGCAGGTAGTCCTGGGAAATACTCCTGCATGGAAACTATGGCCTGTTTCTGGCTAGGTAGATCTACCTTACTTTTCCTGCTAGTACTCAGTCACTGTTATACGAGATTTAAAGATTATACCAGCACTGACAATGTCACATCCCACCTGCCGATCCGTAAATGTCAGCAGCAGTTTGAGTTGTCTTTCACCCTGTGCAAAATGCTGACCCACAGTCTGGCACAAGGCACGTCCTGCTTACAGCTGCCCAGTGGCACACAAGGAGCTTTCCAGCACACAGACCAACCAAATAGCAGGAAACTCTCATTTGGAGGAACTCTTGAGTACAAAAGTTGACATTTTGCTGGGGATGTTTCTGTTCGCGGCCATGATCAGAGTTAACTCCTGAATCGGAGAACCGGCCACAACCTTAGGCAAAAAACGTTACTGACAGTGAAACTATTGAGTAGGCTGCAGGGAAGATCAGAGCTGGAATATGTTCCTGTTCAAAAACTGCATAATTACACTGGAATGTAAAACATGTTGCAAGGTTTGATAGGCTTGTGAGGTTTAAGAGAAAGGAGCATTAGCAGCTGAACTCATCTGTCATCGTAAGATGTAAAAAAAGTCTCTGTGGGTTGGTTGTTGCATGAAGGGTTCTTTTGAAAACCAGGTATTACAGCTTTTAACTGATATCTGGCTGTGGCTCTGCACTGGCAAAGAGATGATCTAAGTAGCTGGGGAGCTTGTACAGTGAATGATGCTAATTGCTAGCAAATCTGAAAGGGATTATATCGTACAGCCATTACAATCGTGGAGAGTAGACTGAACTACCCAGGACATCTCTTGCAGTGTAAGTCTCCTAAGGCTTCCTCTTTAAGTAAAGAGAATTACTCCATGTGTTAAAGAAATTGTTCTATAGAAGCTATTTTGAAGTGTGGTTTTTGCACTGTCTGCCCTTTCTTGCTATTGTTTTAAAATGATATCATCACTTAGACTCCAGAGAAGATAAAAAATCTGAAAACAGCGAAGCAGAAATGGTTACTTATTTTAAAGGAGACATTTATGGTAGCTCCAGCAGTTGGTAGTGACTCATCTTAAGTGTCTGCCAATGCTCAACAAAGGTCAGACCTGTCCTGTGTGTGCAAGGGAGGATGAGACACAGGTACCTACCAAGAGTGCATCTAAACACAGAGCACTAGAAATCAAGTGCACGCTGTTTTCAGTTAGGGTAAAATTTTCTTATGTAAAGATTCTGTGAGACTGGATATTAAAGAAAGCTTCCTTGCAGATTTTTTAAATTATACTAGGGGCCTCAGAAGAGTTGTGTATAAATGCTACAAGAAGCCTGTAGGAAGGAGATTCAAATTAGTAGAATATGTGACTTTGAAACCATCTAGAATTTATTTAAAAAAACTACTGCAATTCTAATGAAATTAAGGGGTGACACTTCAGCTCGTCACGTTATTTTTCTGCATTGCTAATGCACATATAAATGGCTGAAATAGTTTCTGCTCTATGCAAAACTGGATGTTCTTATTTAAGTGATCATTGTATCAATTTTTAAACATTTTGTGTAGATATAAAAAATAACCTGGTTAAACAACTGAACTGTCCCCTCCGTGTATTCAGAAAACTGTACGCTTACCTATGTGCTTGTGTATATAGCAGAAATAGTATAGCTATAGGAGTCATTGTTTCAGGTGCCTACTTTGTTCCAATACATGCATCAGACCTATCTGCAGAATATTGTGCTGTTGGTGATGCTAACCATCAAGAACGACTCCATCTTCCAGAACCCGGTGGAGTCCGTGAGACTGAAAAGCAGGTGCTTTGCTTTTAAACAGGGGATTTCGTACAGTCGCTGAGACACTGAGACTCCATGGGGTTTTTTTGGTTTGTTTTGCTTTGTTACAAGAGATTTTTCTACAGTTGAACTGCACTTAAATCAATCTTTATCTTTTGAACTGCATTAAGTAGATAAGCCATGGCCTGTGGCAAAATATATAATTAAGCTGTCCAATTCAAATCAGATTCCCCAGTCCTGTAAAGTTCAAGAACATGTTTTCTCTGGGTTGTTGTTTCTGTCATGTATGCTCTGGGTTTATGGACTGGTGACAATTCATCTTCAACCTAAGCAGTGTACTTTGGTCAAATGTCTCCCAGATTTTTGTGGGCATGTACCTGACAGTCCCGTAGGAGGGTGAGCATGTGACAGGAGACTAGAAATGGTCAAATCCTGCCAGTCCACATGTGGCTGGTGGGAGGCCAGACAGTGATTTGCCTGCGAGGTGTCAGAGGGGAAAAACAAAAGTGTGACACATACTGTTACGGTCTCTGCACACGTCTGTTGTTTGTGGGCAGCCCTTGGGTAGCGTGGAGGATGCTGAAGCTATGTGGAGGGATGACCACTGAATGCCATATCGATGTGCCCAGACTTGGCAGGCATGGTGGGCCCACAGATGTGTCCTGCTTCAGGCATTGGAGCTGACGCTGCAACAGATCCAGGCCGGTTCTCAAGCATGTTGTTTCCTTACACTGAATAAAAAGGAAGACTGTTTTCCCCTTAAGGTAAATGTTACACTGCTAAAAGCTCTGTTTTGTTAGTGACAGCAGTAAAAATTTTATATCCAGTACGTGGGTTCCTCCACCACCACTGTGGGATTTTTCTCTTTTGACTTCATTACTGTATGCATATTTTTTTTTTCCATATCTAATGAATAGTTATCCCTAGGTGTGAAATTTTTATTATGGACATTTCTAATGGAATTAAATTTCAGCCAAGCATCACCATGACCAACATGCATGGTGAAGAAGTTGTTCCTGGCAACATGCACAAAACTGAAGGGCCCAGGATGTGCTAGACCTCATTATTCTGGAAATATCGTGGACATCTCAGGTGAAGCTCAGTTAGCAGCATTAGAAAGGAAGGCAGGATCATGTGAGAGAGAGAGAGAAGATATACATGGACTTCATTCAAGTAATTCCACCACCATTGAGCTTTTCAGCCACCTCCTTGTGTTTTCTCATTAAATCGTTCAGTATATGCACAAGCATTTTTGTGATGTCTTTGCACAAGGATGTTCACTGTAACTGCTCCTGAAAGTTCCATAGATGATTTGTCAGTACTGTGCTTTGCTAGTGACCTAAGTTTTTTGAGAGTTTATGCAGTAAAAGGTATTTAGAGACAGATTTGAAAAACATGCACGTGGTGCCATGACAGACAAACTCACCCAGAGTAACACGAGCTTTTCCAACCCCCTCATTCAAGAATTAACAGGAGTTGTGTTTAAAGCAAACTGGTGTTTTCTGTTACAGCTGTGTGCAGGCTTGTAAGTGAGAGAGCAGTTCGTAGAGATCAGGCAGAGTTGGGGGAGGGTTCTGCTTTTTTTTTTTTTCTGCAGCCTACATTTTGCATAAAATTCTCAGAATTAATTGCCCCCATGAAGATTTTCACTGGCTAGTAGCCACCCTGTACATAACCCGAAGCCTGAAGTGAGAAGCTCCAAACATCCTTGAAGAAAAGCTGCAGTAATCTGAGATCTCGCACAACAGCCTAACCAGGCATGGTGTGTCGTTGGTCAGTTACTATTCCACTCACCAAATACACCCCTTCTTGGGTTCCCCTGAGTGCCAGAGGTGGCATTTCCACTTTCCAGGACAGGGCTGTGGTCCTGGGTGCCTTTGCAGGATCCAACTGTGCTGAAGCTGCCAGGCAGAGATCACAGCGATGAGTTGCAATTTCCCCCAGGCCCTGCTGTGTGCCAGCAGACCCTGCTGAGTCTTGGCCACCACCTAGCCACAGGTGGTGGTCCAGCTCTGTCATGGGCTCTTTGGTTGCCACAGTGAGAAGGAGGGTGCCTGTGGGTTGAGTATCCCGTTTCTCGTTCCTCCCAGCCAGGAGCAGGGTGCAAAGCAGCAGCACAAAGCAGAGCTGCTGTGCAGGTGGTGTCAACAGGGATCTGCAGTCTGGAGAGGGAGCAATCTCAGGTGGTTTTGTGCAGCTGCTTCTGTCATGGAGTGCCCCAAGGAGAGGTCACAGCTCTTGCAGGATGATCAGACCAGAGGAAAAGGTTTTGGAAATGACTAGCTTGCATTGAGTCTTCTGGCTTAATACTGTATTACGTTTGGGGGTATTGTGATACCTCTCCAATGTGACTGCTCTGAGGCATTTGTATGGTGTTGGCCAGCACATCCCTAAATTACCCCGTCAGAGAATGTTTCTTCCTTATGTTCTTTAAGAACAGAACAGCCCTGAGGTTTCTCTCCCCATTACACTCTCACTCATTCAGTCCAGCGCATCATGTGTCTGAGTCAGGCTGTAATTTCCTTCTCCTTTCAGGCTTGCAGGAAGTAGAGCCCACTGCTGACACAGGTTTCTAAAATATAAATAAGGAAGTTCAGTCACAATAGCAGTCACCAGTGTAGCCCATGGAAATTGAGATGCACACAATTAAATTGTGTGATTATACTTCTTGGATGTAGAAGCCTGCCAAGAAGCCATATAGCATATAATACATGGTAGCACATAGACGATTTCACTCTTATTTTTGTCTCATGCATGCTATCCCTTCAGATTTTTACATGGCTAGCTGTGTGATTAAAGATACTTGCTCGCTGCTCAAAGGTTATATGTCTTTCCACACTTCTCACCTTGACTACTGGAAGAATCCTTGCAATATCCCTTATACACCATGAACATGGTGAAGCACGGTTATTTTTAACTTTATCACTTAATGCTGTTTGTTCTGCAGCAACACCAAGAAGCCCTGCTCATTCAGCAGTGGCTAGAACAAAATCAAAAAGTAGTCCTCATGCCACACCTGATGTTTGAGATTCATAACATCACGGTAACACAAGGACAGTTTGCAGATATTGAATGCAAGGAGGGGGTCCCTTTCCTTCTTTTCTCTCTCTGTATGTTTCTTTCTTGACCTTTTCTGCCGTACTTCCCTGTGACTGAAGCAGCCTGTTCAGCTGCTAGCCTAGCAAGAAAATGTTTCCATGGTAGTTTGTAGACTTTCTTTTTTCAATGAAGTCATCTCCCTGGCCAATCAAAGGAATAGCAGAGCTGGCTCTGGGTGGGTGGCAGGAGGTTGAGCTAGGGCAGGGGAGTTGAACTTCCACTTCTTGGCCCTATCATGCTGTTGGTACACGGAACTATACTTCTGCTAAGTCAGAAACCTGGCCTGCGTACAGAGAAATTAACTGGAAGAATAATAGAAATGATCAGAGAATAATAATACCTGCACATGAAGTGTTTGCAGCAGTGCTCGGGACTGCACAACAATAAGGATTTTAGTTCAGTCTGGGCCCAAGAGATTTTTTAGTGAGTGAATTTGGCAAAGAGTTGAGTTAGACTTTTTGTTTAACCTGAAATAGAAAACAATGTAATGTTTTTTTAGGATTCTTAGAGTGCTGTAGCAAATGACAGGATGTTAACAAAATTAGCTAAATTCTTTCAGAATTAAAGATCTCTGACTATTTAATGTATTACCAAAGGTACCTAAGGTACTTGAGAAACCAAAACTGTCATGTAGTGACAGCTCCATGCTTCAGTATTTTTCAGTCTTTTCCCTTGTCATACAAGGTCTCATTTTTCTGATTTTCAATCAGAAACATGAATGATTTTGCATGTTCTAAATAATTGTAATTTCTAACAGGCTGAACATTGAATGAAATATATTCAGATTTATTTCTGAAACTTAGCGTGGGCATCAGAAGTATATGCTGTCCTGATCAGCATGAATCTGTTGCAGTATTTGGGCACTGAGGATGGCCAGCGGTGACCTGTAAGGAGGGTGTGCAGCAGCCTCTCACTGTCCCTCTCCCCTCCCAGACAGTGGGAAGGCTTGCAGGCAGAAAGGAAAAGCAGCTTTGCAGAGGTTTGAGAGGTTAGATGCCCTCTTGGGAAGAAAATAGGGTATTTTTTGTCTGGCAATCAGACAAGGGGAGAGTATGGGACTAAAGGGCGGGGTCAGTCAAAGATGGAAGAGAATGCTTTGTAGTGAGTAAGACTAGATGTGCAGATAAATTGTGAAGGACCTTGAATAGGGGGATTAGTCGATATGAGAGCGTTGAGGTCGGTGCAAGAGACCTTAGTGTGATTACTCTATTGACTGTTCAGGTAATCTTTCTGTTCATGTTTTGACTGAGTTCCCAACAGAAAAGAGGAAAAGATGGTCATGAGAAGAGAAGATGATACTGCAGTATCTAGGCCACAGGTCCCAAGGCAGGAACATGATGAGCATGACCCATAAGAGTAAGGAGAAAGAGGAAAGTATACTGAAAACAAAAATACTGGGTTTGCTTGTGTCATACTTAGCAGAGGCATGTTCATTGTATCAGAGAGAGGATTGGCAGCTCCCCAGCAAGACAGCTGATCAAGCTTTCCCAAAACATCAGCCAGCCTCTCATAGAGAGAAGACAGATCTCCAAAGTGTTGACTCCTAAACTAATATTAATATGTGCTGTGATTTTCAAAGGTCGTATGTTCTGATTCTTGGGCAAAATCCCAAGGAGCTAGTATATGCTCATTAAACACAGATATAGATAGGAAATGAAAAACAATACTTTATTTTTCCAGTCAATCAGATCCAACTGTCTCCCTGCAATAACATCTGGTATGTGTTTTTCCCCTTTTGCTCAGGTTTTTTTATCATATCATTTGAACAGACACTTTTTTTCCTATTTTTTGTAAAGAGAGAGTATTTGGGAGCTGATACTTTCCACACTGTTTATGAAAATTACTTTATTGGTCTTGCCAAAACACAGTATATCTCCTCAGGTAACTGGTGTTAAAGTTTATTGCTTAAGTACAACGCATTCCAAATTTAGGCTTCAGAAAAATTATTGTATTACTAATAATTTCCCCTTCATTTTCTGATACTTGACTTGAAATACTGGGATGTGAATTCCGGAAGTATTGAGTACTTACAGCTGTAGCTGAAGTTAGAGGAAAATAGGCTTGGGGCATGCAACGTGCAGGTTAGTGCTGTAACTGGAAATTCAGGTTTACAGTGTCTTAACTGGGCACCCAGAATGAGTGAATGCCTTGAAGAACTGTGACTCTCCATCTCAATAGCTCATGTCTAGAATAATGATGATGTTATCGCTTCATGCTGCAGGATGTTTGAAGACAGGGAACATGTCTTTGTCTGTTTTCCATTAAGAGATGCTGTATATTCTCTCAAAATATATCTCCTACAGAAAGATTAAAGGAAGAAAGTTTGTTTCCTTTTCACTCAGTAAGAAGGAAAAAACAAGTTTGCTTTGGGAAGGACCCTAGTGTTTTATGTCATACCCAGGCCCATCTATCAAGTGCCTCAACCACTTAGGGATTTGATCCAGTTAAACACATTTTTAAAATGTCTTGCGAGGTCATGGCATTTGGTTCTGTCTGATTTGCTGATGTTTGGGTATTCTTTGCAATGTGTTTCAGATGTTGTCTATTTTATCCCCTGCATGGGGCCCTGTTGCCATTAGTACATTCACAGAGCTCTGGCTTGTTACTTATGGAAAAGACTCTAACCTTTTCTTTCACAAGCAGTTACCATGCCTAAGTACTTTTTCCCCATGCTGCTCAGATAAGTCTCTTTCTGATGCTACAGAACAGCAATAAAATATTTCCCCAGTTGCAGCCAGCCAGACTTCTTCATCCGTTTTATTAGCCTCTGTGTACAAAAGGACTGCGTTAGCAACAGCTTTTTTTATAACCCTTTCTCCTCAAACGTATTCCCACTGCTTCTTTTGCATTAGAGATTCTATAGGCATTTTTTTCCTATGTGTTTTATTTCAGTTGTTTTGTTAGTACAATTATGCAGTTATGGTCTGATTATCAAGATGATATGGAATTTGAAACTTACTTATAAAACGATCCAATAAAAAGTATTGGATGATTAATTTGAGAACGATTTTAAGAATTGTTGGTATTTTTAAAGAAGAGGCTCTTAGCAATAAAGTAAATTTGATTGGTACTGTTGTGGGAGGAGTTGCCATTTGAGGTACTAACTTCATAGTACCGTACTCCTCCTCTTAGACTATCAGCAGCAAAGTGATGCTGTGGCGGGGCTGCAATGGGAGGGAGCAATAAACTCTGTAAGGGTAAAGTGCATTCTTGGGCAGACGAAGGAAGAGAGAGGGTTCTAGAAATGTCTCTCTCTCTCCCTGTCATAAATCAAGTGTGATGAATCGTGTTCTAGTTGTTCTAATACTGGAAACAGGATCTGAATGACACTGCTGGCATCGGCAATTCGCTGTCGCTCCATGCTGGATGGAATCTGTTCTGATAAAGGTCCCATATCAGTGCCTCTAATGACCCTGGATATATTTTCTTCTCAGGTCCTCAGAGCTCCAGGTGGTGGTCACATTTCTGGTTTCTTCTGGAGTAAAATGCTTCTAGAGACATCTGACTGAGGGCAAGGTTTGTTTGGTAGATGTAAGCCTCAGACTCAAATAAGGTTCATGCTAATACATACATTTTATGTATCTCAATATCTGAGAATATACATGTCACCAAGAATTTCATGATTTGGCTTAGTTCTGTCTTCAGAAAATGAAGGGTTCTGAAATAAGGTATATTTAACAGTCATGAGAATGTGAAATGAATCATGAAATCAAGGCCAAGTTTTGCTGTATATTTATTACCAAAACGAGTTTTTAGACAGAGTCCCATTGATAACTGTATCATTTCTGCCAGCTAAGGATGGGATAATAACTGATAAGTTTTTCACAGCATTTCATTAGATGAAGAAATCAATAATTATGAATTTCTCCTCAAAGCTGGGAATCTACCATCAAGAACGGAAGATGTGTGTTTTCTCGTGCTAAATGCTCAACTTTATAGCTAGGCAAACAGCTTACACCTAAGTCGGTAGCACAGTAGCAGCTTTTTCTTACCCTCTGATTCCTGTGACTGTCATAAGATGAAGAAAACCATCAGCAACTGCACAGCTCTGTGCAAGGGTTTAATTGCGTCTGGAGCAGGACTGAGTGTGCTGAATTAGTTCGTGGAGAGCTGATAATACATAAGAGAGGGGAGGCTGACTCCCAGCTGAATAGTTTACTGCTGTGGTCCGTGTTTTTAATCCACAAGAACAGGAGATTGCTGGCTTTAGTTACGCTTTCAGTAGATGAATTACACACTTGGTAGCAGCTCTCATTTGGCAGGTAATAATCGATACTTCTCTGCTTACTCACAAATGTGTGTTAATAGCAGAGAGCTACCTGAAGGTCCAGAAAAGGAAAAAAATCTGGCATCTTAGACAAAGCTTACAAGTGTTAAATGCAGACAAGCTTCTGCTGTGTAACATTTCAGTTTATTCTTATTTTTCTGCTGATTTCCTGAATGCAAATTGCTTGTGAAGCTTTTAGTCCAATCATGGGGTTCTGCAGCTTTTTCAGCTCCATGAGTTTGGGGTAAATCTCCATCTGTGGGGCAAAGGGGAGCAATTTGGGGAGAACCCCGTGGCACTGCCCATGTTCTAGGGACATCTGAGTTGGATGTGGCCTCCTTGGGAGGAGCACAGTGGTGAGCAGGAGTGGGGCTTCCAAAAGTGCAAAACCCAGTTAAATCAACTTGTTCCTCATCCTTGAGTGTATATCTTGGTTTGAGCCCATGCCTGTATGTTTACCTACACATGGCAGATGAGTGTTTTTGTAATTGCAATTTTCAGTCACTGTTGAATGCTTAGGTCCCTCCCAAGACTCTTGCAAAGAGTATCAAATTCTTAGAAACCCATCGTCTGACCTTTTTCTTTTGGAATATTTATTAGTGTTCTACAGCTACAGAATTACTCAAAGTGTTAGGAGTAGCAGCAGCAGTAGATAACTATTACTAGTGTGCAGGCTTACTGTTTTTAAAGCACCACAGTAATTAGCTATTTTCATCCTTGTTTGATTGCAATTATACTCAAATATAAACATCATTTAATGAACTTTGCAACAAGCAAGGGCTGTACAGCTGTTATGTAGGGCAGTTCTGTATCTGCGTGGTGATACTCTTCCTGCATTAGCATAATTAAATTTAAAGTGATATTGGCTAGGGAAGGAGTTTGGTTTATTGCACCTCTCAAAGAAATGTGTGTCAGGGAATATAAGTGAGTGGAAAAAGTCTGTCTGGAAGTAGGCAGCGTGCTGTGGTGTATTGTGTTTCGCTGACATGAGAGGAATGTAGCAGAGAGGTCTACAGTTGCCTGCTGTAGGCACTAGCACTCAGGCTGAAAAGCAGCTTGGGATGTGCCTTTTGCTTCATTAAGCAAAAGGCTTTATGCCTGTGGCATGAAATCCTGTAAAACACGGTGGAATATTATAGGGTACGTTGTTCGACAGTATCGCCAGTCTCAAACATCTGAAATCACAAATCAGCTGTTTCAACATAAAATCTGTCTAGAAATTAGGGATATGTTTTTTTCAAACTCTT
Organism: Baryphthengus martii; assembly: GCA_013396935.1. Lineage (NCBI taxonomy): Eukaryota > Metazoa > Chordata > Aves > Coraciiformes > Momotidae > Baryphthengus > Baryphthengus martii. The sequence continues at coordinate 257,316 of VWZK01012970.1, read as the reverse complement.
TATTTCCTTTTTACGTCTTAAGATTCATTTATTTTTAAGTGAAAGCTGAGATCTTCACTGGAATTTGAGATCCTCACCTGACTTCAGGTCTTTAAGAAAAACACCAAATTTATTTTTAAACTTGCCAGAAGGTCATTAAAGTGTTTAACAGTGAGTTTGGCGTTTGTTGTAGAAGCTGTGTGATTGTATAAGCTCTGTCATCGTAAATACAATCTGAAAACCAGGGATGGAAAATGCAGGCTAAGCTCCTGGCACTTGCAGTTCAGTTGAGGTTTGCTTACCTTTAGCAAATGTCACTAACTGTGTAGGCCCATGTTATTGAGCCGCTGGCCAAAAAAAAAAAAAAAAAAGGCAAACAAAAGAACAAAAACAAACGGGAAAAAAAAAAGCAAACTTGAACTGAAACAAACCGCCACAGTCTAGAAAGTCTGTGTTGTGTGGAGGAGCCACAGTGAGTTGCCTACAGCTGATCCATGTTTGGTGTAACTTCTGCAGCCTCACAGAGTTTCATTCTGTGCGTGCTGGGGTTGGTAGTAGGACACCTGTTTACAAGAGCAAGCATGCAATGCTGAGGGATGGATTCATTTCCTTGTGTTGTCTGCGTCTTCTAAAGAAATCTCAGTGCTCAACACTTCCCTGAAAGGGAAGGTGGAAGGGATGGGGGTGTCCAAGTTTTTCACTCCACTCTACTGAAGCTGTCGGGTTTTGGTCAGCTGCACTGTTAGAAAGCAAGGAAGGTGAAGTGTTCATACTTCTAGGCACTTTTGCAGCACTGGAAAAGCAGTGTCAGGGCATAGGCATGGACAATTTTAGGATCATAGTTCCTATAGACCTGCCCTTCAGTCCCAAAAGAGACAAAGTCCACACTTTGGAAAGACCAAGATCCATGAATTTGAATAAACTTATAGGATTTTTAATGTAAAACTCAGGTTTACTGGTTTGGAAAGCGAGTGTTCCTGTACATAGGTTAGACAGTGGGTAGGTGAGCTGTAAATCTGCTTTTGTTCCATCTTCCTGCCTCAGTTGAGATTTTTTTCCTGTTGTGCAACCGTAGAAGAAATAACAATTCTTGAAATAACATTTCAGCACCATAAATGCTTCTCATTTGACGCTCTGGCATTTGGTGTTGGCAGCTCCACCTGCCTCTACAGCGTGCGTGTGGCTGTCACCGTTCAGCCAGCCCTTCTTTCCTGCACTGCTCGTTCAGATGAAAACCACCTTTCTCCCAAGAGTGCTCCGAGCAGCTGTTTAACATGGCTAAGCCTCAGGAGCTCTGTCATGCAAATATAAACTTGCTCTTAGGTCAACGTTTACAGCATCATTTTCATTGTTTTTTAAGATTCCTATTAGTTATAGGGGAATGTTAAAGAATCCAGTGCTCTGGAACCACATCGTTCTGGCTCAGGGAACTATTACTGCTACAGATGATGCTGTAGGTCTTGGAGGTGTGTTTGGTGTACTTCTGTACTCTTGGATCTTGCGGTTCCCCTAATGCTTCAGTGTCACTGGAGCCCACTGAAGTCTGCAGGAGATACCGTGCAGTTCGTAAGTACTTCCTCCACCTCCAGTGGAAACATTTATAGTCGGAAGCAATGCCTTGAAATGTTTACTGACATATTGATAGGAACAAAATATACAGATGTAAAGAGGTTGTGTGCATTAATTATTTATCTTGCAATCAAGAATGTATAAAAATAATCCAGGGTGAAAATTGGGAAGGGTTGTAAAGGGCAGCACGGGCTCTTTCAGTTTGAATAATGCAGCCTCCGCTCAAGCTTTGTCTGCAGAACATGAGGTCTAATCCCAGCACAAGTAAATACCTGTTTTTTTCTCTAAAACAGATTTTAAAATCATGCACCTCTTGAGAGGAGACTAATTGTGCTCACTTAGCTTCGACTGAATAATTAAACTGTGAGGAATTGTTATATTCCCAACTCCGCTGTAATGTTTCTTACTTATTAATTCTTAAATATTCAACTTTTAGACTTTTTAACATCCATCAAGCTCTGCTTCTATTGTCTGAAAAATAAAGTACATAAAGGAAAAACTGCCACAAATTTAAATGCATTGTATTGTTACGGTATAAATATCATCATTGTAATTAAACCGTTTGAAAATATGAGCCACCAACTTTTTCTCTCAGGAGCTCAGCCACCTATGGGATTTTTGTGCCTTTGAAAATCTCCCCAAAGATCCAGTGTGCTGTACTTCTCCTGAAATAAAATTAGCTTTTTGTCCTTTAAAATCTGTTGGCTTTATATGCTACTAAATACACACATAGTAAGTGCTTTGGGATCAAAACAAACACAAGTTACTACTTCTATGCTTGTGGTTTTGATGGGATCTGCAGTTTGGCAAAAGTCAATAATCTGACTCTTAGTGTTTTGGGGATCATGGTGAATTAAGGTAGATCCATTCAGCCTGAATCAAGAACCTGCAGGGTGCCTTCAAATCAGAGGGATGGGTGAAAAGAAAAGAGGCTGGAGAAGGCACCTGAGAAGGCTGGTAGCCTGATCCTGAGTCTTGGAGCAGAACTAATGACACACATGATACATTAGCCTAGTGCTTTCTTAAAAGTTTCTGCTAACAGATTCTGTCACCTAATGAGGGTTTGGGTAGACTTTTCTTTCCTGTTAGGAATGTTTTCCTGATGGTTGACTCTATCCACCAGGTACCTGTGGCTTTGACCTTAACTTGCTGCCTTTGCAGGGAGAGTAGGACGATGCCACGTTGAGGAAGTGAAAGGAGACGGGGAGAGAAGTGCTCAGGGAGGTGGGAGGAAGGTTGTGGAGATGAAGGGTCTGAATGGAGAGCCCAGGGAGGATTAGGAGTAGAAGAAAGTGTTACTCATCCAGGCTCTTTGTCATAGCGCTTGTCGCTACTGATGGCTTGAACTTTCTGATATTTTTGAAGTATTTTAGACAGATATTGAATAAGAGCAAAGTTTGGAATCTAAGCACAACCTCAGTGGTGGAGAAACCTCAGGGTCCCTTCTGCAGAACTAAAAAATAGTAATGCATTGACAGAAAGATGTGACCATAATGCACTTTTCCTATCTTTTCTGCCCTCACAGATGAACAGGAGCCAGCAGTCAGCAGCGATTCAGATATTTCATTGATTATGGCAATGGAGGTTGGACTGTCCGATGTGGAGCTTTCCACTGATCAAGACTGCGAAGAGGTGAAGTCTTGAAAAACAGAGATCCAACACTAAACTACAGGGGAGGGTCAAAGGGAGGGACCGAGTCAGCTTTCTAGGATTTGGACCAGTCATGCACATGCCTCCAGAGCACTGTCACTCCTGCGCACTCCATTCTGAGATGGTCACGAAAAGCAATAGCAACAGTTGTGTCTGCCTGGATGCTGTTTCATCATCTACATACGTTCATTTTGTCCACATGGGAGATGAGTACTTCCAGTTTACCCACCTGCTTAAGGGCAGTCATGTAACTCTTCAGTGGCTCATAAATACGCAACTGAAATGACAGCTTGAGTGTTTTCTACACTTGGTTGATTGGGGTATGTTGTTTTTTTGTTTTGTTTTGTTTTGTTTTTTGAAAAGACGTGTGTTTGTTATGGTTGGTTGGTTGGTTATAATTTGTTATGGATGGACACTCAGTTTTGTTGACTGACCCCAGCTTTTTCAAGAGTTCAATCCAGAAATCTGAATTCCTGTTCACTGGTCACTTCATGATTTGACTCCAGGATTTATCATTGCCTTGTTGTTTCTGCATAAAGCACACACGGCTTCGGGAAGGAGGGTGCACCAGCACCCTGCGTGAATGTGAAGCCTGCTTTCATCAAGTAGGAGCCTTGGAAATGGTATATTCTGACGGTCTTTATTTGTAAGAGAGCCCTGTATTAGCAGAGATTGCTGAGATTTGAGTTAAAACTGCTGCATTATGTTGGTTTTTACTTAGGGCTCTGTTATAGGCAAGTATCATACAGTATGAAGGAGAGAAAGAAAAGCTTAAAGTTTCACTCCGTCCTTGTAGCCCTTTGCTCTATTTTATGTTATTAGCAGTTGTCAGTACATTGAGGACCTTCCTTCAAGTCACAATTCAATAGCTGCAAAAGAAGATCTAGGATAACATCATGTCTTTTCTTAATTTTACAGGCCAAAATCTGTCCAGTAAGTTGAAGGACTGTCTTGAGAGATTTCCAGAGGTTTTTTTAACAGCCATACATTATGTGGATGACAAGAATATTCTTAGAAAGTATCTGGAGGTGCTGGTATCAGTGTCAGACACTGCAGTAGGAGGCAGCTGGTTGAAATGTTTACTTCCTCGTTTGTTTGGTTTTCTTTGCTTAGTGCATTTCACATCTTCTGTTTTGACAGCAGCTTTTTGCCTGCTTGTTATCGAACACAAGAGTTCAGGTGGTTCTCGCCCTCCCAAAGTCCCTGTCAGCATGGTGGCAAGCATAATGGAATACTTGCAATTTGTATACAGATATATATACCAAAATATTTTGGGTAGAGGGGAGGGAATTTGAAAATAAACAGAATTAACAGAAATCAAACCACCCAAATAATAATAATGATCTGTGATGATGATTTAGTTCATCCTGAGCTATGCTTTCCAGGGAAAAGCTTAATGTGACTTGTTCAGTGTGCAGTTTTGTTTTTCAGTCAAAATACTCGATGGTGAAGTAGCATTTTTAGCTTACCGTTATACAAGAGTAAGTGGTTTCTGTTGACAGTCAGATGATTTGAATCACATTACTGCCTCCTGAGTAAGTCCATAGAATCAACAATTCATCTTACGCTGAAATTTCATGGAGAGGTCAAACATTTTGACTTGGTGCTGTCATGGCAGCATCTCAAAATGCAACTATCAGGGTTCTTGCTGCCTTTAATCTCCTTGTGGATTTACTCATTAGATGTGGAAAGCAACTTCCAGACAAAACAGGGTTTTTCAGATCTTATTGAGGGACAAATGTGTTTAGAACTATCCCTAAAATTTTGGCCAATTTGCTGCTTTAGTACAGGAAGAAGGAAAAATTTTACCCTGTGCTTTTTGGTCCAGTTAGAACTCAATTCATTTTACAGCTTTTTTTTTTTTTTTTTTTTAAAATGTTCTTGCTCCCTTAACTGCAGGGTAACTTTGAGGCAAAGGAACACAGCCTAACCATCCTTCAAAACCACAATCCGGAAATGTGCTGTTACATTTTTATAAGCCATTTGAAAGAACATCACTTTAATTAAAGAGATACAGGCAGATGGAAATCTGCTTGATTTAAAAAAGAAAGATAGAGATCGTGCCAGAGGGTGCAGCTAGGTCAGTCTTGCCAATATTTGTGGTTCTGTAATCATATTTTCCTTATTCTTTAATGTCTTCTCTATTCCTTGCTGCTATGGGAAAGGCCAACAACGTCCGTGGAACCAATGCTGAAATTCACCCTTACACAAGAGAGTTGCATGAGGTACCGCATCAGCTCCCACTTAAGCTCTGGAAATAATGCTGAAATGGAATATAAGTGGTGCTTACACCAAATACTGGCTCTTCACACAAGAATGAAATTCATCTCAGATGACTGCAAGGGAAAGAGTGAAGCTGGTTATGCACAGTCAGGTGTCCCTTCGGCAAGTACACGCACTGGTACAATTTCTTCTCTAGCGCTGGAGCCTGGGTGTTCCATGTCACAGGAATATCATGAGCACGACATCCAAGTTGTCGGTGTTCCTTGAACATCCACCTACTGTAGCATAGCAGCACACAGACAAAAAAACTCCTGGCCAAACTGTTTGGGTTTCAGAGGATCTGTTGCAAAGTCTTGGTTTTATTTCACGAACTTAATTAAGTTAATCTCAATGGATAGACTGACCAATTATGTGTTGCCATAGCAGAGTCACCCACAGCACAGCAGAGCAGGTGAGATCTGTGGAAAAGCAAGGCAGGAAGTGAAGCTCCCAGCTGGTGCTGAACCTGGGTCCTTTGCCCAGCAAAATCGTTCTAAGGGGAGCTGTGCTCAAGGGGTATCACAGAGATGGCAACTGAGACCCTGTCCCTATTTCTAGGAGTTAGTGAAGGGTTTTGGAGAGGAATCACACTGTGCATGTTCCTTTCCTAGGTATCCCATGCTAGATGTGGTCCCTTGGGGTCTGCAGGTGGCCACTAGCAGAGGCAGGGTACCAGGCTGAGGGAGACATGTTTTTACATATCACCGTACTATGGCCTTTCAAAAAAGGCCTCCTAGCAAATCTGCATCAGGATTCTCTCTGCTTTTGTTTTCCCATTTCTACCTGCAGTCTCATTCAGGAAAGATGTTTTTTCGTCCCTGTTGTCAGATGTTCTACAGCTCTGAGCACTGTTAAGCAATAATGAGTGCAAAGCCAGGTTACACATCGCTGAAACCAGAACTTAGGAAAGCACTCAAGTAAATGTTTTTTTTCCATCCTTCTTTAGAAAAGCACTTATGACTAATTTTGGGCTTGTACCAAAATCACATTATTTTCAACAAGTCTTCTATGAGCATAATTAAGCCCCTGTGTCAAGTGGAAATGTTTTCTTAAAGCAGGACCTGGCTGGCAATATTCTTTGTATATATAATCTGTGAAATGCCTTGGGAATTTGAGGTGCTTTGTAAACATTAAGACCCCCAGATATATGTTCGTAACACATATGAAAGCCTTAATTCTACAGATCTGCATGCTCATGCACATTTTTGCTTACGTGAGTCTCTCCACTGAGATTCCTCACAGGCTAAAATTAAACGTCCTGATTTGCAGCTTTGGGCATAAGATTAGTCCCATCCTGAAGCTTCGTGTGAGTCCTCAGTGCTGCTGCCCGCTAAACTTGGGCACCGGCATTAAATACGTGGGATTGAGATGCCGGGGACACAGTGCTGGCTGTTCAGAAGGGAAAGCAGCCTTTAGCGTGCAGCCAGGGGAAAACAAAATCCTCTGGTGCCCTCTGACGAACGAGTGTTCATGCACATAATTCCGCAGGCTCACGCCATGACTGCCCACCCACCGTGCCTCCCGCACGAGACCAGCAGCCGGAAGACGGTGCAGCTCTCCGGGAAAGACGTTCTTGTCATTAAGTTGATCTTCTGTCTCTCCAGGCTCTTCTTCTGTCATCTGAGGCTCTTTTCCGTGAGCAAGTAGTAGGTGGGAGGAGCGTTCACCTTAGTGAGGCTTATCTTCACTCAGGCTGAGTTGCAGGACGAAGCTTGGACAGGCAGAGAGCGCGCTCTGAGTGTCCTTTGGGTTTCATGGATTTCGCTAAACAGTCTTCCCAAAGATCTGTTCAATAGGTAGGACACACAAAAAGTTATATGGGCAGAATTTGGCACTGACAAATGACCTAATGTGTGCTGCAGATGTTCAGGGCACCACCAGCTCTTTATCCCTTCCCCATAGCTGACCCATTCTGGTGAGGATACAGATTAGGCACTTGTTGAGGGTTGAGGGGGTTTATTTTCTTACTGCTTTAGAGCCTGAAAACCAGGATCAGGACAATCATAGCACTGCAGCTTGTTCTCTAGGCATTCTATAGAATTGAATTGCCATGTATGCATATAAAAGTACATTGATATGACTATGGAAACGGTGCTGTACTGAAAACAGAAGCAGCTGCTATTTTTAGACTTTCTATATGAGGGAGACTGTGACACTAAAGAAAAAGGCCTTATAAAGGCAATTTGAAAAAAAAATATTATTGAACTCACATATAAGAGGTCCCTCAGATCTCACTACTTTAATGACCCCTGGATCAGATCCAGAGAAGTCATTGCAAGAAGGGCAGTACTTCATCTTGTTTGAATGACTCGTTTGGGATACGTTCTTACTTTGTTAACAAAATGAACCCAAACACCAGAGACAGATCTAGTTCTCAATTTCATTTTTCTCAAAAAATATGCATTTTATGACCCAGAGTTTTGTTGTCAAACATATTAACCCACCATTTTTTCCCTCTTGCTTGTCCAGTTCAAAAAATGTCTAGCTCAGAAGACCTTTGCACATGGGCAGGTTGCCCTGAGAGGTACTTGCAGATCACTTAACACTTCTACATACTTTCAGTCATCAGGATAACACAGTTACAGATTTTCCACAAAGTGTGTTTTATTTGTCATTCTTGTTAAACCTGGAATGCAGTTGTTGTATAGATTTTCCAGAGTTTTGCCTTACAAACTTTTTCCTTTGAATATATGCCCCGGCCCTTTGAGCTCATTCTGTCATTAAAAGGCAAAGATCAGGGCATGAGGCTTTATATGTAAATCCCTAGGCTGCGAGTCCTTCTTGTGACAATTGGTCTGTAGTGAAGTGACAGGTTATGCAGAACAGTGGGAAATGCCTTTCAGCCCAGGCAGCTGGGAATCTCCCAGCCTTTGTTTGTCAGAGGCATGTTCCTTCATGGTCTCTGTCTATAGAAAAGCTCATGACTAAGCACAAAGTTTGAAATAAGCCAGGAATAGGAATTTATAGATTGTGCAAACTGAAAAAAAAACCAGTAGTCGTTTACTGATTTCTATTCATGAGCAATAATGGACTTCTTTTAACCATTTGTTGTTCCTGTAGATCCCTGTTGTAGGGCCAAAGTTACCAATCTGCTAGGCCAGGACAAGCTGACTCTAAAACAGAAGCAGGAGAGCTTGGTTTGCTCTTGGGATGCATCCATTTCTCAGGACTGAAATGGCAGAGAAATCCAGCCTGCTCCTTCCCAGCCCTCATCACAAATATTTGCTCCAGTTCAGCATGAGGAAAAGGAGCCAGCCTAAGTTCAGCTTAAGGGCTTAATGAAAGATAGGCCCAGGGGTTTCAGCAGATCCAGGGCAGCCGAACTTCTTCCTAACCAGTGCTGACTGGGATTGCTGCCTCACTGAAGAGCGCTTGAACATTGATTCATCTATTTTATAGATGCAAAACAAGTGAGCGTATATGGGGCAACCAGCGTGACAGAAAATGAATCCGCTTGGTTAACGCAAAGGGTGAAAAACAATGTCATGAAATACTTCAGGAGTGAGGGGAAATGAGAGTGGAGGTGGTGTTTTCACAGACTTTTTAAATAGGGACAATTGATCCAACACAAGCACTTCTTTTATTTTACCAAGCTGTTACCTGAACTAATTGATAGTTTTGCAGTTGAAAGAGGAACACACCAGATGGACTTTTTAGTCTGGATTTGTTTGTGTAGCAGATGGCAGCTGCGGGCTGGGACGGTGGAGAAGGCTGTCCTCTGCCGCGCAGCTTCTCCCACCGGGCTGGAAACCCGCTCAGCTCCCTTTCTTTTCTTTGGCACTTCTTTTTCGAGGAAAAAAAACTTCTGATCAGGAGCTATATTTCAAACAGAGAAATAGAGAAGGATGAAAGAAAGATGTGGATTTTGACTGAAAAGCTATCTGAAATTAATCTTGTCTCAGATACTTTAATTCTGAATCAGTGGAATTTATTTCTTTCTGGAGTGAACAAAAAAAAAAAAAAAGAAAAAAAAGGAGATAAAACAAAAGACATTGCATTTTCCCTTTCTTGTTTATTTCTTGATTCTTCAGTCTTGTGTAGCATTAAAAACAATAGCAAGATCAAGATGCTTGTTTGCTCTGAATGTATACAGTTATTTCACATGTCAAATAGCTAAATGTTTTGTATGTGTACGTAATATCATCCTTCCTTCTTGTTTCTTGTTAGGAACCTGAAATGACTGTACCATTTTATAATTAGAAATGTAAAGAGGGGACAGTGGGTGGGAGGGTCTGTTATTTTTATAGCAAGATGTTCCTTGTATTTAGTGAACATTTAAAACGGTTTTGTACTTGTCAAAATATACATTCCATCCATTTCCAGAAGAGAATTATTTTTATTTAGAGTAGTTTATAAGTAAACCAAAAAAAAATGTGGCGTCCCATTTGTACACAGTTCATGAACAGAGCAGAAGTATCCTGGTTTTCAGCGATGGCTCCAAAGCTTTTTCCAGCCATGTCTCTCCTCACACGCTGCAGAGCCGTACCAGCAAATGCCGATGTTAAAAGGGGAAGAAGAATCCTGAATGAAATAAACACCCTATGGATCAGTGCACCGATTACCGAAATAATCTCCAGTTCAGAGACAGTGGTCTGTCCCAGGGAAATTCAGTGCAGTTTACCAAATTAATCTCCAGTTCAGAGAAAGTGTCTGTCCCAGAGAAATTCTCCAAGGTAATCAGTCCTGCCTTCTTGGACAAGGAGAGTGGGTTTACTGGGAGGCCTTGAGCCCTGCCTCTCCCCCTGCCAGGCCGGGCCGCCGAGTTTGTCACATTCACGCGCTGCGTCGCAGCTCCCTCCGGATGGGAGCCTGATTTGACGGAGGTTGTTTTGCTGGTGAAGCAGTCAGTTTCTACAGACTGACCACGTCGTGTTTCTTTTGACTGTGGAAAATGCCCCTTCATCCCCGTGTTATTAAAAAAAGTTCCTTTCTCCAGACAGCTGCGCTTTGGCTTGTGAAACACCTAGTGAAAGCCCGTCGCGAAATCACACGGTGGCATTTGCATAAGCGATGCTTTTTCTTGTAGTTAGCTTCCCCCCCCACCCCGCTACCTGGGACTTGCTGCCAAAACAGTGCAGTAGCAGGTTGTGAAGCGAGCCTTTTTTTCTAGCATTACTTTCTGTACAGTATTGCAAATATACTTTAACTCTTTGTTGGTATTTTATGACATATACATCTTCCCCTCCAATGCACTTTATCGCTCTTGAAAAATGTGGGAGTTGGAGAACTATCATCTTAAAGGGATTTGCCTGAAATCACGAGGCACACACTTTTTTTGTTGTGTTTTGTTTTTTTCTTCTTGCTTTGTTATATACTGTAAATGCTAAAGAGCATGGACAGTGACTCAGCTGGAGGAAGTACCGAAATGTTGAGGCTAATATTTGGAAGCATTATTCAGTAGTACAACACGGCTATTTTTGTTATATAGAGAATTATAATGTAAATATGTGAGACTGTGTTATTATGTACTAGTAAAATATTGCAACTCTCAAAGTTAAGATGGTGAATTCCAAGGAATTTTATTGCAAGTTTTTTAATAAAATGAATCTGATTACGGTGTCGTACATATTTTCTATCAGACTGCATAGAACTGGCCTTTGCTGATGTGTGAAACTTGCAGATTGTTTCTCCCTGAACTCGGCTGCCGCAGACTTCAGCATTCACGGGAGGCAGAAGCTATATCAGGAAGGGATCCGAGTAGCAGCGTGGCCTCCAGCCCACCCCTCCAGCCCCAGTCATTGCTCTGCTCCCCGCTGTCCTTCAGCTTCTTTTGATCAGAAAGCAGCTGCTGTGTGGGAGGCAAATGCCTCCACTTCCCCAAGCAAGAGCTGGAGCCTCACTCCAGACATTGGGCATGGGGTGTTAAAATAGCTTTAAAAGGTGACGGCTCTGCCGTGCCTCACTGGGAATTGCACCACCATGGTGAGGGGATGTCCCTCACCGATCAGCCACTACTCACATCCCTGTGGGCAGGGGGCCGTGGGAGAGCCTCCGGGGTTGTCAACACCATCCAGCATAGGTGTGCTGCTTACAAGAGGTGAGAGACACAGTAAAAATCCTGCCTAAAAGAAATTTAAGAGACTTAAAGTTTTCCAGTAGATGCAAAAGGTGGCAGAAAGAAACCCTTGAAGAAGGACTAAATCCTGGCTCGAGCCACAGCCCTGCCACAGGGGCCCAGCCTGCCCCCATCCTGGCCCAAGTTATGTTCTTGCTGGCCAGTGCTGCCAGCACGGGTGCCTCTCTCCCAACCACAGCAGTGTGTTCAAGGCATCAATGTGCCAAAGCAGTTGGAGCCCTAACTTGGATTGCACCCAGGAAGGCACAGAGATCACACCCCGTTCCCCTGGCCTCCTGACCCCTGTGCTTCCTCGCTCCCATGTGCCCACCCTCCCACCGGGCTTTGCTCTTGCTGGTCACAGCGAAGGGACAACTAGCTGGCTCAGAGCAGGGAAATCGCATGTGATTTAACTTGGCTTTATCAGGAACGCCAGGAATCATTTTTCCCCTCCCAACCCCCGTCAGCCAGTCGGCAGCACAGCCTGGAGCTCCCCATCCCACCAGCCCTGCTCCGAGGGCAGAAGCTCTCCGCACCGAAACAAACTCTGAGCTGCTTTCGGAGGGAGATTTTAGGTATCACTAGCCAAGGAATCTGGTCCGGCTCTTCCCCACGCGTCTCCCTCCCTGCCTGCTGCTTTGTTCTCTGCCTTCATTTAATAAGCGAGCAGGGGAGCGAGCGAGGGAGCGAGCGGGGCGGTTGTGCTTGGCAGGCAGCTGTGCGCAGTTGCTATGTGATCTGCACACACAACACAGCTGCTGCCGTGGCTGCGGGGCTGGCGGGAGGCAGCGTGCTCGAGTCGCGCAGCAGAAGTCACGCAGCGTGGAGCTGCTGGGGATGGCATCAGGGCTATAAATAACGAGGGGCGTAAGGCAATTAATTCCAGGATGCAAGCACATACTTGGGGCTTGGGTTACATCACTCACTTCTCTACTGTATATGGGATTCATTTCTGGGCAAAAGATGGAAATAAAGCACTGCTGCTCTACACTCCGGTGGGGAATAAGGCAGATACTGTACTCATTTCTGTGATTCAAGAGGTGACCCTTAGACCCATCACAGTCAATGGGGAGGATTCAGGATGCAAAAGCAATTTATCCAGATCTGCACTGTGCAACCATTTATGCAACCCAAGGTCCCTTCTGGCCTGTGATACACAAACCATGCTAGGAAAGCAAGCAAGCTTTATGCTGCACACTTGAAGGTGCCCAAAAGGGAGGCATGGTCATCTCTGCGGGGTCTTGGGGAGCCACTCTGGAAAACATACTCAGAGAAGGCAGTTCTGTCACATACATAAGGAGATCGGATCCGGGGCATCCCAGAGGGAAAAAGAGCTCTAAAGAGATCTAATGGGTCAGTGCATTTATCATGGATAAGTCATAGGAAGTCAGTGCTCAATGTAATTTTGCAGCACACTCGTTCCTCAGCCTTTGATCCCTGTGCAAACAAGCTGTTGGCAAGCCCTGGCAGCGGTGGAAAAGGTCAAAATGTCACCACGCTCATGTGCCTGGGCTACTGTATGCTGCAGGCTACCACATCACTCCTCTGGATGTCCTCCTGGACATCTCCATCTCAGCAGCTCAGTTTTATGGTCCCTCCTCTCACCTGACAGCAAAG
>VWZK01012970.1:211140-243953 GCA_013396935.1 Baryphthengus martii | reverse complement strand
CCGGTGGCGCTCCCCCGGCGGCGGCTGGCGGCGGTTGTTGCGTCCTCGGCCGATGGGATTGTATTTATTTACCGTGGTTCTCTTAGCACAAATAGAAGCTGAGCGATGAGTGGATTGAGAGCAGCCCTGCAGAGACGGACTTGGGGGTGCTGGTGGGTGAGAAGCTGGACATGAGCCGGCAATGTGTGCTCACAGCCCAAAAAGCCAACCCCGTCCTGGACTGCATCAAAAACATGTGTGGTCAGCAGGTCGAGGGAGGTGATTCTGCCCCTCTACTCTGCTCTGGGGAGACCCTACCTGGAGTGCTGTATTCAGCTCTGGGGTCCTCAGCATAAGAAGGAAATGGACCTGCTCAAACAGATCCATGAAGATGATCAGGGAGCTGCAGCACCTCTCCTATCAGGACAGGTTGGGAGAACTGAGGTTGTTCAGCCTGGAGAAGAGTGGGTTCCAGGTAGACCTTATAGCAGCTTTTGAGTGCTTAGAGGGGGGCCTCCAGAAAAGATGANTACATAAGGAGATCGGATCCGGGGCATCCCAGAGGGAAAAAGAGCTCTAAAGAGATCTAATGGGTCAGTGCATTTATCATGGATAAGTCATAGGAAGTCAGTGCTCAATGTAATTTTGCAGCACACTCGTTCCTCAGCCTTTGATCCCTGTGCAAACAAGCTGTTGGCAAGCCCTGGCAGCGGTGGAAAAGGTCAAAATGTCACCACGCTCATGTGCCTGGGCTACTGTATGCTGCAGGCTACCACATCACTCCTCTGGATGTCCTCCTGGACATCTCCATCTCAGCAGCTCAGTTTTATGGTCCATCCTCTCACCTGACAGCAAAGAGAGGATTGCACAGGCAGGCCAGCAGCGACTCATGGTGGTTGTAGCCCAGGCAGATGTCCCTCCTCCTGCTCCAGCTAGGAAGTATGGTAGCTCCTGGCAGAGGAACAGAGCAGCCATCTGGAAGCAGTAACGCCTTAGATATGTTGGCAGAGCCCCAGCGCTGGTCTGTCAGAGCTCATAGCTCAGATGAAGTTGTTCTTCTGTCTCTGCTTGGGGCAGCCGTGCTGGCTCTGACCAGCAGCCCGTCTGACTCAACTGTCTGACTCCCACAAAGGACTAACACCTGGGCAGTCATTCCCTTCCATGTCACTCCTGGTTTTGCAGAGGTCTAACATCCCTCTGGTATCAACACTTTCCGGCTGCAGGAGCTGAGCTCGCTCAGTTGTGTTTTGTGGGACAGTGCTCCATGCCTCAGAATGTCCTCGCTGCCTTTCTCCGGACCCCACTGTCCTTTCCTTAAGGGCAAGGGTCCCTTTCAGAGCTCGGGGCATCCCAGACAGAGCTCGACACCAGGAAGTGAGGATAGAGCCAAGCCCCGCGGCAGGGATGCAGCCAGAGTATTACCCAGCACAGTGACAGAAAACACTCCCAGCTCCCACAGGTTCCTGATGTTACCCACAGGCAGCCACCCAGAGTGCAAGCGGTGCCCCCCCAGCCAGATGCCCTGGGGCTTCCCCAAAGGCCAGGGGGGTGCCCGGGGTGCCAGCCCACGCACTCTGTATTCTGATGGTTGCGATAGTTGCTGTTTTCGGCCAAGGCTCAGCTTCTGGAGGCAAAGGAGGGAGGGTTAGAGGGCGAGGGAGGGTTGCAGCGTAGGTGGCGGAGAAGAAAGTGTTCCCAAAAAATGAGTGATAAAGGGCGCTTATCACTGTGGGGTAGGAGGAGCAGCGGGGCGGAGGCAGCTGCCTGCATTCAGAGCCTGCCCTTCCCCGCGTCTCTCCAGCAGGAGGCTCCCCNAGTGTAGTGATAGGACAAGGGGTAGTGTTCTTAAAGAAGGTAGATTTATATTAGATATTAAGGAGAAATTACTTCCTGTGAGGGTGATGAGGCACTGGGACAGGTTGCCCAGAGAAGTCATGAATGCCCCCTCCCTAGAAGTGTTCCAGGTCAGGTTGAATGGAGCTCTGTGCAACCTGGTCTAGTGGGAGGTGTCCCTGCCCATGGCAGGGGGGTTGGAACTAGATGATCTTTAACATCTCTTCCAACTGAAACCATTCTATGATGCTGTGATTAAATTAGTGAATATTTATTGTGTCAAATAAATGAAAAACACCATTGGGAGTTTTTCCCTGTTCTGCCTTGAATGTTTCTCCTTGCACACATTCTGGGGTCTCCGCTGTCTCCCCTAGACAATGAAGCAGACAGAGCCCTGTCAGGCTTCCTCCTGTGGCCATTGTATCTGTGGAGAAAAGTTCTCTGTCCTTCCCAGCAGGCATGAGGAAGCACAGGCATTCCCCCAAAATGAGACCCTCTAGGTTGGGGGCCAGTGTGGGCACATGCTTGAGCAACACAGCACTTTGTGGGATGGTGACTGAGGGTCAGAGGTCATTGACTAAAGGGCTGCAATTAGCCCTTAACAGACACTTGGAGAGGTCACCCAGGGTGTATTTGCAGGAAAGCCCCAGGAAAGCTGTAAGTGCGACTGGCTTTGTGGTTGCCAGCACATCCCTCTGGCCCAGTAGCCAGCAGACTTGGTAGAGGGGAGCAGGACTGCTAACCTGCCTCATAGACAGGAGAAACTAAGCAAAACCCAGCAAGGACACTTGCTGACAGTGGCTTTAACAGGACAGGGACAAGAGTGGGGCTGGAGACCAGCGCTGCAGCCACCACCACAGCCCTGGGGGAAGAAGACGGCACATTTTACCCACACTTTAGCTAACGGAGTGTTTGTAGAGCAAAATAGCTGGAGTACCGCTTGTGAACACACTTTTACCATGTAAAAGTGAGTTATTTTGGTGTGGCTTTGGCTATGGATTGGTCTGTGGTGGAACAGCCCCAGGCAAGAATCGCTCAAGTCACCCTGCATGGGCAATTACACTTGAACTGAGGTGGGAGTTTGTAGGGGGGAAAAATCCCAAACTGAGGCATGATGCCCATTGTAGGGTGCTGGATCTCATGTCCTGTTCCAGCCCAACTGCGAGAAATTCCCGTTTCTACACTGACATCTTTAACTGGACACAATTCAACCAAAATCCAGATCTATTTCAGTACTGTTCAACACCTCAGCCAATATCCTCATCTATCCAGGCTGAGTTTCATGGCACGTACAGCTTCAAGGTGTGAATTTCTTCAACCCCCTGCAGAGAGACACTTGGCAGGGGCTTTCTTCTCCCAGCAGCACTGCCAGGAAGTAGGGGAAGTTCTTCACACCTAGGTGGCTCTGGAGGAGCTTTGGGGAGGCAGGAGATGAGTTTTGTGTGTGAGAGTCAGAAAATAGCCCAGACTGGGTGAGGAGAATTACGCAGAGGTGTGTTACTTGCAGCGCTGCTTTGGTGAGGGTAGCATTTATAAAATAATTGTTGTAAAGCACAACAGAGAAGGGAATTTTTCTAATGGAAAATCACTCCTGACTGGCTTTCAGCTGTGAAGCTCCTCTAAAAAGGGTCATTAGTACTGAGGGGAAAAAAAAAAACAACTTCTCTATTTGCTTATGCTCGGTGAAGCCCTAAATACAAGCAGCTGCCAAAATTACTCATTAGCAATGACCAGCCTGGGTCACTCCTGCTGAGCTGGGTGTGTGGGAGGGGGGAGACTGGGAGGGGGCAATTGCAGTACCTGGGGGCTGGTGGTATAAAGCAAATCTACCGAGGCTGGGAAAGTGCTGCTTGTTTGTTTTTGTTTTGCTTGCTGTGCCTTTGGGGCTTTCTTTGAGGTTTTATTGGTGGAAGGAAAGGGCTCAGAGCAACACTGGGGAGTTGTTCTTCAGGGTGTGAAGAAAGGACTCGCCTGTGCTTTGGCCGGTAGGAAAATGTAATTTTTTCCCTGAAGCTGGCTGTCGCTTGCTGGCGTGGTCTAAAATGCTCCTTGAGCGCACCTGGTGCATTGCTACCTGGGACTCTGCTTTGCTTGGGTTTGCCAGGCACTCCTTATTAAAAAACAATTGGGTTTTTTTCCCCAGAGTAACTTGAGGCAGAGAACTGCCTCATGGCCAGCTGCTTGTCAGGGTGAGGAAGGAGTGTTAGTCCGAGCTGGGGTCCTAGTGAGCAGCATGACTGTCCCAGGCCAGCTGCAGATCCTACCGCAGATGAGGTCTCAGAGGGGCAAGCAGGCAGTAGGGAGGTAGGTGGGTTTCACTTCTGTTAAGCCTGGCAATTTCCTCCAAACTCTCCTGCTCACCGAGAGGGGAGGCATCAGCTGCTGGAAGTGGCTGGGCTGATTCAGTCCCTGGCAGAAACATCCACAGAGTGGCCGAGTGCCGTGCGTGTTTTGCCAGCAGCCGGACTGCGCCAATGGCAGCGTAGCTTCCCTCTGACCGCGAGACTTTCTCTCTGCTGTGTTGAAGATGATAATCTTATGCAGTGGTGAGATCATCTCTCTTGAGATGAAACCTCGCCAGTGAAGGAGCAAATCCGTGCTACTGAATCACGCTCCTCGGATCTCTGAGATGTTAAATGGAGCAATTCAGAAACGCATTCGACCATCTCCGAGGCGTGAAGTCTGACTCCTCGCAAGCGACACATTAAATACAAACTGAATGTGGAGTGTAAATATGATTTTGACTTTCTAGCAGAAGACTGTCACCTTGCTGTGGTTTGCCCTTGATCATAGTGCCAGAAACCTTCGTAAATACCTTTACTCTTGCTGGTGTTAGGAAGCATTACCTGTCTTGTTTATTCTCTAATTTGAATGAAAGCAGAGATTTCTTCTGCTCTTCTGGTTTATGTAATGCTTGCTAATTGCCAAGGAGTCAGATGCTTTTCTTTTGCTTTAAATACTTTTTTTGAAAAACATAGTCATCCTTGTTCCTCCTTTCTCCCTGGATTTATTGCCTCCTTTCAAAGGACTATGGTCCTCTGATGCCAAACAGGGGATGCAGAAACTGCAGTTATTCCAAGGACCTGATTGAGAGCTTGTATTTAAATGTTCAAGATCAAATAGCAGCCAAGCTTCCATTTTGCCCCCTTGAGAAGCAGGTGAGACTGCTGACCCTTTTTAAAAAAGAAAAAAAATTTAAAAAACTAGTATTTTGAAAGCAATATGTTAAAGGTCATCATGTTTTCATAAATACCTCAGTGGTTTAGCTGGTTGGAGGCAGGGTTCAGTGTTGTGCATGTTGTGAGTGTGTATTAGGGCAGAGGTGTTTGTGGTTTCTTTAGGGAAACCATCGGAGCTGGGAACGCATAGTCTTGGACCATTGGTGTGAGGTGTGAGAGCATAAGCTCAACACGGCTGTGCAGAAGGTGCTGTTTGGGACTCTTTTTGCTGAAGGGATGCTGGTGCTTGAAGGAGAAGACCAGTAGCTCAGGCTGGGGCATCATCTTGGTGGATGAGACCCACAGGACATTTTGAGTTTGATGGAGGAACAGGCAGCAGGAGCCAGACCTACAAGCTGCTTGCAGTCTGCTGGGTGCCTTTGTTTCCCCACATGTGCAAGACATGTCAACAGATGAAATCTCCTAAATTTCCCTTCCTCTGTATGATTTCTCAGCCTGGAGCCTCCGAGTTGGACCCTGTTTGCTGTTACAACTCCATGGGCACTAGTGACTTTAGTCCCGACTCCTGTTCACTGAGGTTGCAATTAGGCTTCCTGTTCCTCAGGTTATGCTTAGATTCCCTTTATCATTTGTTTTTGCAGAAGATCTGGTGCTCATGAGCATTTCCTTCCCTTCCCTGCCTTTTCTCTATTGCTGCTGTAATTCTTTGTGGTGACCTGACTTTGAGCTTGTCATGTGGCAACAAATTATAGCATGGAAACAGCTGCAAATGAGTTATGCCTTAAAGGAATGCCTTTTTAAAATATCTACAATGGAGCAGGCTATTCAGAAAAATCTGATATATGCACTGCTTTTTCTGATGTAGTCCAACTTGCAAAGCAGAAGAAATGAGGAAGAAAGAAGACAGGATGTGAAAATGGCAGGAAGATGATGGTGTTGCACTTGAATTGATTGGGGAGGGAATAGAAGCTGTGGAGCTGTGGTTTGTATAAGGGGCAGGTGCAGAAAGCGCAGGTGATGGTGGGTCAAGCCCACGGCAGTAGCAGAGCCACACGCTCCTTTGGCTTCATGTATGCAAGGACTCTAGAGCATTTCTGGGTGCAACGCATTCACAGGACAGTTATGAAAAGAAGATGAAGAAAGGAGTTTGAAAAATGTTACCGAATGGCTGTAGCTTTGTGATGCCCACACTAGCAAGTGCTGCATCCCAGGAAGCTGCCTGACTTCTGTCTTGGGCTGCAGAGGAGTGGCACTACTAGGCCTAGGGCTGGTGTCAAGAGACCCAGCCTGGCCCAGTGGAACGTGGAGGGAGAGCTCAGTGCCAGGGAGCAGTGGCCATGAAAGCTGGGAGGCTCAAGTGGTGACCTCAGTCCTACCCCAGGGCAGAGAGGGAAGCCCCTGGGTGTCGGTGACGACCTGAAGCACTGGGGGAAGGCAAACCCCTCTTTCTATGCACCATGGAGCAAGGAGGCTGTGACAGACAGTGCTTGGCAGAGAGGCCGGTGGCATCACTTGGGACACAGAATCATAGAATGGTTTGGGTTGAAAGTGGCCTCTAAAGGTCATCTAATTCCAACCCTCTGCAGTGAACAGTGACATCTTCAACTAGAGTAGGTTGCTCAGAGCCCTTTCCAACTTGGTCTTGAAAATTTCCAGGGATGGGGTGTCTAACACCAGTCTGGCCAACCTGTGCCAATGTTTCACCACCCACATCACAAAAAGTTTCTTCCTTGTATCTAGACTAAATCTACCTTCTTTTAGTTACCCCTCGTCCTGTAACAACAAGCCTTGCTATAAAAGTCTGTCCCCATCTTTCTTATAGTCCCTCTTTAAGTATAGAAAGGCTGCAATGAGGTTCCACTGGAGCCTTCTTTTCTCCAGGCTAACTTACATTATGGCTGCTGTGGTTTGGGGACACCTCTCTCTCTTGGTGGCTGTGCTGATGACTGCAGCAGATGCCAGTCCTCCAGGACAGGGCATGTAAAAAGCGGGCTCCCTTTAGTCTCTGCTGCTGCTTCAGCATCTGTACAGATGTGTGTACTCACTCAAGCTGGAAAAGGAGAGCCACCTCCTCCTCTTCCACGCAGGTCTTGGGCACACCAGATGTCACAACCTCCTCATTTCTTTACACTGCAATAATACTTACGTTTATGCAATGGCTTCAGCAGGGAATATGCCCTTGAGCTCTGAAGAGCGGCTGTAGGTCACTTACCCACCCTTAGGACTGTGGTGTGGAAGGGTTCATCTTTGTCCTCATATCACAACCCAAGGGAAAATGTCCCCCATCAGTCAGGCTGCTTGCTGATGTTGCCCACATCTGGGAAACCAGATAAACATGAGCACTATCCAGACCAATCTGGCAGGCTGTGCCAAGCATGGCACTAACTTCCCAGGGCCTTTTCCCAGTTCCTTTTCCTTTGCAGGGAGCAATCCCTCAGAAACTTTTTAGGCAGAACATGAAGGGGGAGGGCAGGAATCCTCTCTGTGGTGTTCCTTTGAGGTATATTGGCCGGGAGCTAGAAGCAAATTGCCAGTAAAAGGCAGTGTGGTTGCTTTGATCTATTTTGTAGTGCATTTTTCGTTTTCTTCTGTCCTTTTAGTGCAAGTTTTCAGCTGTTCGTATTCTGATCACACAGGAGGAGCTATTTTCTGCAGCAACACCTTTCTGTGTCGGCTGTGCTCATGCATGTGCTCTGGCCTGGTTTTTGCTCATCCCTAAAAAGATGGAGAAGATGGTTCTCTGTCTGAGGTGCATATCCATAAGCTTGAAGTGTGGTGGGTGTCTTTTTTGGTTTGGGATTTCTTTTTCTGCAGAAAAGCTTTGGTCTTTGGCTGTGGGAAATCTATAATCTTTCTAGAGGTTATAGCTACAGAAGTTCAGGCCCAGAAGCCGCTTGCCTCTCTCAGTGATGGTTGTCATCCACCTTCACTTTTCTGCTTGCCTGCACGCTCAGAGCATCACAAGCCCAGGTTGCTGGGCAGTGTGGTGGCAGGAAGCTTCCCCTGCAGGGATGCAGCACAACACCTGCGTTGATGACGTACATGGGCAAGCGAAGCTGCTCACTGCATATCGAGGGCTGTGCCTCTCTCAGTCCATCTTTGGGAGCTGCTGTGGGCAGGGCAGCCATGGCCACCTGCTGAGTTGGCTGCAAGGGGGGCTGGACATCACACCAGGGTTTGTGTTAGCTGGTGTTCAGTCCTTTGTCTGCAGAGCTTTGGGCACTTTTAATCAGTTCTTAGAAAACTTGCATCTGCCACAAGAAGCATCCAGAGAGTCATAAATTTTTTAGAACATGAAGCACTTTCTACCCCCATTAAAGACAGATATCAAAATGTGTGTTACTTGGCTTCTACAGGAAGCTTAAGGGATGTGTAAAATACCATTGTAGAAAACAATCGTGGTTATGTACTCCTGCCTGAGATAAAGGCATGAAAGATATGGAACCTAAAAGCAATGAAAGGAAATACCATAATGCAACATCTTATTGATCTGTGGGATTTGCTGCTGCTGCTTAAGACAGTGGCGCCACGAGTAACCTTTGTAGTAGTACTAACTAGATCTAAAATAACTGTAGTATGGAAATGAACTTAAAAAACCTCCTTAGGTTTAAAGCGTTCTACTGATCACTTGTTGGCTGGTGGGGTCCAGAAGAAAGACTTTGTGCCATGCATGGATATTACACGTGCTGTTAATATTTTATATCTCACTCTAGAGTTGCTCATAACTTCTCTGGACAGGCTGGAGAGTTGGACACAATGGAACCTAGTGAAGTTCAACAAGGGCGAGTGTAGAGTCCTATACCTGCAGAATAATAACCCCCTGCACCAGTACAGGTTAGGGGCTGACCTGCTGGAAGGCAGTTCAATGGAGAAGGATCTGGGAGTCCTGGTGAACAAGTTCACCAGGAGCCAGCAACATGCTCTTGTAGCCAAGAAGAATGTGACCATCAGGTTGAGGGAGGTTCTTCTCCCCTTCTTCTCTGCCCTGGCGAGACCACATCTGGAGCACTTCATCCAGTTCTGGGGTCCTCAGTTCAGGAGAGATGGAACTACTGGTGAGGGTTCAACAGAGGGCTACAAAGATGGTTAAGGTTCTGGAGCATCTCTCTTGTGAGGAAAGGCTGAGAGAACTGGGTCTCTTTAGCCTGGGGAAGAGAAGGCTGAGGGGGGATCTAATCAATGCTTATCAATATCTAAAGGGCAGAGGTCAGGAGGATGGGTCCAGTTTCTTTTCAGTGGAGCCCAGTGACAGGACAAGGGGCACAAACTGGAACACAGGGAGTTCCATCTAAAGATAAGAAGAAATTTCTTTTAAGGGTGACAGAGCACAGGAATAGGCTGCCCAGAGAGGTTGAGGAGTCCCCTTCCCTGGAGACTTGCAAAACCCACCTGAACGTGTTCCTGTACAACATATTCTAGGTGACCTCGATGATCCCCAGAGCTGCCTTCCAACTCCTACAATTCTGTGATTCTCTGATCTCCTTGGGAAGGCCAAGTGCCAGGCCCTTGGCTGATAGAAGCTGATGTAGTCCTGCTGAATTTGTAGCCCCTGCAAGGGCTCAGCCAGCTCCCTCCCAGCCCAGCACTGGTAAGGATCTCATGCATGCAATAAAATCAGAACAAGCTGAAGAAATAGGATAACAACTGAAGGAAACCCCTGCTTTTGCTAGGGGAAAACCGTCAGACTAGCATCTCAAAGCAAGCAGGGCAGCAGGTACTAGGATTTGGGTAGCACAAGGTAGTGGTTAAGGGAAGTGGCCGGGAAGGCCGCAGGAGGGCTGATGATTTCACAGACCCTCTTCTTCCGGTGCCCCTACCCCACAGGGTGGCTGTGGTGCCTGAACAGTCGCCTTTGGTTGTACAGGTGACACCTGCTTGCAGTCAGGGGGTAATCAGTAGCACCATGGCACTAAGTAAATGATTAGTTTTAATTATGGTGTGTTACAGAGCTGTAGTTGAAAACATTTCTCTTCATTTTGAGCCCAAGTTAATGCATAGCTGTAATAACTAGCCTAGCAAACCCAAATGATAGGTATTAGCACATGGAGTGAACGTGAGAGCTGGGGGACAGGTGATAGGAAGGAGACAGCTCAACCTTTCCCTAAGCACTATTCCTCCATGTGTTGTAACAGCTTAGCATTGTGGATACCACTACAATAACTCTTTTTTTTCAATGTACAGGAGGGTTGGGCTCCTGACCTCATCGCCCCTGCGGAGCTTCCTGGCTACTTACATCCAGACCAGGTACAGAGATACTTTGCTGCCTGCTTGCACTCAGGTTAGATACATACCCGAGGGCATTCATGCCAACAATAGATAACTGCTTACATGATTTCTTTCCAGTATGTGGCCAGAGTTTCCATCGCGCTTCAGGCCAAATATACTTTCTGCTATCAGAAAGAAGAAAAAAATAAAATAAACCAGAGACTGCAGGAACCGGGGATTTGAGTCTTAGAAAGTTTTGACTGCTTCTGACTCGTGTTAAAGCTGATTGATGGGGGCTCAAGTTGCATCACCCTTCATAAGAGAAACCCAGCTTGCAAACATAGGTTCTTCTCCAGTGATGTGCTGCTTCATCAAGCAGGTTTCGGAGACCACACAGGGCTTTAAACATGTGCAAAATCCTCCAAGGATATCACCGACAGCCCTCCCTGAAGTGACGCATGACGTAGTTAGGGATGAGAACAAGGCAGCTCATGAAAAACTGATGCCTTCCCTCCTGCCAACTCAAATAGCTCCTATATCCTTGGATCCCACTGAACAGAGTCACTAATTGGGTCTGTGGGTCTTCTCTTCATGACATCTCGTAGGCGATCAGGTGAGAGCTGAAGCTTGAGTAATGGACTTTCACAGAGGTGAGGAAACAGGAGCTTCAATTACCTATAGGACCGACTGGGGGTGGGGGTGGAAACAACCAATTCAAAATGTCTCTTCTGCGTTTTCAGCTGCACATTTATGAGCGTGTGCTTGTGAGGCTCTGGTTTTGTTTCCAGCAGCCCAATAATGTGTGATGAAAATGTTCCTGGGAGAGCCAGGTAAGAGAATTTCCCTTCTGATTTTTAATATCCCACTACGTTGCTATAACACCTTGTTTCCCGTGTTTACTGACTTCTCTAAAGAGAGCTCTGCAGGCAGGTGAACAAAAGCCTTTGCCCGCTTTGACTCCCTTTCCCTCTTGCCTGATGCTTCAGCACAGCTTTGAATGAGGCTCCAGTATCAGCCGACAGGGATTTTTGCAGGCTCCGTAGTGCAGTGTCTGAGTCATACTCTAAAAATAGCTGGGAAAATGTCAGCCCAGCCAAAGTCATTGGCTGATTAACAATGAAGTTTCAAGATTCCAGCAACCTCCAGATACACTCCTCATCTTTACTATACATATGAGCGTTTAAAAAAGAAAAAAAAAAAAATTAAAATAAAATAGGGATAAGGGCTTTATATTTCAAGCAAAAAAAAAAAAAATGTTAGAGGTAATGCAGGGGCAGCTTTCCTCATCCTCACCAGGAAAGTATGTGATTAAAATGGTGATTAGGTAGCAAAGGGCTGGAGGGACTGTCCTGCTGGAAATGCAGCCCACCCCTTCTAGCAAGAGGAATGAGAAAGAAATTGGAAACTGGACAGGACTGAAGATGAAGCAAATCTTTGGTCTTAGGAGGCAATGCAGTACTGTGGCCTTGGTCCGTGGGAGTAGGAGATGGTCTGTGGATAACCAGAGGCCAGGGTCTGTGACATGCCGGCAGAACAGCCATGGTGACTGTTCCCGTCCCTGTGAGCTAGGCAGGCTCAGGCAGGTGGGAAGGCCCCTTGTCAGGTGGAATTGGGCTTGCTTAAGAGGGCAGCTCTGCTCTATAAAGTCCAATCCAGTCAGTGTCCCTCCATTACTGGTGTGCAGTGTTACTGTGGTGCCTGCGGGCAAACGGCCAGTCTCCAAGCTCTGGTTAAACACAGGAGTTTGGCCAGAGGTGCTGATGGATGCATGAAAGAGCATCCCAGCAACAAGAATGTCTGTCTGCTCTGAGAGCATAACTGAAAGAGCATCTGACAATAGCTCATTCAAGAGCCTTGGAAAATAAGTAAGATGAAACTAGTAGTCCTAAAAGCTACTATGGTGCCAGTGCAGGGACTGGAACTCTGCAGCAGCACCTTGTGATGGCCGTGTGTCCCCTGGGCCAGGTGCACTGAAGGGTTCACAGTCCAAACTTGGTACAGACAGAGACTCTAGGGAAAGGAGCTGAAATGCCTCATGTGGTGAAACAAGGGAATGAATCAACAGTGAGCAGATTGGGTATTGGTGCCTGGCAGCTATTGCCAGATAGCACTTTTCTGGCTGAGTTACCTGTTCCTGTAATAATTCTGGAAAAGTTTTTGCTCTTGGTTGCTTATCCTTTACGTGGGACCTCAACCAAAGGCTGCTGCCCACATGGTCAAGGGGAGAAGAGGAGGGATGCTCAGACGTAACTGGGCTGTTGGAAGTGGTGAGGACAAGGGTGGTGATGTCAACACCCTGTCCAGTAGCAGATCTGCTTTGTGTGCTGGGGAGGGAAAGTTATTTTACTGCAGCTTTGACGGTTCTGTCACATCCCCTTATGAGCTCATTACCAGTACAGTGCCCAGGTGAGTTTATACTGGGAATCAGGACCATAACAATAAAAGTATGAATGGACACACTGCCCCTGCATAGTCCTTAACTCATCCTGTCAAGTAAATGAGCCCTTCTACAGCTTATTTTCAGGCAGTGAGTATGTTAAGTTACATGAAAAGATGCCTGCCTAGGATAAATAGCTAAACAAAATTGCCATTAATGGCAAGGAAGGGAGGAGGGAAGCTTTTAACCGATATTTGAGGAGCTTTCCTTCAAAAGCGGAAGGAGATGAGACTCCCTGCCAGACCTCATCACGCCTGATGCAGCGCAGCAGGATGCCTTCTGCAGGCACACACTGCTAATAGTTTTTCCACTTCAGAAGTCATCACCTTCCCCCCTCCCCCACATCACAGCTCTGGCAGGTACACAAAGGTGAAACCACATAGAAGAAACAATGCTGGAGTGGGGTTCACCTTGTGAGAGGCCCTGGTGCCTCCATGGCTTGGATGTGCCTCTGCATCCAACTAAACAGACACTGGTGACACCATTGGCATCACTCCTAGTGCTCACCCTTTAAAGACAGGCCTAAGGCACTGCCTCTCGGAGCCAGTGGGTGGGAGGTCTGGTCTGCACCCATCAGGGAGGGGGTCATGTTTGCCAACCCATGGTGCTGCAGGGATGTCCCAGCAAGGCCACAGTGGCTGGGCTGCAAGTGCCAGTCCATCCCTTGAGCTGATGACTCTGCAGGGACGTCCTCTGCCATGGGAGATTCTTATTCCTTCTGAGCTTACTGCCTCACTCCTTTTGAATTCAAGGTCACTGACACGTGGAGGAGCTACCTTCTTGTCAGCTTGCTGAGCCTCATGGCCAAACCTCCACCAGCACTGCCTCCAAGGCTGAAGCTCAACTGCTTGGCATGCGAAAAGCAAAGATGTGCAACCTGCTCTCCTGGGTCCCTCCTTTGCCAGGTATAAAGCTTTCTATTTCTTGCAGAAAAAGACTGACTTCTTTCCAAAAGTACTTCCTTCCTGGTGACCACAAAAAGCTTTGTGTGCCCCAGTGAGGGAAGGTGGGCAGAGCTTGGTTGACCCTCTTCTGGGATTTTAAATCTGCACCCTTTGTTCATAGCACCATGGAAAGATATGTTTTCATAAGTGGAGCTGTCACCCCTTTTGCAGCTCCTATCTGGGCCTAGCTGCTATTGGAGATTAGAGAGAGGTAAGAGAGCAGCTATATGCTTCACAGAGAGGATGCAGAGATTGGGGTGAGTGGACTGCTTGATACACTTTGAAATTCAGATCTGCTGGAGCAAGGGCAAGACTAGGGATCGGGATCAAGTAGTATAGGAACACCTGTAGACGTGCCCTGACTGGTATCTGAACTAATGTTATGTCCTGGTTTGTCTGGGACAGAGTTAATTTTCTTCCTAGTAGCTGATATGGTGGTGTATTTTGGATTCAGGATGAGAATAGTGTTGATATGCATTACCAATTAAAGAAAATTACCATGGTTTTAGTTGTTGCTAAGTAGTGTTTATATCAAGTCAAGGATTTTCCAGCTTCTCATGCCCTGCCAGTGAGAAGGCTGGGGGGCACAAGAAGTTCGGGTGGGACAGGACACAGTCAGGACAGCTGACCCAAACTGGCCAAAGGAATACTCCATAGCATATGATGTCACACCCAGTACATAAACTGGAGAGAGTCAGCTGGGAGGGGTAGATCGCGGCTCAGAGACTGGCTGAGCAGGTGGTGGGCGACTGCATTGTGCACCACTTATCTTTCAGGGTTTTATTTCTCTCCCTGTTTGTTATCTTATTTACCATTGCAGTTATTATTATTATTATTACTATTTGAGGTATTATTCAAATATTTTTATTTCAATTATTAAACTGTTCTTATCTCAACCCATGAGTTTTACTTTTTTCCAATTCTCCTCCCCATCCCACTGCAGGGTGAGGAGTGAGTGAGCAGCCACGTGGTGCTTAGTTGCTGGCTGGGGTTAAAGCACGACATGCAACTATCAGAAAAATTTAAACATTCAAAGAGATGAACTGTTTAAATCTTTCACTGATGCTGCTTTCCACTGAAATGTACGCTATGAAAAAGAAAATATTTCTGCCAAGAGACTTCTAAATAAGTATTCTTCCATGATCTCTGAGCTTTAGTAGGTGCATTTTGATAAGCTGAATAAATGCAAATTAGCAATAATGTTTCTGTGATTTGGCAGTTCTTCCTCTTGCACTGAGGACAACGGAGGCACAGCAGATAACAGGATATGTTTATCTATGCTAGGAGAGGCCTCTTCCTTCTTAATAATCAGAGAATAATTTTTCATGCCATCTTGGTGTGGTAATATGCTCTCACCATCTATCAGCCTTCCTCTGCACTGTAACTCCATCTGTCATCCCTCATAAATAAGTTTGAGAGATGTGATTGGTTAAGCAGACAGTGCAGCTTTATCGAATAAATATTTCAGGGGCACAGATAATAAAGTGGAGCCAGGCAGGAGGAAGGGAAATCTTCTCTATGATGGACCTCACTATTCTGGCCATTATCAGACCACCTTCCAGCTGAATGTGCGGGTGAACAACTGGAAACAAAGACATGGACGCCCCTAGTGTAAAGGGAGACTGGCCAAGTTGGAAAGTGTGGGAACAAAATACCAGGTTGTTAAATACAGATCCCAATAGTCCAGAGACACATCTGAAATACATGGACATGAGTCTGTTGAAATGTTGATTTGCACCAGGTGAAAGCTACTGTTATCTTCTCTGTGGTGTCACTCCAGTTTCACCCTGCTCTGGGTCTGTTGAACCAAGCAATGACTGGCAATGGATGGAAACTCCCCGAGCCTCCAAATTATCCTCACTGCCGTGTTCATCAACTAAGATGCAGCCACCAAAGTATCCCGTGAAAATATTTATAGTCACAATTATTTTTAATTTTATTCTTCTGCAAAGCTCAAGTTTACATGTGAAAATTATGGTAGGTTATGGGAGGTTGTGAATTTATACTGTGATATTCACATCTGGATGATTCCTTAGAGTATAATCTTATTCAGGGGATGGAAAAAAGGAGGCCCTTAATCTAAATCAGTGTAATCCACTTCCAGATTTATGCTTGATAAAAGCAAAGTTGGTCTTAAATAAATGTGTCTGAACATGGAGTTATTTTGGAATTATTACACAGGTAGTTCATTATGTTGGGGTTTTGTTGTTTGAATAGATTACCTAGATTCCACTGATTTTTATCCTCTTTATTCCCCATCTATTTTACTCCTCCTTCTCCAATTACTTTGATACTCAGGTACTAAAGAGCAGGTGGAAAATGCTGAGACTGACTGACAGCTGGCAGCCAGCCCATGTTCTGATAGCACCAGGTCAGAACAATTTTTCTTTAGCACTGTTTTTTTCCTGCTTTTTGAAACCACTACTGGCACTTTATTATCAGGACTATCTGAGGGTAAATGTCTTGCTACACATCAGCTGGGTTTGCAAGTCTTTTAATTTTTTGGTTTTTTACAGGAAAGATAGAGGAAACAGGTGTGTAACCATTTTTCATGTTCTCCACCTGTGACTGGACCGTGTGTGTGTGTGTGTGTGTGTGTGTGTGTTGAATGTTGTATCAGTGAAATACCTGACCCTTTTGTTATCCTGATGAGGGCCTGCTCAGACAAGCACTCTTGAAGTCCTTCTGTATTAGAAAGGCACATTTCTGCATTTTCCAAGTTTAAGCAGGATTTACCTTGTTGGTGATCACCAATTACAGGAAATTCCTGGTGAGGGTGGTGGTAATTCATGGATCCCTTCAGTGTCATTCTTGCCCCAGTTTGTGTTTGATGTCTGAAGATGTGAGAAGTTCCCTTTGTGTTACTTGGGGACACTTAACACACTCACAGATCTGAACCAAAGTTGTCAGATGTTTTTGCAGCACAATCAGAGGGTTGGGATTTAAAGCCAGTGGCAAAGCCACTTTCAGTAGATAGTACATGTGGTGTTACAGACACCTAAGCTGTTGAACCTTGCAGAGTGGGCTCCAAAAGGCATTTTTGACTGCATTTTCAACTTCACTTTTTACGAAACCAATCAGAATAAGAAGAAAACACTATAAAAAAATGTAGATAGACTAGAAAGCCTGTGACTGCTTTGCTGAAACATGCATGCAACAACGGGGCCTTCAGTTACTCAAAATTTCGCTGTGTATGGGTTTGTATGAGCCTATCTTTATCTTCTGTAGTGATTTCCTTCTATATCAGGAGTTTGCTTCCTTTTTGTCTTGGGTTGTTTTTTTTTTTAAGAAAAAAAAAATCAGTCTGATCAAGAAACACATGACTTTCCAGTCTCTGAAAAGCTCTGTCTTTTTTTGCCTTGAGAGCAATTACACTTCATCTTTTCAGAGCAAACCACAAACAACATAAGCCATGAAGCTGTGCAGAAAATGAAAAGAATTCCTGACTGATTCTCTCTCAGATTTCAACAAATTGACTTCTGAGGTTTTTCTGTTCAATATATATACATACACACATATTTTGAAATATGTTAGGACTGTAACTACTTTATGTAAAATCAATCTTTTCTTTTCTGAAGTTGTTGTACCAGCTCACCTTCAATACCTTTCAACCCAAAGTGATCTGACTGACCTCCTTGATTTCCCACAACTGTTCTTCATGGCTACAGAAACTTCTGTGCATAGATAAGCTGTTGGAAAAAAATGAGTTCTGACATATAAAATAGTTATTTCTCCTAAGTTACTTGTAAAATTTTGGAGATTGAATCCTTGAGTCTTCATCCCATACCACAAAATTCATGTATGCAGTGACACAGACTTTGATCTTTATGTTGAAGCCATCTGTGCTTGTAGAGAAAAAAAAAGTACAACGTTTTATGGTCATTATTTTCAATACTAACTTTCTATTGCCTGCAGTTGCTGATTTGTAAAGAGCTATGAGCTGTGGACTTTTGAGATAGTTGCTGCACGTGAATTATTCGGAGTGTGGAGAAGAGGTGTTGTCCACTTTCCTGCCCACACAAACACCAGGCTCATTGCACGGGCTGAGATAGAAGCAGCACCACCAAGGTCTCTGAGGATCAGTCACATACAAGGTAAAGATGCTTTAGAAGCAAAACTAACTGTAGGCGTTCTGCATTAGCCATATTTGTGCTTTATTATTTATTTTTTATTACCATCTTTTGATTTTATTTTCAAACATGCATCCGAGTGATTTTATCACAGGGGAATAGAGTGAGCCAGCCATGCAAGTTCCGGCAGCTGGGGCTGACCTTCCATCCCTACAAGCCAGAGTGTGAAGGGCAGTATGCTGTGGCCTCCCAGCCCACCCACAGGCTCCAGGGACCATCCCTGTGAGGCACAAGCAGTGTCGCCGCCCTCCTGCTGACACCATCTGCACTTCTACAGGCAGTGCATAGGAGATGGAGACAGGAGCTCCTCCAGGTTATCCCCCACTTACAGCGAATGGATTGCATGAGCTCTTTGGTGGGGTGAAAATATTCACAGGTCATCAGGTGCTTCACTGGTGTTTGGCAGCTTCTGGAAAGGGACCAATACCAAAGTCATCAGCGCGGGTTTACAATGCAGTTAATGCATATGCATACAATCTACATAATGATACATAATAAATTACTTCTATGGAGAACCTGATGGAGTTTATCGATGGGGGACCTTTAGAATAGTACAAAGTTATTTCAGAGTTTCTACCTGGTAAAAATGTTCACTTGTTAAAAGACTGTGGACTGTTGTTAATAGAAAATTTTGTTTTGTAGCTAAATTTGTTTCAGCCTTGGAATGGGTTTAAGGCAGGTTATGAGTTACTGAGAAAGGAGCTGGACTGCTGATATTTCATGGAATAGTGCTTCCCAAGAAAGATGATGTATTTTTGAAAATACACTTGACTACACAGCATAACTGAAGGCTAAGTAATGTCTTGGGTGCTCTACCTGCTGTGAAGCAATTTCAAACTTAGTCATACCTAGAAAAATTAATGAAAGCAGTGAAAGTGGTTTCCTGTTGCGGTTATGTGCCACTAACAACTCTGCTGCCAGGGTGCTGCGTAGGAAAAACAACCACAGAAGCAGCCCTTTTTGTGTTTTAATGGAGCATATAATACTACTTTAAATGTGTATTTCTTGACAAATTATTTTGAAAGATTCATTCAATACATCACTCTTTCTTTTTTTTTATTATTTCTTTACATGACAGGATAAGAGATTTCAACAATAATTCATTTTAGCAAGACAGCCACGATATGCACATTGATATTCTTACTAGCTGTGAGATAATGATTTTTCTCCATGAGTCTAAGTAACTTCTTTACCTGACAATCTTAGATACTGGTATATTTTATTCTCTTTTTTAATCATTGCTGTAATTTTCCATTTATCCTCTGTATTATTTGGTGTGTTAACTGTTTTCCTCTTTTTCTTTCCAGTGATACTTTTGTCCCTCCTGGTATGAAACCCGTTCTGCACTGATTCCTTTAGTTCTTTTGGTTTGTTTTTTTTCTTCTGGTGCCTCATCACCACATTCAGTCGTACTTAAGCCCTCATCTGATCTATTTTCCTTTCCTACTTTAATTGAATGGCTCCTCCTTCAACTTCTGAATTATTTATGTTCTCCAGATCACATTGGTTTTACTCTTCTTGGTGGGCTGGTTTGTTTTTCCCTTTAGCCAGTATCATGTCTCTTACTCTTTTCTCTGTAAAGGGCAAATAATTATGCTGCTCAAATGGGGCTGATGCTAAACTGCAGGATTAATGGGGCTAAGGCTTTCTTTGTGTGAAGTGAGCTCTCATCAGAAGCTGTTTGGGGTTTTTGGTTGGGATTTTGTGGGGTTTTTTGGTCGTTTGTTTGGGTTTTTTTACCTTGCAGTTGTACACTGCAAGTAGGCAATTCAATTCTGCCATGGAGGAGCAAGCTTGACCCTGTTTAACAGACAACTGAGCAGCTAGCTTATATCAGAGGCTGTTCCCCTGATGCCAGCAGAGCTCCCAGGGTAGTGCACTATTTGGATACCTCGCTGGTATAAATCTAGGTAGTTCAGCCCTCGTGCTTACCTAGGACTGGTACAGGCACAAAACAAAGCTGAGTGATCTACAGCTGTATTGACATCAACAGTAACCTTGTCTAAGAACAAACAGATTGGTTCATGGTTTTGCTATAATGAATTAGCATTTTTCTTATTGCTTGTGGCTGGTGAACAGCCTCAGGTTTCCAGGAGTACAGCCCCGCAGTCTGCCATGTGGAGAAACAGCTCCTGAACTGGGCAGAAGATTTTTGACATCTCTGTGTGCTGTTTCAACATCTTCTAGATGTATAGAAAGGCAAAGCGAGGTCAGGCTATCAGTGCGTACTGATGTGGGAGCGAGGGTAAACTGACCCAGAAAACAGAAAACCTCTTCATTTGCATGTCTTCAATATTGTGTGTGGCAATAATGTTCAGGATGTTAGGGGTACCTGATTTGCCCCTGTGCCCTTATTAGAGGATCCAGGGATACAGGCATTGCAAACTAAAAAGAAAACAAAAACCACCAAGTAAATGATGTAAGAGTTTTAATTTCTTTTTATTCCTGTTCATGTGCACAAACTTCTAACCATGATGGAGGAGGTGGAAAATAATGCAGTGATAGAGAAGAGAGCAACACTCTTAGGAGTGGTCTGTGGGCCTAGACATACCATGCAAGCTAAAGTATCAAGAGATTTGCCTTCAACCTCAGTTGAAAGCCACAGCCAGGAAGAACACACCCCTGACAAAAGGGAGCCTTGCCAGCCTGGGGGAGCTAATAAAGGAGATGGTCTGAGCAAAAAGTGAGGGACTAGCACTGTAATGCGCTGGGCAAGTCACTCTAGTAGCAGTTGCCAGGATCTGGCAGAGTTGGCCTTACGAACTTGGCCTTGGCAGGAACTGCCGTGATGGTTTTGTTGACTGAATTCTCCCGTGATGTAAGAAAGCAGGTGCCAAGGCACCCAAAGTATCTGCCAAAACACTGTGATAGTTTCATGTGCTGCCTCAGTCCTTACTTTTATTTCTTCCGTTTCTCTTCCAGTTCTTCTCCACCCTTTTTCCATACACTTTTATTAGTTGCTTTTCTCTTTCTCTGTTTTTTATTTCTATATTTACAAATAATTTTATCTTCTTTTTCCTTCAACCTTAAACCATTTCCTTCTCCGTTCTCCTCCTTCCATTTCTCTCACCACTTTCTTTCGCTTGTATTTGACAATAGCCAAGAACGGGTTGAAGAACAATGCATCTTCCTTTCTTAACCCCTGGCAGGGATTACCAGAATGGCTCAAAGGCACAGTTTTTTCCTGAAATCTGATGTTATCAAGCAATGACTTACAAAGGTATCACTGGCAAATATTCTGCATCCTTGCATCCAGGCAGGGTTCGAGTCTCCCTCAAGCACATTTTTGTTGGGTTTAACAGTGCTTTCACTGTTCCTCTGTATGGGAGTAGGTACCCTGGTGCTTTATACTTGTATGTTTTGATCCAGTGCCACACATCAGCCTGTCTTTGCATCGAGGGGAGCTGTGGAAAGACATTAGGATCTTTATGGATGCCTGGAAAACAGGCGAGTACTGAGCTGAATTAACCTGGAGCCTGTGCAGTTTACAGCCACTTAGGCTGGGCTAGCTCTAGCTCAAAACACCTCTTGTACCAGGGGCTGGCTGTGTGGTGTAAGAAGCCTGGTGGAGAAGCTTGGCTGGATGCCCAGGCTAGAGCTGCAGCCAGTGGAAGTAGGCATTTTGTGTGGAGACAGAAACCCTGATCCCAGATTCTCAGCAGCTGCTTGGTGAGCAGCCAGGAGCGGAGGGACAGAGCGAGAGCAGCAGCTAGAAGCCTGCCAAAGAGCTGCTTTTGTCTGCACTGCTAAAATTGTGTGATGCTTACTGTAGCTTAATTAACAAAGAAACCCAAATGAAGACCAGCTCCCTGTAGTGTTCATCACACAGCAGCTGGGCCACACCAGCAGCTCTTCTCCATCATCAGGAACAATAGTGGGAGCTGGTTTTTCTTGGGTGGCGGGATAAGGTAGCAAAGACTAAAGCTGGGCTGGTTATAAGCAGAACAAAATGACAGATACTAGCTTTTAAAATGGATATTACCTTAAAATGAGAGCTTTAATTTTATACCTCAGTTACATCAGTAGCACACATGATTCAGAAGTCTCCCAGTTCCTTCTTCCTTACATCTAAACTCAGTTTTCTGAAACATCTAAAACTGCAGTTTTCTCCAGAGTGTTGCAATTCAGGGCTGTTGGAAATTCTGTCATAGGAATGTGACCATAGCATGTACACTGATAGACTCCTTTAAAAAGAAAATGAGCAAGTGGTTCACTAGATATTGGCTGTCATCCTTTATTGTCAAATATAGATAGTACATCTAAATATATGCATACAGATTAATATAATGTAGATCTATATGTCCAAATGTTCACATTATTTTGGTGTTTTTCCTTTGCTTAAGTTATTACAGTTTCAAGAGCTCAAAATCCTTACCACAAACAGGACTGTTTGAGGGGGGATGTGCCCCCCAAAGTGTAATGTGTAAAATTAAAGTCTAAATCAATATATAAGGCTCTACAAACAAAGCTTAACTTGCAGTGGCACACAAGGTGGCATCTGGGAGGTATCTATCATCTGTACTAGATTTCGGAAGGGGTTAAGAATAGATTTGGGTATGTGTGGTAAAAAGCACAGGCATGATTCTCTCTGCTACAACAGATATAATTTCTGTGATGTCCTAAAGGACACAAATTTTCTAACAAATTTTCTCTAACACAAATTTCCACCCAAAAAGAAATTAGAAATAAAGCTCTTCGTACAGACATAATTCTCCCTTACTATGGTTTTCTGACATTTCTCTGATATGTTCTCTAAAGCATAACAAAAATGTCCTGTGTTTTTAGAACAAAAGCAATTTTAAAACTTCTGACATGTTATACAGAAGTTTCATTTCTGATACAGATCAACTTTTACATATCCTTTCAGCTATATCGGGGTAAGTGAGCAGAGAAGAGTAAAAACATCAGAATTACTACAGGACATTTAACAAAACTACACAAATCACTACAAATGCTGTTGTCAAGACCACCTTGAGCATAACAGTCTGTGTAAATTGCAAATCAAATGAGCAGCAAAATAAAACACTAATTGTACTGAAGCTCTTGGCATAGTCCATGTTGTCGTTCAGGTTGTAATCCAACTGCTAGAGCTCTGCGTGTTCACGGCTTGTCAGACGTGTGCTTTCTCAACAGATTTCTTTTAGAGGTGATACTTTCCATGACTGCTCTCAGGGGCTGTTTTCAATCAAGAGGAAAATTTGAAGAAATTCCACTTCTTGGTTTTTGAGGTCTGCACTACTGGGACTATCCACCCGAAAACGATCCAAACTATACTTTCTGCAGAAAGCTGCTACCCGTACATGTAGTCAACTGCAGTAGTTGCTTTATTGGAGATAGTTTTTTCCTAGGCAGTGGGATGAAAGGGAAATTGTTATAAATTACTGACAAATCATTTTTAAGTATTCCTGAGGGGCAGTTTATTCTTACCAGCACTTACTGGTCCCTTATTCCCTCACTCCAAATTCTTCCCATAGAGCTCCATCAGCACAGGGAGTCCAGAGCAGCTCCTTCCATAGGAGCCATTAGCACAAAACATAATCACAAGTAAACACATGAAGTAATTGCTCAGGCCACAACAGCACCTTTTTCCGGGAGGCAGGAGGGCTGTGAGTGACTGTATTCTGCAATATAACACTAGGTTTGCATTTTTATTTCCAAACAATCAGCTTCTGTATTTTTTCATAACTTGCAGACCGAAATGTGTGTGCTGGTAAAGTGCTCTTTTGCCAGCAGGGAGCTCTGCAGAAATTGCATCCAGTATGTTGGTTTCTACGTTCATTTGGGTAGACACCCTTATCTGATCTGTTCACTACGGACATATTGTAATACCAAAATAAACTGCCACTCTTATCTGCCTAGGGGGAGAAGAGGTGGTTGGAAGAAAGTAAAGAGGATCCTAATGGAGAAACGCCAAATTGTACAAGCTGGGACTGCAGAGGCGAGAATGACCAGATTCACGTTCAGGGAAGCATGGCAACAGCCCGCTGTAGTGAGTGACCTCTGCAATTCCAGACAGCTCAGGAGCCCACCGCTGGTGCTATGTTGGTGAAGCAACGTGCCTGTGGCCAGGCATATTTCAAATAATTTCCTCTCAGCTACCGCCTTGGAGAGAGGTAAGATAAATCCAGTCATTGAATGGAGGGGGTGGGGCAGGTCTGAATTTCAAGCGAGCCAAGGACAGCTGGATTTTTTTGTTTGTTTTGAGAAGAATCAGAGTAGATCTTCCATGTTCTTCACAAGGGTTTTTTTGTATCTTTTTCTGTGATAATCAAAGACTTTCTAACTCCCTCCACCTAAACATCCTCTTCCACATTTCCAAAGAATTAGAGATTTATTAAGAGTCCCATTAACATCATGTTGTCTAACACTGAGCACCACCTCATCCCATGTATTTCAATGTCTCCTTTGGCCACAACTTTCTGGTGAACATTGAAATGTATATTTTCTCATTTGATCTACAAAGCCAATAGTAACAATAAAAACCTCCAGTGCTTTCTTCTTTCAGACTTGAGAAAGCTAAACATACAATGTAGCGCCCATGATTACATGCAGGCATGAATGCTCTAAGAAACTGAAAAACATCTCAGTATTATTCAGGTCAGTGTTTCTTTGCATGTTTCATTCACAAAATCAGTACAAACCAATACATGTATCTGGTTTCGCAAGACTATGGATCGACTGCTACAGCAAAACTTGCCTCTTGTCATTGTACTTGGTGTAACCGATTATTTACGAGGGATTTTAATGTGTTCAACTTGAACTGATGTGATGTTTTCAAACTAAGTCAGCTTTTCAAATTGAAGTAGCTGAACTCATCTTGGTGTTGCCTGTGTTATCTTCAAAAAGCAGGCAAGTAACTGGTAAACATTTTATTACCCATCATGTAGATGTCAAATCAAGCACATTTTTTCAGCCTTCCAGGAACCATCTAGTTCCTTTAAGAACATGCAACAGAATTTTTTAAGTACCAATTTAGATACCAGCTGCCACATAATAATTTTTTAAGCATATAGTCACACAAAGCAAGATTCCTCCTTGATACATCTTCACCGATTGCACTGGAGTTGTATTAGAAATTTATTTGGTGTGTGCCACACAATCTTACATTTTTTAAGTAAGTAGAGGATATCTCACAGCCATTTAAAAGGAAAGACAAAAATTAAAAAGGCAAAATGAAACAAAACCATGCTGCATAATAATTTGTGAAATACTTAAGGTAGTGATTACTCACTATGCCCTATTTGCTCCAGCTGTTGTTCTGTTTGGCTGTTTTTTAAAGAAAGGGCCCTGGTAAGATCATTAAGGACTTCAATCCAAAAGTGATGTCTCCACTTTGACCCATGTTCAAAAGACTGTCATACATGTGGCACTACATCAGAAATAAGTATCAAGGATAAATGGTTTTCTGAAGAGCTTGTTCAACAAGAGACAGTAGTAGAACCCAGAGAACAAATTTATATTAACTTCTTCTCTATTAAAAGAATGACATACATAAACACAGAAAAGCCCAAACCAAAAATAAACAAAACCCTACCCCGCCTTTACAGACTTTCTCTGAGTAGACACCCACCCACCCACAAATTGTGTTACCATTTTTACGCCAGAGACGTCAACTTCAGAAAAGCAATGAATGTCATTGGAGGGTAAACAAAATTTATTCTGAATTTAAGGATAAACAAACCTAATCAGTTTACGAATGGGCAAAGTTCATTAAGTCTTATGACATATAACAAAGTATTCAAATTCAGGTACTTAGCATAAATAATTATTGCAGAGAATCTGGGGTAAGTAATTATTGAGTATTAACACTCTTAAAGCCAAATTAAGTCCAGCATTTTTCTGTTGTCAAACATAGAATCATAGAATTGTAAGGGTTGGAAGGGACCTTCAAGATCATCGAGTTCCAACCCCTCTGCCACAGGCAGGGACACCTCCCACTAGACCAGGTTGCCCAGAGCCCCATCCAGCCTGGCCTTAAAAACTTCCAGGGATGGGGCTTCCACCACCTCTCTGGGCAACCTGTTCCAGTGTCTCACCACCCTCATGGGGAAGAACTTCTTCCTAACACCTAATCTAAATCTACCCTCCTCTAGTTTGGATCCATTCCCCCTTGTTCTATCACTACCCAACATCCTGAAAAGTCCCTCACCAGCCTTCTTCTAGGCCCACTTCAGATACTGGAAGGGGGCCTACAACATAACTTATGTTGTCCCTCAAGAAATCTATCTTCTCCAACTGGTTCAAGTTATTAATTATAAAAGCATATACTAAAACCATCAAAATCTTTAGAGAAACCTCATTCCTTGCCAGTGTTTTTCTTCAGACGTTCTCACTCCTGTCATTCTGGAGAAGCAATGCCAGTGAAGCGGCTTGCTGAGCCGGTTCAGTGACTTCTCATCTCTCTGACTGCCGGTGGCTCCTGAAGGTGCTGACAGGAAGGTGCAAGGTGAAGTTGGATCACTGAATCAGAGAGAAAGGGGCAGATCGTCCTGTTACCAAGAGGTATGCCTCCCTTTTTTTTCTAGCATTTTGCTGATGAATGATAACAGTATCTTTGTCAGGGCGTTGTTGTATTTAAAATACCAGCTGCCATCAAATATTTGTTGGCTTTCCACTTATGTTAGTAACATTAGCTCATCCATGTGTAGCCTCCTAAGGCATATTCAAAGGGTTGCTGTTTTTCTTCTCAGATTTATGATTATGTCAGCTTTGGTTTGTTGTAGGAAATTTTTGATAACTTCTTTGGAGTTTTAATTCTGAGCTTTTTTGTCTATTTTCATTCCACTGGGAGATAGCAGATGTTGAAATTTTTATACATTCATCTCTATAGCGATGGAGTTTCTGTATTTTAAAACAACACGCTTTGGTAACTAATTAGTTAGACCTAACAAGCTGTAGGCTAGTTAGTCTATCCCTGAATTTTGTTACAGTAACAGAATGATAAATCTGCCTCAATGTTAACAAATAGTTCCAGGATGAGAATATAATTTTATTATATCTTGAACAGCTGATATATGGTCTCATGGAAGTAGAGCCTGTCAAACAAAGCGTGTTTCCTTTTTTAGGGAGGGTGAAAGCTTTGATCAGCAGAGTTAGTATCATATGTTTAGATTTTGCCAAAGCAATTTTAATTGTAAAGGTAGATAATATATGGAATTAATTGGTCATAACAGCTGAGTATGAAACAAACCTGCAGAGAGATTTCAGAACAAGGGCATACTAGTGAATGGGATGGTTGTAGCAGTTCATATATAATTTTAATATTCTACATGATCAATAATGTGCTAAAGGATCTTTAATGACAATGTTCTTAAATGACATAGGGGTTGACAAGATAATAAATAGTGATGCAAGGTCACTGCTATATCAGGACCCAGATCATATTCAGGAAGAGCTGCTTAATCACAGAAAAGTGCAAAAAAATGCATAGCAGAATAAACTTTTATTTAACCTTCCTTGGAAATGTAGGTTCCTCATCCAGACTGAAAGCTTGCCTTCAGTTTGTTTGTCCTGAGTTTGACAGTGGTCAAGGGTTAGGGATGGGGCAGCCACTAGACAAAGGACAAGATGCTATTAACACCTCTCCCTTCCCAAAGGGAAGAGAAAGGGAATAAGGGAGAGAGATTAAGGATTGGAAAAGAATACTAAAACAGCTTTAATGAAAATAATAATATTAAATATGTATAAATATATACAAAACCAATATCATCCCCCCCTCTTCTCCCCGATGGCAATTATGTCACTGTCACCACTGATGCTTTGGAGCAGGCACTGGAGAAATCCCACACTGGACTCAGCAGCAGACAAGAACTGGTTCAGGAGCTGGTTTCTGGAACTGGGTTCAGAAATGCACAGGTCCTCCTTGGATACCAGACACTGAAGAGGAGTTTGACCCTCATGATCCCACAGCTTTATACTGGATATGACGTACCTGGGATGGAATCCCTTGTTGTTCAGTTCAGGGTCACCTGTCCTGTCCACTCCGTCCCACAGGTGCAGCCTTTTACTTACGGCACCCCCAACATGGTACACAAGATTTAGCAGTGACCTTGGTTTCCACAGAAGCAGGTATAAGCAAGAACCTTCCTCCACACCAATCCTTGGTCATAACTCCAAACATCAAACGTCATCACTGCTAGAAGCAGACACTGTCTGCAAAACTATGCCGTTAACTTCAGGAAGTGCAGTCACTTAGATTAAGACTTGGCTTAAAAGTAAAATCACTGAACAAAATTAGTTCTGTTCCTAGCTCAAAGCAGGACAACAGTCTTTCCAGACAATGAAAATATTCTGGGAAGAGAAACAGACAGCTGGATATTATCTTCAAAGTTGATGTTTCCTGTCGGATATGCAAACATAAAAGAATTCAGCTGTAACAGACCTCCTGGTAGGAAGGTAGCTTTAGTAAAAGCCTCTTATTGAACGCTG
Source organism: Baryphthengus martii (assembly GCA_013396935.1). Lineage (NCBI taxonomy): Eukaryota > Metazoa > Chordata > Aves > Coraciiformes > Momotidae > Baryphthengus > Baryphthengus martii. The sequence continues at coordinate 215,818 of VWZK01012970.1, read as the reverse complement.
GCAAATTAGGGAATCCCTGTTGAAAGTTCCTGCCAGAGGGTCAGGTGCTCTCTCTGATGTCTTACTGGATGCCTAAGATCATTTGAACACTGCTCTTCTGTTCCGTTTCTGGAGTGACCAGCTTCAAAACGAGCCGCTAGAGCTCAGTGAAGGTCCATCCTGCTGCTCTGTAGGCACCTGGTGGAAGAAAAACCGGACATTTCTCTTCCAAGAATCACCACATTGATATGAACAGCAAGTCCTGCTGCTAGCCTGTTATTTTGAAATCACCATTCACTCAAGCTAATGGGAAGCCAGCCATAAATGTTTTCATTTATGGCATACAAGGCAGGCAAGAAATGTTGGAGAAAGGAAAGTTGTTTTGCTTTGTTGCATTTTTTTACAAGGACCACAAAAAAAAAACACACAAAGATATCTGTTCTTCTGCAAAGCAGCAAATCCAAAAAATCTTCTGTTGGCATCCTTTCAGCAAGGTGCAGATCTTACCTGGCCTGTGAAGTTAGGGCACACTTTACCCTCTCCAATTGCTTCCATACTGGTAAACATGTCCCCATCTCTTGATGCAAACTCCTGGGTCTTGTTTGGGATTCTTTCTGATTCCTTCTTGCTCCTCAACCTTGAAATATTTGGTTTCTAGATTCCCTTGGGAGATATTTTGACACTGTCCCTCTAGGATGGCAAATGATATTTCTAGTGCTCTGGTACCACATAGTTGTCTTAATCCTACAGGAAATAACTCTTTCCTATCAGGCAGGTCATGTTCCAATTTGGAGTAAAGACCTGACACGCACTGAATCTCGTACTTGATACAAAAGGTACGTCCTGCAGCAGGCACTTGGCACAAACAGGACTTGTGTATGCAACCAGTCCCTTAATGGCTTTTGAGACTAGACCCAAGGAGTATAAAATTATTCCGGGATGATAAAGGGCGTGAGAGTGACTAACCTTGGTCCTGCCTTTGAAAGAGACTGTGATTAGAGCTGGGAAGTGGGGAATTGCAGGTGGCGGATGCTGTGATTTGATTACTTTTACTCGCAGACTTGCTGGACGACCCAAAGCAAGAGTCACTTTGTATGATTCAGTTTGCTCATCTGTAAAAGTGCTCATAATATCTACTTGTAGGAGCATGATAAAAGTGACATTATTTTTGAACGCTTTGGGTTTCTTCAATACAGGGTGTTATGGGCGTATAAACACAAAGGCTTTTGGCACTTGAGTTGACCACACACTGAGAAATCTCAGATACCTTTTTTCCCCCCTGCTTTCTGTTTCACATCTAAAGCAATGTCCTCCAGTCTTTTAAAGCTTTAATGCTATTTATAGAACAAAACATTTCTCACAAAAATCTAAACACTCACCTCTCCACGTACAAATAAGGTATTTATTTACAGCAGCTGAAGTCTCTAAACTTCCACATAATGATGGCTAAGTGCTTCTCCATGCTAAGGTAAGTCCTCATGTAGGACCTACATGGCTGTTGTTCCAACCTGAACAATGTGTCTGCTTCTCAAAGATAATTTTACACATCCTGATATTTTATCTTTGCTCCTATTCAACTGAGTGGCTGTCCTGAACCACTAGCAAATGATCGTTGGTTGCATTTAAAAAAGCGAGGTCCATTGTAAGAAGATCTTCTGGGGAATAAATGGTAAAATATCTGCTTTATTTAATATTTTTCCTGCTGAAGTACTGTTATTGTCTGTTAGTCCGATGACATTGCACAGAATGGGTGTTCTTCTAGAATCATGTTTATTTTCTTTCCTGAGAGGTTTCTAAAATAGCCCTGTAAGAAATAACTCCTTGGTTTGTATTAATACCTGCTCCTGATTTCTTTAATTCATTTCTCAGGATTGTATGGCGTATGTTGAAGTTTTAAATCTAATGACTCTTTAAACAGTCCCATTCAGATTTAAAACCACACCAAGGTTTGAAACTGATAAAGTTTTTTCAACAAAATATTTCAAAACAAGCTGGGGAATTATTCCTCTATTTCTACTTCAGAATGTTTTTAAATTCCTATTATAATTCACAGGACTGATTGGAAGTTCTCCATTTTGCTCCAAAACTACTTGATGATAAAGAAACTTTGGAAACTTTTTAATGGAGCATTAAGACTCAAAAAAAAAAATAATTTAACGTAGACAGCCAAGTTACATGAGGGATAAAAATACATGATGGGCATACAGGAGAAAATATTTCCATTGTCTTCGACAAAAAGATGATGGCACAACACCTACTTTTCATTACCGTGAAAGCAGTGAAAATGCCCTGATATTATCTATGACACAGCAGCAAAAAGACACCATATAACCTCATTTAAAATGTCATTTACTTGAGGGAGGACATTTTATTTCTTTCCAGTTTTATTCAAACGTTCTAGAAAGCTTAATGGAAAATAAATAGGAAGGATGTTAGAAATTATGCTTTTGGTGTTCTTTATGCCAGTAATATCCATCACCCTCCACGCATAGAAAACTGACTAATTGGCACTGATAAGGCCCAGCAGCTGTTTTCAGTGCTTCCAGTTTTGCTTGAGCCTGCTCTTGGAAAGCTAGCAAGGAATGGGAAGCAGGAGTTCCCAGCCTCTGACAATGCTCTTTTCCTTCTTGATGTCAACTGCACGGTTCACAAAGAAAATTAACTTCATCACCAGCTCTGACTGCAGCAGAGTATCATTGGTCTTCCTAAAACACAGGTGTGGCTGTAGCAGTTCTACTGCAGGTTGTTGACAGTGATGACATCACTAGTATGTCATGCCATCAGTACTCCTATGACAACGCAGGAACATTGACGAGCCTTGTGTGTGCGACATCCTGCCTTTACAGAAGGAAGTTACTAGGAACTTTTGCCACTGCTTTTAGCCCGGCTAAAATCTAACTTTCAAGCCTCTTGGTGTATAGATGTCAACTAGAGCTGGCTTTAACAAAAATAAAAAAATCTTGACATTTCTTCTCAAAGCTGTAAGAAACTTGCTTGTTTGAATTTTTTCTTAAAATTTCTTTTCAAAGCTGTAAGAAAATTGCTTGTTCAGATTTATATTTTTTAAAAAAATGTTATTCCTAAAATAAAACCCTTCCAGTTAAAAGGGTGAGGTCATTTCAACAACACTAAAATTCAAAATAATCTGATTCTGTGATAAATTTGGAAAGGGTGAAGAAGCTCTTCTGCATTCCCATTTGGATTGCAGTCACCCACTTTAGCAACAATGATGACTGTTCCCCACGAAGCAGTGGGACTGGGAGCAGTACTGTCAATTTTTAAGCATTCATCAGAGATGGTCACTTCCCTCTCCTGAACTTGTCACCTGCACAGTAACAGCAGCTTGACCACTACCAAAGACAAGAGTCATTTCTCCAATGACTACGTGTCCATCTCCACATGACGAGCACCGGGTATCCGCCCGTTCCGTGCCAGCAACAGCTGGTGGAAGGCTCAGCTCCACTGCAAAGCTATAGCCTGCCTATGAGAAGTTTGTACTTGGAACACGGTTTTAATATTTTCCTTGGAGTTTAATTTATTCTTCTCAACATTTTTAATAAACCAAAGATGAGTATCTGATGCAGATAGTAGCAGTTTTCTGGCTAAAGGGAGGCCAGCGAGTCCTTTCCTGACAACTCGGAAATAAAATAGCGTTCCGAGCACAAAACAAATATTATCTATATACGCTCCTATACCACCCCCAGTGTGCTTGACATACCTGCTGAACATCTTGGTTTATTTTAGGGCTTTTCAGGCCCTCAAAATTTCCCCCAATCTTAAGTGGCAGGCACGGTGTGGCTTTCAGCAGCGTAGAGGTTGGTTTCAAAGGTGGCATTGGGCACGGCTGAGAACGGGTACAGCAAAAGAGGTTGTGGCAAGAGGACAGTCTCATTGTCTCCTGTGGACGGCTTCCTGCAAAGCTGAGGCCAGAGCCCTCTCTTCCTTTCAACACCCAGTTTTACAGTCTTCTCTGAGCTACGGGATGAAAAGGCCAAATAGAATCATTGAATTGTTTAGGCTGGAAAAGATCTTTCAGACCATCAAGTCCAACCGTTAATCCAGCACTGCCATGTCACCACTAAACTATGGCCCTCAGCCCCCATCTATACGTCTTAGAAACACCTCCAGGGATGGTGACTCCACCACTGCCCTGGGCAGTTTGTTTCAGGGCTTGACAACTCTTTTGGCGAAGAATTTTTTCCTTATCACTCTCTACAGCTATCTGAAAAGAGGTTGTAGTGAGGTGGGCGGAGCTCTCCCAAGTAACAAGTGATAGAACAAGAGGAAATGGCCTCAAGGTGTGCCAGGAGAGCTTTAAGTTGAACGTTAGGAAGAATTTTTTCACTGAAAAGGTTGTCGAGAGCTGGAACAGGCTGCCCAGGGGGGTGGTTGAATCATTAAGTCATGTAGCTGTGGCGCTGAGGGACATGGTTTAGCAGCGGACATGTAGAGTAGGGTGAATGGTTCGACTCGATAATCTAGAGGGTCTTTTCCAACCTAGCTAATTCCATGATTCTAATATCCAGCCTAAACTTCTCCTGACACTACTTGAGGACGTTTCCTCTCCCAAATCTTTTCAAGCCCCCCCCTAAAAACCCATCTCCTCCCCAGTGACCCTGCAGGTCACTGACAGGGACGGAGGGCGCGCCCGCGACGGCTGCTGAGTCTGCTGAGGCGGCTGAGCCCCTTCGGCGCCCCG
>VWZK01012970.1:135869-210725 GCA_013396935.1 Baryphthengus martii | reverse complement strand
GCAGGGCGCCGTGCGGCGGCGGGGCCCGGGGCGCCTGCCCGGCGTTCAGGTGCTGAGCTCCGCGGAACACACCGGGATGTCCGTGAGGATTCATTTACGCGCTGTGAGATCACTGGGGCCTTCCTGCATCAGGGTGTGATTTGCCCAGGGTCTCGGACGATTTTCCTTCTGAACATCTTAACGCACGTTGTTTAAAATGAGACCGAGTTGTCATTCACAAAGATGTACTGTGAAAACAGGTTTGCTTTGGCTTCTCCATATTCTTCAGGATGCCCTTGTAAAGTGTGTTCCCTGAATGCTTTGTGCTCGACCACTGGCAGCTGGAGACGCTCTTGTAGATGTTTGGGTCGTATGCATCTTGGCCTCTATAATGCTGTGCCTATACATTTGTTGGGAACTTTCATCATTTTTAGGCAACGTATATGCACTTTGTGAAACTGGAAGTACGGAACCTGATGGTGCTACCACTGGTCCGTCTTGAACTGGCAGAAAACAGTCAAACTTGTTCTCTGCAAAGCTGTGCTTTGTTCCTTACCCACTTGAATTGCAACTAGCTCTTCAGGATAATCAAAATAAACATATGGATACATCTGTGTTTGGTTCAAGGTCCTGTGCATATTTACCAGGAGATTAAGTGCTTCTTCAGCCTTTGAATGTTCTATGGACTTTTAAACAATTCATAATCTGAACTCACGCACCACTCCGAAGTGGTTTGTTTTTTTTCATGTAGACTCTTGAGATCTTCAGTCTTCTTCAGTGTTCCATGTTCATAAACCATCTCATTCTTGCAATGGAGACTGACCAGCAGCTGCTTCACATTGACTGGAGATTTTTTGTTTGTTTGTTTGTTTTTTTACATCATTTGAATTATGAACAGTGTTGGCAAATCCATAAAAAGCACGTCTTGCCTCAAAAGTCCACCCTTGCTGTATTTACTGAGAAATTCTTTGCAGACTCTCCTTTCGTGAATTACCATCCTGGCTGCTTAAGGATTTCTTCCTCTCTCTTACTGTAGGGGATGTGTCAAGGCATACTTGTGCCTTTGTGGCGTTGGTATCTTTGAATTGGACACCGGTGGAGATAACCAGTCAATTTTCCAAACATTTCTCGGTTAATTTTGAGAATTTGGGATTTTCTGTTTAACCTGTTGGCACAGTGCATGTGCATCCATGCCTTCTCCCAGTTGTATGTGTAATAGTCTGATTGTTGATCCCAGTGTACAGGAGGAGAGATCACTTTTGAAGATCTAATCCTTGAGTGGGATCCATAAACGTGCACTCCGGTTTTTGTGAAGGTCAGATAAGCTGGCAGCATTTGGTAGGAATTCAGAATACAGAAATAGTTCTGTCTTCATTTCTGCATTTTTTTCCCTGTTGGAATTTAAGTTTTTGTGCAGTGTATCCATTATTTTAGTATCTGGATGCAGTCTGCATAGCAAATACGGTTTAGAATGCAAAAGTTCTATGCGTATTTTGAAAACTGCTTTCCATGTAGCTTTTGTTAGTGTCTTGTGCTTTGCCTGGAATTGCAGCTGTGACATTGAGGTAGTGGCAAGAAGTAACTAAACAATTTCTAGGGGTTTTGTTTGTATGGGAAAGGGCTAGGGGACAAAAAAAAAAAAAGTTGTAGCTTTTCTCAGTGTGTTATCAACCCATAACTAAACAAACTTTCTGTATGCCAGTAAAAGCTGTGTTATTAGTGCTGGCATTATTGAAAGGGCTGTGCGGGAACTTGCCAGACCTTCTCATTTTAGCACATGGGTTTTAGACACAGTGGTCTACAAAAGGTGGGAGAGGAAGAAAGGGGTGTAGAGAGTCCAGGCCACTCCCAGCTTGAGACTCAGTAATAAATGGAATTTAGGATTGTTTATTTTTCATGGAAGTACTGAAATTTTATGTGGGTGGTTCTACCCGCTGTGGTTTGCTTGTTGAGGGCTAAGGCAGGTGAAAGAAGCCAGTGGATTGTTCTTGGGAGGTAAGACTGGTTAAAAGCAACGTATGAGGGACCTAGCTGATCCTGAGGGTTCAGAATAAATACATCTGCTGAAACTGTTACACATCATTTACAAACATCATAGCATTTAGGATGACCCTGTGAAAGTTCTCTAGATGGTTATGATGCAGCTCTTAAGACAAGCAGTGGAGGTTATCTGGTCGAAAGTTTTGGGGGTTTTGGTTTTTTTTTATTTCCCCCCCTCCAGTTGTCCTTTCTGTAGTGGCATAATGCTGAAATTTACTCAGATATAATCTAAAGAGTTATCCACCTATGGATGTGGTGTAAAATTTGGCCTAATTGCTCAGTGGGAAACCAGATTTTGCCCTTGAAGTTGGCTAGAAATATTGTGTGCAAGATCTTTTACTGTTGTGGGAAGGGCCTTTACTTCTGTATGCAAGAGAGGATGTAAATACAGCTGTCACTTTTGTGTGTGTGTATGTGTTCTAACTTCTGCTGACTTGCACTCCCTCATTTTTGACTCTTGAAGTAATTTGTCTTAAACTGTAGAATGACAATTGACTTTCAAATTGGTGAGACTAAGGGTTTGATGTCATGTGATGGCTTCACTATGTAATTTAAGTAGTGGTTGGACAACGAGAAGCATTGATTCTCTGGCACTGCCCTCACATCTAGATCTGCTGTGAAACTGCTGTGATCAGCGAACTGATCAGGGCGAAGTGTAACGTCCTTCTCTCCATCTGCAAGCACGTCAGACTTCGAAGAACTTCAGTTGGGGCTGCACTGTAATGCGATTGTGTTGGCATAACTGAAAGAAGAGATAGATAGAGTGCTTTCTCATGAGTGGAGGTGAGTGACAGGGGAACGCTGGGACAGATGGCCTCAGACAGCACTGTGGCTGGGTGCTGTGGCTGTGAAAATGTGGCTGAAGGCTGATGATCACTCTCAAAGTGGCTGCCAGAGTATCCACGTCTCCTGTCCCCCATCACTTATACATGTCTCCTGCTCTCCATCGCTCCTAAGTGTTACTTGTCCTCCATCACATCCTATCATCCTGTGGATGGAGGTTACCATCACCAGGGCCAAGTCCAGAAGACTGTATGCTTCAGATCTTTTGACAGGTCTCACTCGGGAAACAAGTAGTTTATATAGCCTTGGGGATGGGTGAAAGTAATTCAGGAAAATGACTTTGTGTTGAAGGAGGAGAGCAGTATTCATGTTATATGTTCTCCTGGTTCCACTCTGAATGCAGCAACCCTTTGTAGGAAGTAGAGTATAAGTCACTTCGGGGGAAGGGGTGAAAAATCAGCTCTTTCTGCACTAATTCTTTCCTCTTGGCCTCAGTTTATTTAACTTAGTTGAACAGAGAAAGCTCTCTTATTTACATACTCGTTTGGACATTGGAAACGTGTTCTGCACTTATGTTTTTTATTGAACTCTTAACAAGTTGAAGCATGTTGATCTTGTTATGTGTTAGGGCAGTACCTAATTAATGAGTCCCTAGAAGTCATCTCTGCTAACAAAATGTAGCTAATTTAATAGCTTACTGAAGGGATACATCTTTTCTACTGAGCAGCGTGGATCCAGCTCTCTACTGAACTCACTTAAATGACTGTGTCTGTACCAGTCACATCAAAGCAACTTCCCTTTGTAAGCATGCCTTAGTTGAAGGGTTGTTTGGAGTTTGTTTTCCTCTTTAAGTAAAGAAAAATGGGAAGGATTTGTAAATTGGATTTTAAATTGGCTTCTTCTAGCTGTTCTACAAACTGGCATTATCTTGCATCACTGCATTAATCTTCCAGGACAAGATCCAAAAAAATGTACTTCTCAGCTTTTAAAGCTATTTGGTGGTTGATGAACTTTCTCCGTAGTGAAATCACTTCACGCCTCGCACATAATGCCATGCCTGTATTTTGCTTCTGTGTGACCCCTACTCAAGAGCTTCCTCTTCCTTTTGTTTAACAACAGGGGGAAAAGTTTTTCTTTCCTCTCGTGAGTTTTCCCAGAGGTGCCGGATGTTTTTAGCCCTCTCTTCTTCACACCTATTTGCTTCCTGTTTGTGAGCTCCCTTCCCTGGGCAGCCTGGTGGTTTGATGTGTGTGAAACACTTCCTTCTCCAGAGAGACCTGATGTGTTGCAACCTGTATTAGCTGAAGCAGAGGCATTTGGAGAGAACGTGAATCCAGATCTCTCCTGTCATTTGGGCACCGTGCCCTTTCTGACCCTGTTACTTCCATGGATGTAAAGGATTTTGAACATGTCATAACATGGATAAATAACTAAAGGGCTCATGATTTTGTCTTAAATATACGCTGTGTTCTGTTGCAATGTCGAGTTAAAAATATATCTCTGACTGCTTTCTGCTGTACTGTGGTAGTACTTACCAAACTCTTTTTGTTTGGAAACAGTATTGCAAGGAGTTAGTGTGACTGCCAGTTGAGGGCAGAGTGAGGTATCCGCTGGGAGCTTACAGGAAGAGCGAGTGAGGGTGTGGTGGTGCAATTAGCTTGTGACTGCTGTGTTCCTTTTGCATGTGTACACTTTTGTGTCAAGTGGAGATGAAATTCCAAGTAGTTTTTGTTTGGGATGTTATTGCTGGAGCTCTTTGAATCCCAAGGCAAATAAATTCTTCTCGGTTTGCAAGAACTGAGTAAATTATTTTGCAGGTAGGGTATTTGTGCTTATAGCTGGGACAGTGCACATGAGAGATTCGATGTGAATTTGTAAGTTCACGAGATGTGCAAAAGATGATTTAAATGCTTAAGTAGAAGAGAGCAGATGGAAATTTGCTGACTTTTGGTGAGAAAAGGAATTGATGAAGTACTGTCTGTCTCCCTAGATGTTTTTGCAGAAGGAGTTAGCGTGTAATTTCCACATGGGAAAGGCAGAAAGGGGAAGATCTGACCTTGACTGACTGATGCAAGTCTTCAATGTCAAATCAACTACAGTTTTTCATACTGGGACACTGTTCTAACTCAACACTTTTCTGTAGCCTTACTGGACTACACAGTAGCTCTAATTTGGAGATAAACTTCTATCTTGCCCTTAACCTCTCAATTGAGAGGGTTGAGGAAGATGTTGCTTGAAAAGCTGTTTATGCTTAAGATTTAGGAAAGCTCTTGGCCAGTGTATCATCTGCTTGATGAAAGGATGGCACATGCTTTAACAAACTTGACACTTCCTGTCCCTGTTGACTCAAGCAGTTAGGATATTGCATGTCAAACTTCCTACACTTGAGTAGAAAGTAGATGTTGTCTGATACTTGAAATACAGCATTTATCAAAATGTGTGCAATTAGCATAACGGGCATGAGCGGTCAGCCTATCCGTCAGCTTTCCGTATTCATTTCAGCTTATGGGATGGAAACTGGTCTGTTCCACTCTGCTCTGTTCTTTGGTGCTACTCCAAATCTGCTCCGCTTCTACGGAGCTGCGCGTCAAGATCTGCTCTGGGTGGATTTGCTTCTCCACGCTAGTAGGTTTCCACTTCAAGGGGACGCGCAGATGCCTAGGGTCAAACTGCTGTTTGATTCTTCAGATTGACTTGCCAGTCTTTCTGTTGTTCTTGCAGATGCCTTCATGGGTGTTTAATTGGAAGGTGTCTCATTTCCTGCCTAATGCTTCTCTTGATCTCCAGATCTTACAGCACATGTACGGTGCTTGAGATGTTGCCTGGTGTAGCTCTAGTTTCTCTACTGTAATGCTTCTTAGTCAAAGACTTTCCTTGATGTTACTTCATCTTTTGCACTTTGAGTAGTGTGACCCACCAAGGCCTCTGAGCTTGTCATTTTTGCCTTCTGACATAATGTTACTGTTTGACAAATGGAACTCAAGTATGTCCTGATATTTCTCCTGAGATCTCTGTTTGTATGAAGCGCTGTTAGAAATGTCACATAGGATCACAATGTAGTAAACAATAAATGTCTAGTCTTCTTAGTAATGTTCTGCGTTACGTGAGTTTGTGGGTTTTTGGTATTACTGTCTGGTCCCACACTGAAAGGTATAGAGAACGTAGCACTTCTTCACATCAGATTCTGTATTTCCATCACTCCACTGTCCATTTATGCATCCTTGTAAGAATAGATCATAGTTCATAGAGGTTTGGACCCTTTACAGTTTCAGTTAGAGTTCTACAAAATTTAAAAAAGTTTCCACAAAATATGCCAGTATATACTCTCAAATGCTTTTGAAAGAAGTTAAAACATATGTATTCTCATATGATTGTTTTTCCTGTAAATACTTGGTACAGGCAGAATCTGTTCAGCTTTCTCCATTCTTCCCTAAGGTTTGCAACCTCTACTTTTTTTTTTTTTCATCTTTTGTAGTATCACACTGTGTGTGGGTTTTTCCCATAACAGACCAGAGTTCTTGCTGCCACTGACTTCACTAAAGTATGGCGATACAAGGTGCATAAAGGGCTGTAAGCGTTTGATTGAAATCTTGCTTCTCTTTAGCTCTTGATCGCTATTCGTGCTCTGACGTCCGATCAGCATCGGTATTCAGTAATATACATTTGCATTTTGCTGGTGCTGAGGTGGACTTAGGTTCTGGGGGTTGTCTTCAAAATCCTTCAGTTTGTTTTCTTTTCAGGAGATAGTTTGTAAGTATTCTGAAAGTGGTGTGGTTTTGTTTTGTTTCTGAAATTTCCAGATAGGGAGGTATGAACTCCTACTGCAGCCGCAGTCTTAGTTTCAGCTAGCAAGTTCTTAATGTGCCTTTGGTTCCTTCTTCACAGTCCCGTCTTGAGATTCCCTTCTGTGTTTTCCAAAGTTCTTGGGATTTTTCTGTTCAGCATCATACCCTCCCCTGGTAAAGTGCTTCCTCTGATAGCTTATTGAAATCTGAATTTTATTTGATCTGTCTGCAGGTATTCAATCAGAACAGTTAGAATTGGAAGGTTTTTTTTTTTTCTGATACTATTGCTTCTCTTCAGATTTGGCTTGTATTTGACCATGCTGTGCTTCAGGACTGTTCCTTAGTTCATGCTGAATTTACTGTGCATGCTTCAGTTGTCAATTTGTACCATTGATTTTGTTGGCTAATGAGTCAGTTTGCAATTATTTTTCTTAGTGTAGCAACGGTGGTTGTTGGTTTGAGGTTATTTTGGTGCGTTTTTTGTTGTTGGTGGTTTTTTTCAATTCCTCATACTTACTTGATTTGTTCTTTAGTCTTATGGTGTTTATCTGAATCTTATGTTTATGTGTAAATATAGTTGATTTAAGTTTTGCTGTTGGTTGAAATCTGTTTAATTTGCTTATGCTACTCTTGAGAAAAAGAAATACTTAAAAAGAATGAGTTTTGAGTTAATTTCAGAGACTTCCTGCTATTTTGGTCAATGGTACTTGATTATGACCTTACTAGGCGGTGTGTTGGTTTGGTTTGGTTTTTTTTTAAACTTAAAATAAATGTTTATGTCATCTTGAAGGCATTTGTTCACTCCATGTGTATTCTTCTCACAGTTCTTCTGTCATTTCATATAGTCTGGTGTGATTGACTTGTACTGTAAAATTTATTTTCTTCAAGTGTGTGAGATTATTTGTTTGGGTTTTTGTCCAAATGTCTTTTTCCTCTGTGTTGTAAGTCTTCACATACCTTTAACTGACTAGCATGGTCTGTCAGTGCTCACCTCTCTACTTGAACTTTCCCTGCTTCTTGGTTTTTGTTTTCGATCAAGTCTAGTGCATTTGCTTCTGGGGACTTATTGATTGAATGCATTATTGTGTGAGTTTGTGCCTGGAGAATTCATCACTTGCAGACTAGGCCTCAGTGGAAATAAAGGCAATTCTTTTGCTCTCTGTGTGTGTATGTATCTATATGTAGCGATAGAGATTGTAATGCACATTCCAGTTTCCTCTCTGTTGAAGAGAAAAACGGCAAAGTTTTACAACCCTAAAATACTTTAAATGTTGCTTAGTAGATAACACTGACAAATGTAGTCACACCTTACAATGATCAGGGCCCTTCAATTTAGCAGACGGAATTACAAAGAAATTCGAGAAGCTAAAAGTCAAAACCTAGTCAGATTTAGGTTTGCGTTAAGATACAGGTTTTTATGAGGATGGTCATGAATTGTTTGGACACCTTGACAAGTAGTGTGGTAGGCATTCAGTTGCTGATCACATTTAAGATATTTGGAAGATAATCTAATTCAATCACAATTGTTGAACTTGAAGGGCAAATAGAAGTTTTATCCTTTGTTACTGCTTTATCCTGCAGTAGTCAAGCTAGACCATCACATGGGCCCTTCCTGAGCTTTTTAAAAAAAAATATTAGTGGTTAAGTTTTCAGTCTTTTCTCATTTGTATTCATCAGCCTGAAGACAGAATAAGCAAGCACTGTTTTCGCTGCTTGTCTTGCTAAATGACAGTAGAGTGACAGTACTTCCTTGGAGATAGTTTCCCTGAACATGTTTGAAAACTTGCGTGCGAAGGAAACGGCGGCTGAGCAGATCGGTGCTCCATAAAACCACATTGGTAAAAAGAGAGCAACAAAGGCAGGCGCTGGGGAAGACTTAAATCTTAGGCCTTAACTGCAGAGGAAGAATTTCTTTTTCTTGATGCCACGTTACATGTCCATATAAGCCAATGCTATATAACCTACATGGGCAGACAGTTATTAAAAATTTAGAGGCTTTTCTGTTTTCCTCTATATGAATGAAGACCTGTAAACCAAAACTGTATAGGCCTTCATAAAGTTCCAAGGGTAGTGTTCACATTGAAGAGGTTATTTTCATACTTCTGTGGATACTATTACCAGAATCAGAAGTTTAGCATTGTAACTATTTTTGAGCGGTGTATAATATTTACTACTCATTTAGACTCCCATGAAATTAAATCAAATAGAATTGACCCTCCTTGTAGAAGGATTTGTCCATAGAACCCATTAAGTTCAGGGTGTTGCTCCAGGTTAAGTTTTGACAGACAATTAACTGGATGACCTCATCCTGCAATAATAGATGAGTGCGTTAATCACAGGGTGCTTTCTCAGAAATCAGCTGATGTTTGCAATCCAAATAGGTCCCTTGGATGTTTCATGTTTGTGACTGGAACTTATTATGTGTCCATCTTACTTTAGAGGAAGGAGAAGAGGTCATCAGCACACTTGAACTATTGGGAACCGCTTAAACAGTATGTGTTTCATTTGGTGTTGGAATGCCACAGTGCCCATTTTGAAAAATTCTGACTAATGACACATGTGACATTGCAGGTTTTCCTAGTTGTGGAGTTGAACTCATACCCAGAGGCTGCTAACATCCATGGGACTATTTGAGTGATAGCTTATGAGCATGACTCCAAGAGTCACTGTCTGACCTGTATTAAATCTTGGCTCTTCAGGAGGGTATACTTCTGTATTTGCTGCACGTGCTACAAAAGATGTATCCTGTTTGTTTAGACATTTTTAAGATAAAAATCTCTTCAACAGAAGGTGTCTTGGGAGGCTGTCAGGCTGAGAATTATGTTACTGTAGAGCTGGGAGAAGTATGTGGCCGTGCAGGACTTTGCTCTCAGGAGCCAGGTGAACAACACATGCTTGTCGTTTGGCAAACTGGAGGAGGGAAATGTGTCCCTGGGTGGCTGGATGATGTCCCTGTTGTGCAGGTGGCACAATAAGGGCACCAACTGCGGAATGACCTCCTTCCAACTCCAAGGCAAGGTTTGATGCAAGTTGCCTGTGACGCTGAAAGATAGATATGTATCACAGGTCACTGGTGTGTGCTGAAAGCACCTCCAGTCTCAGGACTGTGTGGTTAAAGCTGAGTGGGAAGTGTCACTGTCTGATATTGTCCCAAGCTTTTTGCTAGTGTTTGTAGTGCAGCAAAGCTGTGGCTGCTGGTAATTTTTAAGCTTTGAAGTGTCATAATTTATTATTGTTCATGAACAGTAAATAAATTGGCTTTGATGTTTTAATAAAGCGTGCTGGAGGTAATATATAATCCAGGTCTTCACTTTTGGATATGTAATCCAATTTAGTTTGAGAATCCTGTGTACTTTCTTTAGCAGGTAAAATACCGCAGGCTCACAAACATAATCATAAAACCGCTGTTGGGGGACTGTAGAAAGGTGATAAAGACAACTTAATCATTGTGTATGTTTTATTTAAACCAAAGCGAGACTTTTTGTCAAAGAGGATTATTGTTTGTCAGTAAGAAAATCCTCTCATAAATAAAAAAAGATTGTTCACGTGTAAGGTACATAAACTTGCTTTTCCTTTAAAAACACCAGTAATTGATATTTTGTCAATAAACTTGCGAGTTCTTGTGAAAGATTAAAAAAAATTAATCACTAGTTATAGTTTTAAAGAAAGAGGGAGAAACATTCCTGCAACAAAGATCCATCTCATAGATTCCAGACAGCTGAAAACATTGTGACTTATTACAGGTATTTGAGTCTGTATGTTCTAAAGTATGTGTATTTTCAGTGGTGGTGACTTAAAGTGTACCAAGTTGGTTCTACTGCAGGTCATCCCTTGGTTTCATTACTCTTTATAGGCAGGAACTAGATGATCTTTAAGGTCCCTTCCAACCCAAACCGTTCAATGTTTCTATGACTTGACATCTGGAATGCTAGTCTCCAAAGAGCAGAGAATGCAGTGGTGCTTGGAAGAGGCTTAGCTGGCTGAATCAATTAGTTTAGATTTCAAATCCAGATAACTTACCTTTCAGGAAAATATCCTTTGGTAAGACAGAAGTCACTTGGTTTAAAGGGAACCTGTGTTATGCAAGAGGCCAGACTTTGTGCGATCATAATCCCTTCTAGCAAAAACCAGTTCCTAGTGTAAGGATACAAGTACAGTACATTGCAATTTATGCATGAATCCAGACTAGTATTCCATATACTTTTTGCAATGGTTACAGGCTCCCTCTTCAACTTACAACTAAATGTGAGGCACAGTGGCCAGATAAATGAAATGTAGTATGATTTCTTCCTTCGGCATAAATTGCAGCAGGTAACTGAACCCAGTTCCAGGAATAGCCCCTAGTGCATTGTGTGTCCTTCCAGTAACACGATGCAAGAGCAATGGCCCAGGCCCTCTAGCCTGGGACTTTGTGTTCCTTGGCTTCAGATACTTCATCTCACTGTTCTTCCTCTGCTAATACCTATATTTTAAAGGGGCGGAGGGGGAAAGAAAGAAGGAAAATATTGAACAATTTTCTGGACCTCTGCTTTAGTATTCAAGCTCACAAAAGAGGAACTTTATTCAAAAGAGGAACTTTTTGACTTTATTCAGTGAGTTGTATCAAACAAAATGAAGGCGTTATCCCTCCCATTTCCCCTCCTGCCCTCTTACATGGGTGTGGTTGCTCTAGACATTTGGTCTGTTTGTCTGATGGGACTGTTCCTTGACATAAGATAACTTGTGCTTGAGTGCCTTCAGGATTGGGGCTGTCATCAGTTACCCAGACACTAATCCCACACACTTTAACATGTGCTTTAAACTTTTGCTCATGAAAACTCATTTACTATTATTACATTGAGAATTACTTGCCTTATTGCACTGAGGAGTCAGAAACCTGATGAAATAATGGGGGGAAAAGTTGCGATCGAAATAGTCACATGATTTGATGCCTGGGTAATTCCCTGACTCTTGCCCAAGGACCAGTCTAATCTAAGGAATATGATTCTTTGTTGCCTCTTCTGTTTCTATAGAAACTTTTGGTTACTTATTTCTTAACCATGTCTCAAAATATATTTGCTCTATGAGGATTTAATGAAAAGTATTAAAATAAACTGCCCTTTTTTTTAAAAAAAAAAAAAATCATGTTGAAATTCCTCAGAGAGATTATCAGTTTGAACTGCTGTGATTTCAGTCTGGTTGCATCGCATGTCTGAATTACTAAAAAAACCCCAAATACCCAAACTCAAAAAGACAGCACTGACCTACAATGAAAAATGAAGAATATCTGAAGGACAGCAATCAGGGGTGGTTGCAGGATTGCAAGAGTAAATATTAATTGACTTCAATATATATAAGAGCACATGAATTATTTTTTACATATCACAAGTGTCATCTATCAAACAGCTATTTTTGTGACAAGTAAAATTTTACTGATAAAACTGTTGCCATTATCCAGGAAAGCTAGTCTTGGAAATTCCATGAGATTTTCTGGAGTTCTGTGAATTTTCTTCATCTAACCTGACTGCATGGATATTTCTACAACCTGTTTCCATTGCTGGAAAAAAAACCACTGGGCAGCACCTACTTACTGCATTAGCGGGAAGGATTATTTCTGTTGTTTTGCTTACCTGCCTCCCATCTGTTGTTTCAGTGCTGGCTGTTCTCTTTTGGTTTTGCTTTTTTATAGCGCTCACTGAATTTCTTGAATACACTGTTCTATCTGGCAGTTTCAGTTTCCTCTCCAATCTCCCATATCTCAGAGAGAAGGAGGTAGGATGGGAAGCTCCTCTTAGCTTGATGTTGCTGCACAAATTGGTAGGTTTGTTCTGGCTCCCTCAGTTTACCTGTAGAGCCCAGTTTTTCTGGCAGCAGCACCCTCCTAGAACTAGTGGTAGAAACGGTTGGCAGGGCCACCTACACACCAACAGATTTGGAAATACAGCAGGAGGAAAGAAACAAGCATATTTTTAAAGATTACAGGGATTTAACAGTGTTATCTTTACCTCAGAGATTACATTTGGCCAGCATACAACTTTCTTTAGCCGTTACATCATGCCTAGTGCATATTTAGTACTGTCAGTAGACATATGAAGCTGCAAAGCGTGAAGAATCTTTGGCATAAGACCTGCTACATGTTTGCAGCAAACCCAGCTGATTAATGCAGATTATTGTGCATGGGCTTTCTGGACCAGGACCAAACTGGGTTTGTGAAGCTAGAGTGGGGCTTGTTATTTAAAAAATAAAATAAAATAGTTTAAAGGAACATTATAACCTACTTGAGTCTCCTGAGTTTGAAAGGAGTGAAAGTGTATGTAGGAAGGCTGGTGGAGGATTGATCAGAGGCAGCTTGTCAGTGTACACCAGTAATCAAAATGCACGAGAGATGAGGGGTTTAAGATGGCGACAGGAACAACTAAAGTTAGTTGGACTAATGAACATGGGGATGTTTTACACTAATACTTTGTGTTCTTATCCTATAATCAGCAAATAGCTCTCTAACACTGCTGACTAATGACCTGAGATTGTGTTGAGACTTGTTTCTCATGTCTTTCAGAATTCTTGTCTTAAAAAGTGGTGGATATTAATGCAATAGACAGAAAGAGATTATGTTTGATCTGACCTGTGAAGATCTGTATAAACCAAAATACAAAATAAAAAACATAGAAAGGGGAAATATAAAATCGCTGATTGTTGGAGTATTTCCAAATGCCAATTTCAGTTCAGATTTAAGGGATTGACTAAGATGGAGAATGGATAGTGCTTGTCTATCTTTTTTGTGCATAAAGCAAATCTGAAAGAACAGTGAATGGAGCAGTCTTCTGTACCAGTTATGATAGTGCAGAATGAGGAACTAATGAAACTATGATAGTAAAAGATGAAAACAGAGACTTGAAAGGAGAGGAGGGGTTTAGAATTATTTTTTTTGTTGTTCATGCAGTTTATTTCAGATGTTAAAAAAAAAAACAAACAAAGGGGAAAAAAAGCAACAATCTGATTTTGACCCCAATAAATATTTGCAGGAAAGAAAAAAAAAATTGTTGAAAGTTCATCCATCTGTTTTCAATATGTGAATTTGCTGAGAACTTCAACATGAGAATTTAAAGCTGGCATGTCTGCAGGGGAGATGAAATTTCTTTGTGGAGGTGAAAAGGGGGAAAACTTACTTCTCTTACAAATAGATAGAGCTTCTTGTGGGAGAGGGTTTGGGAAGGCTAGGGTTTTGGTTTCTGTGTAATTTCTTATAAAAATAGGATCTAGAATTTGTGGAAATATAGGTAGGAATTATTGGTGGCATTTGGTATGCAGCTGTTGATGGCACCCTCAGTAGCAAGGAATTTTCAAAGCTACTTTGGAAAAACAGTAAGGCTTTGTCTTTCATCAGTACCCTTTCAACTGAAAAACAGCTTGACCCTTTGGCATTTTGATCCTTTTTACCTTAAAGAACCAAACCATTGAGAGGCATAACTATTTTTGCTGAAAGTCTGTTTTTCCTAACTGACATTTGAGTTTTGAATCCCTCTAGCGTGTTTTGTCTGGGTTTTTTCTTGGTGGTGTTGTTGTTGTTGGTTTTTTTGGCTGGTTGGATTTTTTGTGGTGTTGTTTTTTCCCCAGGCCTCCCAACTGTATATGAAACACAGGAAAGAACCAAATAGCTTTTAAACAATTTTATAAACCAGTTACATTCTGCTTTGCTTCAATTTCTCTGCCTTTATGCTATTATCAATGTATATTTAAGAATCTGTCTTTTAAAAACTGAAGATTTTTCCCTGTTACGTTTCCCTCTTTACAACATGAGGCAACAAGTGTGGGAGTAAACACAGATAGGTCTGCGTTTTGCTGTAGAGGGTGAAATAGAAATGGGTGGGGGGAGGCTGTAGAGCCTTCTGCTGTGGGATTTTGGATAAACCATCACTGTATGTTCATCAGAATTTCCTGTTCCATAGGTCTCCTTGTGGGTACTCTTGATGTTGTGCTGGACTCCAGTGCCAGGGTGGCACCATATCGAATCCTCTACCAAGCACCAGACTCCTTGGTCTATTGGACTATTGCCTGTGGTAAGGACAAACATACTGACATGTGGATTTTTATTGTTCCTGGATACTGTGCCACACAACTAGTAGAGCATCCTGCCTGCTGAGCACAGTCATTTCAGGACAGATAAATGGGTCAGAAGGAAGTCTTGCACCAGTAGTTGAATTAAGAACTTTCAGCGCTTCAGATATTCAGACCTTGAATGCCAGCGTGTGCGCACGTTATGTGCCACGAGTGAGTAAAACCAGAAATGGCCATGCTACTTCCCACCCTTTGTGTCCCAAAGCTCTTCCCAGACAAGCAGTCTAGTACCCATCTGTCCTTCTTGCATATTCTTCTCCATGCCCATGGCTCACTTCTACAGCATTTCTAAAGTACAGCATTCCTGGGTGGTGGGGTATCTCTAAAGAGTATGGTAGGAGGAGTACTTGGCTTGTAGCCTCCAAATTATCCAGATGGGGCCCCTGACTTCCCTTGAAATGGGAACCCGGACAATAGTCCCAACTCCTGCTCTCTCCTGAGTATGGAATATTGATATAGCGTTTTCTGGGTAGTGAGCTCAGTCTCCTCCAGCGTAAATACCATCTAGGTTCCAGGGTTGCTCACCCCTCCTGGACATCTATATCAAACAGTGCGTTGTCCTTCTACATATGACGTACTTTGAAATGCAGCAACGTTCAATTAGCTAGGTTAGAGTTACCTATGGAAGTGGATGTTCTTACATGCCACAACTCTTGAAGAGCTTTGGTCTTTAATGCCCACATTTTGACAGCTCTAACTGTAAGGCTGTTTCTTCTGTCGTCAACGAAGGTGATATTTTGGTACATTAAATAGGATTTTTGCTTTCATCAGATCCTGTAAGTACTAAATGCTGATTTCTGTGGTCAGGTACCTATTGCAAGTAGCATAAAGCAGTATGTAGTTAGTCTCTGGTTCTCTTTGCCAGCTCTGAAAATAATGTCTAAAGCTGAATGCAGAAGTTTGAGGTTATTTAGCTTTGATTGGCCAAGCGTGTAAGGTCACATCCTCAGTTCGAGAGTATTGCTTTTCAGTCTTAGCAAACGGAAACTTTTGAATGCAGCACCTCTAGCTCTAAAGTTTCAAGCACTGCTTTAGGCAGCAGCCAGAACTCTGCTCATTTGAAAGAAAATGGAGAAAGAAGACAAATGAGAAGTGCATATATGCCTGTCATCTCTTTAATAGACTGGTGACTTCCAGTGCTCCCAATGCTGCCTGACATTCAAAAATACTAGTTAATGAAGCTGTAGACTTCTGACTTAACAGTACCCTCTCTCATCTGTGCCCATTTTCCCAATACAGTTTGATGTTTAGATTATTTGGATGACTTTTCCTCCAGACAAATGTTCTCTCTTGGGAAGAGGAGTAGGAATGGGTGGAGGTTTGCCATAGATCTGGTAATTTTAGCAGTTCAAAGCAGGCTCTATTCCTATGAGCATATGATTTATGTTTCTGACAAAGGTGATATCAAAGCTGTGTCATGTTCTGAATCCAATAGGAAGGTTTTTTAATAGCTCGGCACAAGTTTTTCATGCTACTTTTGATGGTATCAGACTGGAAAGAAGGCGTTGATTTAAACAGCCGTTTTTCCCTCTACACCTGTAAGTACCAACTCAGTGAAGATTTTAAAATTCATGTAATTTGCCTTTAGTGAGAGCTAATAGTAAAAAGAGATATTAATGAAATTGTCAATATTATGGTCATTTCCAAATCTTCATTTAACTGCTTGCTTTGTTCTGTCAGCTGCTCTGCTGTGACCATAAGTAATGGGACCTTACATGGCAGCTTTCCATGGGTCTCAGTCATGAGAAAGAAAGGTACAGGTACTTGCCAGGGTGTTTATTTACACTATTTGTGCACAAGCAGAGGTGATTTGGAGTGCTCATACAATCCCTTCTTCGGCCAAACATCAGTGCACAGCAATTAGTGAGCTCCTCTCTACCATAAACTTGAAAGGGAGCAACTGAGGGCACAAATTTTCTTGCTGTTTGCAGACTCCCTTCCAAAAAAACATAACACATCACACTTCCAAAAAAAAATAACACATCACAAAGCTTTCCACAAACCAGAATTTCTTCGCTTGCACAGTGAACATATTCAGAAATGAATTTTTAAAGACTTTGGAAATGAACCATGTGACTTTTCTTTGAGTGCATTTGCGGTTTTTTTCGTGTGACACCCATAGATAATTACTATAATTTTATACCTACAACGTGTGTCCTCAGATAACCAGGAGCACAAAACCGAAGGCTGATCAGCTATGGCTCCAGAATAAACAAATGCACCATACATGTAGAAATTTATGCTGCTGCTGAACTGCAAGGGGTTTGTTTCTCTTCTGTGACAGATATTGCAGGTTTTGTGTAGAAATATGGTACTCTGTTTACATTTAAGCTAGTTTTAATAAACATGCTCTTCAATTGTGAATCGTGACCCTAATTGAAGTTGCTCAAGTGGTTAATGTGTATATCTGTGCTTCCATTTTGTGGAGTGTTTCTGGAATTTTTGGTCTCCTGATACCTAGCTGGTTGATGGGCTTATTTTTTTTTATTAAGTTATAAATCTGCGCTAACTTAGCTTCATCACCCGAGGGAATAATGTGGCTCTTATAGGGAGGTAAAATTTTAGAGAGCAAATTATTTATCTATGCAACCTTGAAGCTGAGCAGCCCAGTGTTGCCTAAGGCTCTGCACTGTGTTATTTTGTGCATTTGCAATTAAAGCAATTCCTTCCGAACAGATCAAGGATTGTTACCGTTATACAGGTTACTAAGGGGTTTGGCTGCTTTTAGCTCTGCAACTCTGATTTGCACTGCATTGTACAACTGTTCCTCCCTGTTCCCTAAGGGTTGGCTGCTGGTTATTTGGGACTGGTAATCTCTTATTTTTACACAATTGTGCCTTATTCTCCTCTGCCTTCCACTAAGCAATAGTCTCTATCTTCGGTAAGGAGCTATACAGACGGACTGGAAGAAATGCGATTGCTTCCTGGTTCACTCATGCTGCATGATAGTTGGTCTTCTGTACAAGACTGCTCCAAGGGTGAAAAGTAATCCAAGGGATTTTGTTTGCTCTAAAATGACTGAGTTATGTTTGTGTAAAATTTGTGTAAAATTCATTTTTGGATGTGAATTTTCTTGGGTGTTAATTGTACTGATCTAGGCTGTGAGAGAACGCTGGCTGGTAGATCTGAGGCTTCATAGCTTTAAAAAGAAGGCTTATTATCAGCACTTTCTCCAGTGTTGTGTTGAAGATGTCACAGGTTAGAGTTCTGCCTATTGAACTATACTAGAAAGATGCCATTGGTAACTTTTCAAGAACACTTTTGAGCATCTTAATTTTGTAATGGTCTAGAAATCCAAAATGTTGCACGTGATCAGTCTTGCATATTGTAATAGCTCTTTTATTTCCCATGTCGGTGTCCCTCCCCAGTAGGCTAGTGCTCATTTTGGGGAGGAAAAATATGGTATATGCAAACTCTGTTTGGAAATGAACAACTCTTTTTTTTTTTTTTTTTTGGGTCCTTCTTCACCTATAAAATCAGTCATTCTTATTATGGCTTCGTGTATTTTTCAGAAATAGAAACACTGCCATAGGGATTTTGTTGTCATGGTAATTAATATGCATTTCCATAGAAGTTTCTAAATCTGTATTTCACATGTGAAAAAAATAAATTACAGTTTATTTTAAAGCACCAACCTTGAAATTTTATTACATGCCTTGGAAAAGTTTTTCAGAAAAGCCCATGTGCTTTGGTTAGCAAAGCTACAAGTTTTAATTAAAGTCCTGTTGAGTTTACCAGCCAGAACTATTTTTTTCCTTCCTCTCTGCGCAAATTGAGTTCTTGCCAGCCCACTCCTGAACCTGCCGTTACTGGCAAGACAATTTTAGGCTCACTGAAGTGTTGCAAGTTCTCTTGCAGTGCATTCTGTTAACAGCAGCAGTTCAGGTTGACTGATAAACATCTTGGGTAAGTTTCTACTTGGAAGAGAAGATGACATGACAGCCTCATCAGCTGTCTCAAGCTAAGCCATTCCTATTCCTCAGTCACTGACTGAGACAATACTGAGATTATACTTCTGAGTGTGTTTGGAAGCATGTCTATATGATTTGTTAATTTTCTTCTCAGTCCTGAACTCAGTCATGTTCCCTCTGTACCTTCACCTCTTACCGTAGGCAAACCAACCCAGATGCTAGAAATCTTACCCTGATTCCCAGAGATGTTCCTGTGTTGCTCATGCTGTTACTCCAGCCCACCTGCCAGGACACTGCCCCTTCTCATCCTCTCTTCGGTACTATGCGTATTTCCTCTACCCAGCTCTTCTGGTCTAGACATCCCTTAGCTCTCCAACATCTGTTTAACCCACTTACTAGTTTTCTCCCTTAACACTGAGGAGAATAACTCAGTCTATCAGGGATGCTGGCCATAGAGTCGTAGAATGGCTTGACTTGGAAGGGACCTTGAAGATCATCTAGTTCCAACCCTATGGCAGGGACACCTCCCACTAGACCAGGTTGCTCAGAGCCTCATCCAGCCACGTCCAGGGTTGAGGCATCCACAACTTCTCTGGGCAACCCATTTCAGTATCTCGCCTCCCTCATAGTAAAGAACTTCTTCCTAATATTTAATCTAAATCTGCCCTGCTCTAGTTCAAAACCATTACCCCTTGTCCTATCACCCCATGCCCTTATAAAAAGTCCCTCTCCAGCTTTCCTGTAGTCTCCTTCAGGTACTGGAGGGCTGCTGTAAGGTCTCCCCAGACCCTTCTCTTCTGCAGACTGAACAGACCAACTCCCTCAGCCTGTCCCCATCATTACATGCTTTCAGCTGTGGAGCACGCCATAAGATGAGCCATTTAGAGGAGGGGAAGGAGTGATTAGTAGCCTACTGTATGCATTGTAGCTATTTTACATTTTATTTCCTGCCAGTATTGAGGGCTCTATATTCAAAGTGCAGTGGTTTAACTGTTAATTTTTTTTTTTCTTCCCTGAGAGTTGGAGACATTGCTTAGTTTACCCAAAAGGCTAATGATGGCAAAATAGTGAATACTTCTAACATGCTCAGATAAACAAAGACTTGGAAGCAGAGTTAAAATAGACCTGTAATTCAAAACATCCTAGCAAAAGTGTGTTGGTTTTTTGTTTGTTTTTGTTTGGTTGTGTTTGTTGGGTTTTTTTGTTGTTACCATGAATGAAGAAAGCAAAGAGAAAGACCTAGACAGTCATGATAAATTGATGAGCACTGAGGTGTGGGGTTTGGCCTGATTGCATGGTCTGCTGTGGATGAGACTGAGAGAGTAAACAGCAAGATAATGGAGGCAAAAAGCAGTGGAAACAGTAAGATGGGTTGTTACAGGCTGAGAATAATCAACCAAAGCTGTTTCATAAGAAGTGATGAAAAATAACGGATGAAGCACAAACAAGAAATAGACAGCTTTAAGAAACAGTTCATCATGATAGTGTGTCTGCACTGCTTGTCACTGCTCTTCAAGAGATGAACGATGTTTCTGCTGACAGTCTGGTTTTATATATATAGCTCATGTACTTCATCATTGCTTTTTACAGCAGTGTAAAAGCCAAGAAGAAATAAATTAGCCTTCAGACCACCTTCTGAGTTCCAGAAAGGTCTGGCTGCATCCAGTAATTCTAAGGAGAAGCAGCAGTGGTGATCACTTGTGGTTCTGAAATATTGGTTACATATGCAGGCTGTTCTGCAACATGATTTATGCATCCATATTACAACTAGAATTGTGAAATGCCCCTGAAAGTTGAACAGAATGTTGTTTTTTGTTGCTTTCCTTGGAATTGTGTAAAGCTTCAGTTGTATTCTGGAGAAAGAATATTTTTCGCTATCATTTGTTGCTAAACAAGGAAAACCATTGTTTGTCATGTATTCAAGATGATTGCATTGAGTTCTACAGATTATGGAACCATTTATGTGCAGACACAAGACAGTTTGTGTCTGTAGTGAAGCTGAAGAAGTTATTAGCAACAGCTTGTTGTAATTTAACTGCTTTCTAATGATTGCTTCACATCACCCTCTTCAGTTTGGGTTCTGTAGGCGTTAGTTAGCAAGTAGGTACATTTACTTGCTAGTTCTAAGTAAAATGAGCCAAATCTGTGGTTGAAGAAAAAGGTGACATAATATTTGATGGTATTTTCTACCTGGATTGAAATACTTTTAATCAAATTTTAGGCACAGATGTTTCTACATGTCAACATGTATATTTGTTTTCTGAAAATACTTCCTTAAAAGTCCCGGTTTTGACATGATTCCCTCAACATGCCTTTTTGGGGGAACAAATATTTTATAAGTGTTTCAGTTTGTCTTTCCTTCAGGGTTGGCACAGAGATATCATGAAGACATTATTCTATGTGATGATGAAAACAGGGCCAAAATGGAAGTTACATTTATTATAATCTATCTCAAGTAAAACAGAAGCGAAAAATGACACATATAAACTCTAGCTAATACAAGAAGCTTTTTTTCATCCCTGTCCTGTACTACTTTCCAGGCTACATGTACCCCGATTCCTCACTATCAAAGATCTCACTTGACTCCTTTTGGTTTTTTAAGCAAACTTGGGTCATCAAGGCTTGGTCAACTCTTTCATCTTTAAAAGCAAACCACCTCTGACAACCCTTTTCCCCTAAAAAGATACAGCTTTCCTAGAGGCCTTTCAGCACTGGCCTTTTGAGGAAGAGATGTTGTGATAGACTAGGTAGGAAAATGATCCTTTTCAGCTTTTCCTCTTGAAATTTTGTTATTGGTTCATAATTTATAGCTGTATGCAATGGTGAGGAATTAGGAACCAATGGAAGAATATGCAACTGTAGGGGTTTTTTATGGGTTCCTGATGGATGCAGGTAATACCTCTGCTGAGTCCTCAATGTGACATTGGGCAGCTCGGTGTTGTTATTGGGGTTAGAATTCTAAATATAGAGGGTTTTTCTCACGATACTGACAGAGGGAGCTTGTGCTTCTCACAGAGTAGTTGTGTAGATTGCTGCCTATTTATTATGGTATTAAAGACAGTGGGAGAAGGTTTAGGAATTTCCACACAGTCTCTGGTGAAATATTGCATCTCCAGTTACTGGCAAGTTTTATTAGAGTCTTTTGTTTATGATTAAGAGGATATTGACATTGGTGAATTATTTATTTTGTGACTTTGGGGGATTTTCTTTTTTCCGTACAGGTTGCTCAAGGAAGGAAATCACTGAGCACTGGGAATGGCTTGAACAGAATTTATTGCAAACTCTTTCAATCTTTGAAAATGAGAACGACATAAATACATTTGTCAGAGGGAAAATACAGGTAGTTAAATATATTATTATAAATGTTGTTAATGATAAATGCGAAGGAGAACTGATGTGAATTCTAAACAAATTTGACCTGGTAGTCTCCAGGCTGCTTCAGCTTTTTGAAGGAAAACCAGATTCTAAGAAGCAGCATGTGTGTTAAAAAAAATTAAAAAAAAATAAAATAAAAAATTAGGGAAACTGGGATTAGTGCACGTAACTACAGCAGTGTAATTAAAAATAAAATAAAATTGGAAAAAGGTGGATTGTAAGCAAAATTACTGTACTACTTGTGTATTCTAAGCATTGGCTTTGTCTCATGCCTCTTAACATTTCCTGTAGTAAGTCAACTGTCTTAAGAATCCTGTAGTTACTTGTGTTAGTGAATCAGGTGTAAGAGCTACAGATGATCATGGAAGAACTTCATGTGAGAAGGCATCTGTCTAATGAAATATAATCCTTTAAGGAGATTTTTAACTTTTAGAGTTGGATAGATATTAAATGTGAATGATGGTTCGCTGTTTTATAATCTGCTTTCCATGTAAATATGGAGCAATTTGAAGGCAAGAAGTCACTTTCCTTTTTATACCTTTAGTACAGAAAATAGTAGAGAAGATTTCTAAAAGAGATTGGGAAAATAAATATGTAGACCAGAATTTCAGTATAGAACGGAAGGAACCATAGTTTTTGACATGTCAAAACCCAGCATTTCACCAGGCTGCTGCCACTTCAAATTTGAGGAAGGTCTTCTGCACCTGAAAATGTGAATGATTTTTTTCCATCCTGACCTTCTCTTTTTCCAGGTCCACTAAGAGAAGTCATAGCAGTCATTTGGTATTTCCTGTAATAAATGACAGATTCTTTTTTTCCTTTTACTTTTGTCATTTGTTTTAGAAGAACATTTTCTGATGAAATGTTATCCATATCTCCTCAAGGAGCATATTTACGTGGAAGGGGAAAATATTACAAATTGTAGGTGCTTTACAGAGTCATTAGGAGTATTTGAGATAGGCAGGTTAATTTAAAACAGGGTCCTGGTGAGTGGTTGGTGTTTGCTTGCTTTTAACATAGGCATGATAGGAAGCAAGGTCATCGGAAAGAGCCTTGAGTAACTAACTATGTAAGCAAAAGAATGACCAGAGGAATAAGAGATAAGCCAAAGGCCTTCTTGACATTGCAGTAACTGCTGCGGCCTCTGGCCTACACAGCAATGGCAACTAACGAGCTGTGTACTTCCCTCCCTCCCTACTAGGGCATCATCGCTGAGTACAACAAAATCAATGGCATCAAGGAGGATGACGACACAGAAAAATTTAAGGAAGCCATAGTGAAATTCCACAAGCTGTTTGGGATGCCAGAAGAAGAGAAATTAGTGAACTACTACTCTTGCAGTTACTGGAAGGGGAAGGTTCCCCGTCAAGGCTGGGTGTATCTCAGCATTAATCACCTTTGTTTTTATTCTTTCCTCATGGGCAGGGAAGGTATGTTTTACTGTGGAACCGTGGTCTGTGTGTCTAAGAATTGTTAGGAAATCCTCTGTATTTGTTACTGTTCACCTGCTGAACTTCTGTGGGTGAAAAATGAGGAGCAGGGAGCAATTCCCTGATTGTCACACTGCTTAAATGTGTGCTTGTTCCCTCATTTGGTTTGTATTTCTCAAAGTAGTTCTCCATAAAACAACACCTAAGCATTGTTTAGAGGCATGGTTCGCTCCCGCTACTGTGCCCAGAAGGGAGTAGGGATGAGATCACACCAGTTTGGGCTCCTTCTGCTCTTATACAATCCTTCAGTACTATTCTGGCAGACTTTGCAACCTCAAATGCCACATTTACTCTTGTACAAACCGGAGCATCACAAAGTGCTCAGAGGAGACCCAGGATCAAGAACTACATAGTTTGGATGCACCCAGTCTGCTCTAGAGGGAGTTAATTCTAAGCAGTGTGGAGATGAGCAAGTCTGCAGTACTTGGTTATGGGCAGTGGATCGGTCCCAGGTCTTTCTATTTAGCTGTGTAGGCATGCCCTAGGGAATGACTAGATTGATTGATTATTTTTATCAAAAATCAAATATAGATTTAGTCTCTGTTTTAAGGATAATATCCTAACCTGTAGTGGTGTTAGAAGAAAAGCCATGGATCTGTCAGTACTGTAATGTCTGAAACTTTAATGTGTAAAAATAACACAAGCCTTTCTGTTACATTTCTTTGCTTCCATAGGGCATCAGAGACTGAGCAAGTGCTGTGGCAGTGATAAGTTATGTTAGCCCACCTAGCTTTGTAATGGGTTTGTGCAATATTCCGTACTGAACTAAATGATATTTCAACTCTATTTGCTGTTTGTCAGGTGATCATAGCTTCTATGCACAAGCTGAGTCTATTTGTGCTGTCCTCCCAACCTTTCAAATTGCAAGAAAATGTCAACCAAATACATTTCATGGGAAGATAAATGCTTTTGAAAATGCAAAATTTTTTGTACTGATTTTTTTATTTTTTTTTCTGCTACTATTCAGCGAAGTTAGTTATCCGCTGGGTTGATATCACTCAACTTGAGAAGAATGCTACACTGCTCTTCCCTGATATGATCAAAGTGAGCACAAGGTCAAGTGAACATTTCTTCTCAGTATTCCTTAATATCAGTGAGACATTTAAATTAATGGAGCAGCTTGCCAATATAGCTATGCGACAGCTTTTGGACAATGAAGGATTTGAACAAGACAGGTCATTACCTAAACTGAAAAAGAAATCCCCCAAAAAAGTATCTGCACTGAAACGGTAGGTCGCACTGGTTCTCAGTCATTTTTTTTTTTTCTTCTCAATCCTTTTACCTGCAGCATTTTGTCCAAAAGTTTTCTAATGTTGCTTCCACCTGCTGTTACTCTAAAAGGAATGATTGATACCAGCAGTGGCAAGATGTGAACAATTATTTAAATGTAATTACTTGGTTTCCTGTTGAAATAGGAAAGGGACAACACTTGAATAGGAATATGTTGCAAAAATTAAAGAATCCTATTTGAGCCAAATTTTCATTTGTGCAGAAGCTCTTTAATGTATCTCCTGACGTTGGCTGCATTAGGCATCTCTTGTAAGGCCCTTTTGTGTTACCAGGGAGAGGAATAAAGCAATGTAAGTGTTAAGAAATATCTAGTATTCATACTTGATCTTATAACTGGAAATGAAAAATTGCTTTACGTGATGAATTCTATCTAGAGCTTATTTTAGGTAACAGAGATACGAAAAAAATGACATAAGATTCCAAGGGATGAGAAATTATCTGGAAAATATTTCTGCTTTTTTTTTTTTTTTTATGGAATTATACAATCATTAAGGTTGGAGAAGATCTCCAAGATCATCAAGTCCAACCTTCAACTAGTATGATATATAGATATCATACTGCAATTTACTAGTTTCTTCTTATTTTTCATTATTTTATATATTGATCATGTTAGTGAACCACACAAAATAGTAACCAGTGTTTGTTTACATTTCTTATTGCTTAGTGACATCTGACATGCATTATCATTTAGATTTGTCTAATGTGTTTTGCACTGAATGCATTATCAAGAATCAAGACTTGAAATTGTTAACAAACTGTAGCCCTAAGGATTTCATCATGTTAATAAATAAGCCTCAGAGAAACTTTTTTTTTTTAATGTAATATTGCATTTGGATCGTATGTTATTTAATGATAAATGGATAACTTAACTTGAGTTATATGTTGCTGGTAACTTGCAATGGTTTTTATAAAATATATCTTAATGTATTATGTGTTTGTTAAAACAAGAAAATCTTTCTGTGTGTTTGGGGGATTTATTTTTAGGGATCTTGATGCCAGAGCAAAGAGTGAGAGATACCGTGCGTTGTTCCGGCTTCCAAAGGATGAGAAATTGGATGGACACACAGACTGTACTCTCTGGACTCCATTCAACAAAATGCATATTTTGGGTCAGATGTTTGTTTCTACAAACTACATTTGCTTTACTAGTAAAGAAGAGAACTTGTGCAGCCTTATTATCCCTCTTCGAGAGGTAATTATTTGTATTTGTAGATTCATAGGGTAAATAATAAAGCAATATCCTATTGGAAATTGCATGCTTGCTTTTTCTTCATTATTGAAGAAAAAACTTCTTTCATCCCTTTAATCTCTTGTGAGCATCCTATTCTAATGTGTTCTAAGTAATATTTGATGACTATCTATCCTAGTTCAAAGTTCCTACTACTAAAATTCACAGGTAGTTTTTTCTGTCAGATTTTACAACCCTCATGAGTCCTTCCTCTCCCATAATTTGTATTCTGATTTACAGCCCCATGGTACACTTTTTGTGCCTCAAAGGGAGGGAGGATGACTATAACTTCCTAGATTGATGAGTGGAACTTCTATTAAAGAATGTCAGATAAGATTTGCTTTTGTTAGATGTAAAAAGATTCATAATCTTAAAGATTTGAATTGTCTTTTCATGCAGAGTTGTAATCATTTATGCTCATATATGGAAAATATGTCAGTAGTTTGCAGATTGGTATGCTTCCCTTTTTAAAACTGATTGCTTAAAGCAGATGTTAGGTAAAAGAATTTAACTTTGAAATAATAATAATAAAAAAAAATTGTTGGGGAGGTTTTTTTATGCTTGACTGGAGTTTTGAGTTAATGGAAAAATGTGTAAAGTAAGTCTTGGAAATAGTAGCAAAGCTGATGTAACCAAGAGAGTTTGGCTTGACTGAAGAATCATAGAGTATTTCAAGGCAATTGTTTTCCCCCCCATACAACTAAGAGTGAAAAGAAACGGTGTTGGTGTGGAAACTTTGAAGTACAGCTGCTCCGCAATGTGTGGCAATGATTTTGATTATTTGAGAAGAGACATTCAATTACGGTTGCACTGTTTGTCTGGAACCCCAAGAGAGCAATGGTCCTCCAGATAAAGTGGTGAGGAGGAGAACAAAGTGCACTTAACAGGACATCTTTTCCTGGATGCAGATTCAGCAGCTGCTTTTGGTGACCGCAGCTGCTGCAGTGTGGGATTCAAAGCAGCTCTAAAACTTTAAGAGGAAAGAAACAGCTGAAGGAGTAAGTGCTTCTGTGTGAACAGGTTACGTCTCAGCACCAGCAAGGAAAACAGTAACACACTGGGTAGCGCCAGTCTTCAGAACAACTGATTAGTACCCTTAATAATTACAGGAAAGCTTTCTAGTTAACTAAAGCTTTGGGTCAGACCCTAATGTGATTCCAATATTCTGTGATATCTTAGAGATGTTTTGACAGATGAGACAGTAGCAAGGCATTGATTCAGAAATGATGATTGGAAAAGATGCTTTTCAGTGGCTGACTGCACTGCTCACTGCACCCAGTAGGTGCAGTTTCCAGGATCAGCGCTTCAGATATGTGTGTGTCTACTTGGAGAGGAAATAAATGGGTATGGGTGCTGATTGTAGCCAAGCATGCTTGCTATAATGTCTGGCCTCTAGAAATCGTCTGTCTTCTGTGCTGATTGTGCTCAGTGTTTGAGTGGAACAGAAGAATGACATAGGAATACTTTTTAGCTAATTTCAATATGCTATTAGTGAAGGTCCTTTAAGTTAATTACCAGACTTGTAGATAATAGAAAAATGAAAGGAAGTTGGAAGGATAGAGAAGTGATTTAGCACTTGAGCTGTTCATCGCCGTCCTTAAATATATCTTGATAAAAAACATGTGAAAAATAGTTATCCTGTACCTTCAGCTAGAGAGATACTAATAGCACTGTTTTAGCATTGATCTCTATTTTAAAAGGGGTTAAAAAAAAGAGCAAAATTAAAGGTCTTAGTAAACTGAAACAGTGCCCTCTTCTATTCTGAAGGCAGTAAGTCAGTTCTCACTCCCTAGGAAAATGTTTAAAGTCATAAAAGCAGTCGTTAAAAGTACTTACGATTGGGATTGATATTTTGTTCAATGTATAAACTGCACAAGCTCGAATGGTTTATTTGGTTCTAAGACTAGTAATTGGTCATGTTTAGAACACCCAACTGTTACGTAATCCGCCCACAGAGTATGATGTATCCCTGATCCTTCTTTGTGTTAACGTGCCTCACCGAAAGCTCAGGCAACTAGTGCCCTGTACTCAGTAGACTGTGGTATGAGTACTGTTTCCAGGTTGGAGGTCAGTTAGATTAGTGACTATTTCACTAACAATTGAAGGCCAAACAGATACCTCCACCTCACACGGTGAGATGTTTTCCTTTGTCAGGAAAGAAATGGGGTTAGTTTCCCTCTGTTGCAAGTTTCTGTATGCCATGAAAATACAGCTGCAGTAATAGTGGCTATCACAGTATGCAACTAATATAGTACAACAGGACTGGTATCCCCCAAATGGTTTATTCACGTTTATTGGCAATAAAAAGCAAGCAGAAGTCTTTGTTGATTCAGCATGTACTGGTGTTGGGGAGCAGGAGAGGGATTCAGACGTCCTACAAAAAGAGAACATCATTCTGCATCCCACAGAAGAAATTTTGTTTTACCGATTCTTTTAAATAAAGCCTGAGGAAAATAAATGAAGCAGTGCAAAGAGGTTTTCCTGGACAGTGTACTGAAGCCAGTTGTCTGGGAGACAACACTCTTCAACTTTCAGACTCATAAATCCTTGTATCCAAATCCTGATTCAGTGATTCAATGTAAGTTGGGGAAGGAACATGGGTTTGTTGTATTTAAGGTGGTTTTTCAGACCAAGCAACCTGATTAATTAAAGATCTTAAGCTGTAGCTCCTGTTTGTTTCTCCCTAGGTGACAATAGTGGAAAAGGCAGACAGCTCCAGTGTGTTGCCCAGCCCGTTATCAATCAGCACGAAAAACAGAATGACGTTCCTCTTTGCCAACCTGAAAGACAGAGACTTTCTTGTACAGAGGATCTCAGACTTTCTGCAGCAAACCACTTCAAAAATATATTTGGAAAAAAATATTTCTGGAAGCTATATCAGCTCAGATGATGAGGTATGTGGAGGAACATGAATCATTTACCAAAAGAAGATTTTTAACTGGTGTAGGGAGAAAGAAACCAGGAAATAACCTCTGTACACAGAAATGTTACCTCTTTAGTGTTAATGCCTTTAGCTTCTTTCAGCTGTACAGTTAAAATGTTGCAATTAGGATATCTTTCTTTTTTTTTCCCCCTTTTGTTAGACCTAAGAGAAATCACCATTGCGGTGAAATAGCTACCCTAAATCCTGCTGCCACATTCTGAAATTCCAGTGTATCTTGTTGGAAAATGTAATATTTAACTAACTGGTTAATTGAATAATACTGTTTAGTACCTACCAACTTGTCCAAGTCAAAATGTAATTATGGACTGATAATAATTTGGATAAATTATCACTTAATGTGGAAGTCTTTTTATTCAAGACTTTAGCCGCTAAATCTCATTGTTCAGTTCTTCAGAAAATGATGTCTGGACTGAGCAAGTTTTCATGTGCACTGCTAGCAAACTTCAGAACATTTAGACTAATAAAAAAGACCCCAAATGCTGTCCTGGATATCAGAGGGCCCTATTCTGAACCACCTCCCTATTTACTTATGCAAAGTAAATGATTCTTAAAAGATATGATTAAACATTTTTCAGCCACTTTGAATATCAAGGCTTCTGCTGAACTGCCAGGTTATATGTATGAAATTTAGGTGCTTCATTATCATGACTTCATCAAATCTGTTAAGCCCAGCAAAGTTTAGCAGTTCAGATTTCAAACCAGAAAAGGCTTCTGTGGTGCCCCATTTTGGTCTCATGCAGGTAGATCTCCCATTCCAAGTCAGTGCTAAGCCATACCTTCCCGTTGCACTCAGTAGCCTTGCCCTGTTTGCCAAATAAATCTTAAAAGTCCGATTTTTCCTTGCTTTATTCCCGGTCAGGTATAATTAGTGTGGTATTACAGTTGTATACCAGAGCACATATACATATATGGATATGATGCTGAAACTTTGTCTTGCCTTTTGCCCTAAACAGATCTATGTATTCTACCTACTGAATTATAAACACAGGTTAATAATTGCAAGCATTATTATTACATTTAGTAATATGACGACATATGTAGATATACATGACTACTCATTTCAATTTCAGGTGTTTGGTATGAACTACTATAGGAGATCTTACTGTCATAGACTTTCAAAACTCTTTGAGAAGTCAGAAAATCCTTTTTCTTGAAAATGTTTTTATTCCAAATCACAATCTGACAGTGTTGAATTTTCTGTAGAACATTTTGGGGTTTTTTTAAGTGAGGGGAACAATAATTTATTTTGTGTGTTTCTGTATAGACATATACACAGATATAAAAGTGTGTATGTGTACAGGCACGCACGCATATATACGTTATCTATAAACCTTACATTCTGGACAGTCAAGGAGTCACCTGGGGAGTCAACAGTCCTATGATGTTGACAGGAGACGAAGGGAGGTGGTTTAATTGCCCGAGGCTGCTTCAAGTTAACACTACCTTAGCAATTCTAATTATGGGATTTGATTACTTGCAGAGAGGAGGCGCTGTTGAGAAACTGGAAACCATTTCATTATTCTATACTGGTTTAATTTCTGCTGTTATATGCTCAGCCTGTGAATGTAGTTGAGTGATTTAATTGCTCATTTTTGTTAGCTGTTAGTGTGTATAAATTTTGAAGTGAATGAAGTAAAAAGTCCAGACTCTTGCTCCGCCCCATGTCTGTATTGCTTGTGCTTTCTGCAGGTGTTTACAAGATCCAGTAGTTTAATTTCTGCCAGCCCTCATAAAAGCCTCAGCTCTGAGTCGGAGGGAGAGCGACAGTTCAATCTCAATGACAATGGCATTCCAACAGCAACTCAAGCTTTAATGACAATGTATCGCCGGAGGTCACCTGAGGAGTTCAACCCCAAGCTGGTAAAATACACCTCGGAGTGCTGTACCCGACTAAAAATTGTTAGAATATATTTTCTTTAAAATTCATGTTTCTAACCCAGAAGGTTTTTATTCTGCCACAGGGAGGTCAGAGGCAGTATTTTTCACAGAAATAAATCATTGAACATGCTGTTGTTCTATCAGTACAAACAACAAAGCAAAGTTGCATGTAAATGAAGAGGTAGTAGGCCTGTTCTTAAGTACAGCTGCTTCAACACTGTTCTTTTAACAGCAAGGCCTACTGAGATAGAAACTCAGAAATGGGAGGAGGCAGCCCATTAAAGAAGATTCTTGGGCTGTAGCCAAAGTTTTTTCTTGTTCTCTTGGAAAGTTAGGATGTTGCAGGCTTTTTAGCACATAGCAGTTCAGCAGGGCAGGGTGTTAGAAAGAGAAGATGCGTCTTTATGCCTGTCTTTCTGTGCTTTTAGGCTAAAGAGTTTTTGAAAGAACAAGCCTGGAAGATTCACTTTGCTGAATACGGCCAAGGAGTCTGTATGTATCGGACAGAGAAAACCAGAGACCTTGTGCTGAAGGGTATTCCAGAAAGCATGAGAGGGGAACTTTGGCTACTATTTTCAGGTAGGTGTTCATTTGGACGTGGCTGTGGGCCATAAGCAAAAGTGTGAGGAGAGAAAGGATTTCAAAGATGTTTGAAGATGCAGATAATAAGTGTCTAAAAATATTTGGAGCAAGTAAGGCAAGTTAGCAAATGCCAGACTAGTTTAGCCAAAAGTTACATTTAGACCAGTAAACACCTTTTCTCAAACAGGCTCAAATAATGAGGGAAGAGTACAAAAAAAGCAGAGTGCACACTGTTACAGGAAGGCAGCAGTCTAGAAGCTTCTACAGGTTCCACAGCCATCGGCAGGCCTACTTCCCGTTTGTTTAGTCGTTTCTGAATCCAGTTAACCTTTTGGCCTTCACAGCAAGTTGTTGTAAGGACTTCCAAAGTTTAAGCATGTTGCATGGAAACACTACATTTTAAAAAAAAATAAAAAAATCCCTTATTAGGTGCTCCTAGTTTGTGAAAAAAATGGTGAGAAAATATTTCTGTCCATCTTCTCTGCCATCAAGGATTTTCTCAATCTGTGTGCCCTTAGACTTTTTTCAAAGTTGAGGAATTTTATTTGTTTTATTACTAGTTATATGGAAATCAGCCCATACCTCGGGCTTTCCTCAACTTTTCACTTACTGTATGCCTTTTCTAGCTTTGTCCCTCCCAGGATATTTACCACAGCGACCTACACTATTTAGGATATGGAACTATTTAGGATTTAGGAACTTTGCATAATGACCTAACAATGCTTCCTGTTTTGTTTTTTTTTTGTGGGTTGTTTTTTTCTATTTCTTCCCTAATGATGCTTAATCTTGTACATCTTCTCTTTGCTGCTAGGTATTAAACAAATGTTTTCAGAAAATATACACAGGAATGCACAGATCTGTCCTGTGTCTGATTAATAGCTAGTTTGGACCATTTGTTGTGGTGTGGGTATAATGTTTTCCATCGACATTACTTTGTGCTGCTGACACTTGATTTCCTTTGCTGCTGAGACTTCAATTGCCAGAGAAGTTTAAAAGTCAGCAGTGAAATCTCATAGCAACTCTCCGAGCATGTGATTGTCATCTTGGGCCGGGCACTCAGCCTCTCTTAGGGATACTGAGTTACTTTCAGAAGCAGGAATAGAGCTCAGGAGCTCATCTCTTGCTTTTGGCTGAGATATTGAACTTTCTGTAAGCAAGAGTTCATCTACTCCATCCTCAGGGCAAGTCGTTTTCTGAGGCATGTTCTGCATTCTTTAGGATAATCAAACCTACAGCCAGTTGCAGAAAGCGCATGATACCCTGTGACTGCACAGCTGGTTTGTTCTGCATGCCTCATGTTTCTTCCCGGCTGGAAGAGAGAAAGGCTTTATCATCTTCCTTTTTTGTTTTTGTTTGTGGTTTGTTTTGGTTTTTTTAAAAACCTCATTGTAAAATGCCTGTAGAGGAGAAGACAAGAAGGGGTGATACCTCAATCACCTAAGCACATCCTTTTTTTTCAATTTTTTCTTTTAATCACCTTTACAAAAAAAAAAAAGATTGCACATTTGCTTTCAAAATGTTTGTTGGTAACATTCAAGATAAAAGAGTAGAAGATCATTGTGTTGGGATACTGTATCTGCTAACCCTTGCCTTTTTCTTCTGGTTTTAATACTGTTCTCTCACTCCCAGGAGCCATTAATGAAATGGCCACTCACCCTGGCTATTATGAGGACCTAGTGGAGAAATCGATGGGGAAGTATAATCTTGCTACAGAAGAGATAGAGAGGGACCTGCACCGCTCCCTTCCAGAGCACCCTGCGTTCCAGAACGAGATGGGTATTGCTGCTCTAAGGAGAGTCTTGACAGCTTATGCTTTTAGAAATCCTAACATAGGATATTGTCAGGTAATTGAAGTACCTTGGCAATCCTGCAATTTGTGGAATTCCAGCTCTTTCCTTATACTTCTATTTCTTCAGCCACATACACCAGTATTTGGCTGCTTGAAGTGTGCTGATCCATGTACAATGCTGTGAGGTAAAGCCTCAGCGCTGCACAATTACAGTAATGCTGATGTCAGAGGGATGGACCCTGAGGAAAGAATCTTTTCTTTTAAACAGGAAAAAAACCCAAACAACTGTAATTGTTCAGCCTTACATTTTTACGTACTTACTCAATGTATTAGTTGTAATATTCCTTCAGAACGTCGTTTACTGTTTTTTTTCAGTTACGGCATTCAATCACTCAAAACAAAACTAAAGAAAAAAACAATTAAAAAAAAGGCATCATAGAAGATGTTGTATCACTGCGCATCACAACTATATACCAGTAGAGTTAATGCTGACCAGTGCATGGTTTAGAATTCTTATGTCTGATTCAGGTCATTTGAGTTTCTTGTCTCAAATCATTCTTTCTTGCTATGTAACTTTGACTTAGCACGTGGATCCGTTTTTTTTGCTTTCCTACCTATTTTTGCAAAAAGAAAACTTGAATTCCTGAGTATTAAGAAGGCTGACTAATGTCTGATAGCTAAGACTTCTAGGTGCTACATGAGTAAGTGAAAGTGCAAGCAATTCTGACAGATACCATCAGAAATTCTTTAATAACAAATATAATACTAAGTAATAACTACAATAACGTTTCATAAAGGTTGTTTAGCAGAGGAACAGTGGAAAAACAATGTGATTTTGATTCCTGAAGCTGTCACAAAAGTTGTTAATAGCCTTGGGACTTGGTCTATGGCATTCAGGATGTTGGTTCGTAGTTACAGGAAGAATTCAGGCACTGAGGTATTTCATACATGTCAGACAAGATAAAAAGGAATTGCGTAGTCTTGACAGAGTTACAACATTGTTCGGAGTTTCAGTTGAAACCTTAGTTGCTGTTTCAAACAGATAAAGATCAAGCTGGACTTTTAAAATGTTACAGGATCTGAAATGAGCACCTGACTCTTCAGGAGACAGACTGAGAAGAAAATGCTGCTGAAATACCTTAGTTCTTCAGACTAACAGAGGTCTAACAAAGGGCTATAAGCAAACATTTCAGAGGTGATTGTACAATGCTGCAATATTTGAAATGGAGGAAAACAGGCCACAAAAAACTGTTATGTACACAGTCAAACATGGAGATTGAGCCACAGCAAGAGATTTGTTTCGCTGTGCTCTGGTTGTTCATGACTGATACTATTGCAGCTCAAAGGTGCTGTGCCTGGCCCTTTTCATTGGAGCCGAAAGCACAGGGAGCCAGGCTGCCTCTGCAAGGAGTGCTACCGCAGCGGCCATCCTGTGTGCTCGAGGAGCCATTTTGTCTGCATCAGACCCAGATTCCCCAGGAGCACCTCTTGGCAGCATGTCAGTAGTGCTGTAACAGGATGCTTGCAGACCTGAGTAGGCCCTGGAGTATAAAAAGAAATCTTGATTTTTAGTTTCTTTTTTTCTTTCAAAAAAATAACCTGCCCAGTTACTGGCTAAATATTGAATAAATGGGTCTAGCATTTATATTTCTCTTTGTTTTAGGCTATGAATATTGTCACATCAGTACTTCTCCTTTATGCAAAAGAGGAGGAAGCTTTCTGGCTGCTGGTGGCTCTGTGTGAACGTATGCTACCTGACTACTACAACACAAGAGTTGTTGGTATGTACAAAAAAACTAACCGAATTAATTGCTATCGTTTGTATTGAAACAAGCACATGTGTAGATGTGTGTGTGGCGTAGATAGAACCATGAATGCTAGTGGCAAGGCAGCTGAGGAGCACAGAAGCAATTCCCTAAACAGGTACAGTGGTAGTTATTAGCTTTCCACGTAGGATTAGAAGGCATTCTAAAGTGGGCTTAAACAAAGTAAACAAAAAAGATGAGAGGCTAAAATTTGAATTTTAGATGATCCAGTTATCTAATTAAGGTAAGGTAAAAACAGGAGCTTTGAGAATTTGCAGTAAAAGTTTATGCTTGTTTATCTCTGATTTGAAAGGGCACGAGTGTCTGAAAGACAGTTGTCAGACAACAGTTTCCTTGTGGATGTAGAAGTGAATGACTCTTCAGTTTATCATGGAAACTGTCCTTATTATAGCTCATAAATGGTTGAGATAACTCATTCAGCCTTAGAAATTATTCTTCCTGGCCTGCTTAAGGCACCACTGTTCTGGCATGGATACGCATAACACTGGGTTCTCTTGAAGTAAATTCAAACCCTCACAGACAGTGACCCTGGCCTTCTCCAACAGGCGATGCAGAAAAGTCTTACTCTAATCAATAATGGTAAGTACTAAGCCACCATATAACTTTTCTGGACCAAATTGTCCTTTTGTTAGTTTTTAGGTGATGTATAATTAAAACAAACAAACAGAAAACCTTATCACAATTCAATTTGTACAGCTCAGTGTGTGTATATATAGATATATTTCTTCCCTAAATGTTCGTGTGGTCAGCTGCTCCCAAATTAATGAACACCAAACCTTATTTTCAACAGGTGCATTGGTGGATCAGGGTGTCTTTGAAGAGTTGGCTCGTGACTATGTTCCACAGCTTTACGACTGTATGCAGGACTTGGGTGTGATATCCACCATTTCTCTGTCCTGGTTCCTCACTCTTTTCCTCAGCGTAATGCCATTTGAAAGTGCGGTGGTGGTTGTGGATTGTTTCTTCTGTGAAGGAATAAAGGTGATATTTCAATTAGCGCTTGCTGTCCTCGATGCTAATGTAGACAAGCTGCTTAACTGTAAAGATGATGGAGAAGCCATGACGGTCTTGGGAAGGTATTTATTACAGAAAATAAAGTCTCTTCATTTTATTTTTCTTTTTGCTCGCTTTTCTGATTTGTGTTCCTCTATGTTGAAATACTCAATTTAAGCCAGTACAATATACATAAATATTTTACATGCTTATAGTCCCCCTTCACCCATAGAAAGTACTCTTTATATTATCTTAATGTTAAGTGACCAACAAAATATAAATTCGTCTTTCAAGATATTCAAATAAACTTCCCAAACCTGGTTATAGAAACTTATTTTGGTTTGTTTAGTTGATTGCATGGTTTTTGTCACTTCATCTTTTGCCTCCTATCTTTTAAATGCTGCTGAGAAAAAGCCTTGGTCTCAAGGGAAATTGTTCTGGGAATGGACTAAACAGAACTCAGAAGAATTAGGTAGGCTCTTGAATGAACAGATTTCAGTGAAACAAGAGGCTGATGAATAGACTGGATTGAGTCATTTAATACATACTAATACCTCTGAGTATAAACTCAGATTTCCTCATCTAGTAGTAGTGTTTAATTTTCAAGATGCTACTGAAACGTTGAATGCCTTTTTTGTTTTTTTTCTTTTTCTGTAATGTTTCATTAGTATAGCCGTACTGAAGTCTGGATTTAATGTCTTTGGGATTAAAGAAGACTTTGGATGTGTTTTCTCTGAAGTAAGCCTCAGTGCTTGCTGAGGATTTAAGTGTTCCGTTAGCTGCAGGGTAGAAGACAGATGACCTACAGCAGCTGCACTGGTGGGAGGAACAAGCCGTTAAAGCCCCCTTGCAGTGCTTGGACAGTAGTAGAACAGGGGAATATGTAGACAGAAGCACACTGACCCTTGTTCCTGTGGTGTCATAGTTCCCTTAGTGTATTAAAACAGCTAGAAGCAACTAATCTGTTCAGTAAGCCACTCATTTGTGAGTAGCTGTATTGGAGCTATTTCTTCATAAGCATAATG
Organism: Baryphthengus martii; assembly: GCA_013396935.1. NCBI lineage: Eukaryota > Metazoa > Chordata > Aves > Coraciiformes > Momotidae > Baryphthengus > Baryphthengus martii. The sequence continues at coordinate 173,713 of VWZK01012970.1, read as the reverse complement.
AATTACCAGAGCTATCTTAGCTCTCTTTCAGAAATAGCAGTGTTAGGATTTGTCGCATTACTGATGTCAAAAATCATGTAGTTCACTAGTAGAGAGTGGCTTGATCATTTTTACATTTAATAATCTAGATGTAACCCTTATTCTATTAACCCTCAGAAGGGAGGAGTTATAAATGAATCTTGGGTTTCTAATTTCTCCTTCTCTTTTTTTTTCCCCACCAGATATTTGGACAGCGTAACTAATAAGGACAGCACTCTTCCACCCATTCCTCATCTTCACTCACTGCTCAGTGATGATGTAGAGCCTTATCCTGAGGTGGATATCTTCAGACTAATCAGGTCTTCCTATGAGGTAGGATAGGATTTCTTACAACTTGCCAACTCACAGTAGTTCTGCTTTACAGAGGAATTTGATACTCTGTAGTTTGACTTTGCTTGGAACTGAAGAACATAAAAGAAATACAGACTCATCTCAGAAGTCTGAAATGGGGCAGAGGAGAGGAGTTAGTCTTTCTTTTAACCAAAGCTTTTACTTGGAGTTGTTTTATATAGAAACCTGCGGAATCAAAGGAGAGCAGCCCACAACCAAAAAGTGATTTACAAACTAAAGGCTGAACGTGTAATGAAAAAAACCCCACATTAGTTCTCATCTAAGCTTTTTCATGCTTTTCCAAACTGAAATATTAGTGAAAGCTGTATTATTTCAGAAGACCTTTCTATTATCAGTGCAACTTTGTTTCTTTTACCTTTTGGTTTTGTTTTTTTTCAAGTGCTGATTACAACCATGGGCCACTACCCTTCTGTGTTACACCAAAGCTAAAAAAAAATGTTAAGTGAGAGGAGTTGGTAATAACTAGTATCTGTAAAGCATGGAATAAAGCCTGCAAAAACCTTAAAATTTGTGAACTAGTTTCATTGTCCTTAAATTTTAAAAATAAGCCATCGGATAAAACACCCCTGTGTTCTGTGCTTACGCAGCACAGAACCTTTGTAGCTCTTGTTAGATAAATAACCAGCTGTATCCAGGGTAATTAGGCAAAACAAATAGCATGGGGAGTGAAGAACTGTGAGGAAAGCAGGAGTTGGTTGTGAAGAGAGAGTAAGTTTCTGGAGAGTCATTATTAGTTGATTTGATTATTTTAAAAAACCTAGCAAATTCAAGAGTCAGCTATCAAGATAAAATAAACTTCAAGGCATCTTTTACTCAGACTGTTACATTCCTCAATTAGTTGCACGTATTCGGGGCTGGGAACTCACTGCTTTGTTGCAGCAACAAAATCAAATATCAAGTGAGAACACCGTTGCTGGTTTTAGAATTTAAGCTGTTAAAGGTACTTGTTGGGGTAACCACCTGTCCTTAATCTTCTAGACATTTACTGTTTATGAAAAAAATAGGAAGATCTACAGCTAAAAAAAAAATGCTTCTTTTTGGAAGTCCTTTGCCCTCCCTCAAACACACACCCCCCACACCCCAAAGGGGAGGAAAACCTTGTCCCTTGCAGATTGTCCTAAGACATTTGTCATGGAAGTGTGATGTGTCTGAGAACTTGATGAGGGCGTAGTGCTGGCAACAGCACAATATTTCAATTGTTTTAGGAAGAACTACTTTCTGTGATGCACTGATCCTGTCCAGCTCTTAGGTAATCATGTCAGATGCATAAATGAGAAGTCTCCAGTGAAAGCTGAAGTGATGCAGAGGAATTTTTTGGTAATTAAGCAATTAGCACCCCTCTCTGTTATGATATTGAACTGATTTTCTACTTTAAAAGAGAAACATTCTTGAAATAAGAGCATATTCATAATAAGTACATTTTACCCTGCCAGTAATTTTTTCATGTACTGAAAATACATTTTAGTAAGAAATCTCTTTTCATTCAAATTTGAAATCAATTCAGAAGCCATAGATCCTGGTGTTACAATAATTACAAGTAACTGAAATAATGCATAATTGTTACAGCTTTAAAAGCCTGCACATGGCTTACTAGCTGCCAGCGAAGTCTAGACTGACTCAGAGCTGTTAAGTGCTTGTGTTGTGCCTTAGTTAATTTGTTTTAAAAAAAAAAAAAAAAAAAAGGCCTTAAACACTTAACCTGTGTATGTAGTAGTATCTGAATTTGGTCATTTTAACTAAACTGACAATCAAAGGTCTGTGCTGTTGAAAGGTTTGATACAGTTTTGACCCAGAACAAGTCACACACTTCCAACAATTCCTTGTATGATTTGAGGCTTAACGTGAGCAAGGCATCATTCCCAGAAGGTCATTAGATGCAACCTTACTTTTCTGTAGGCTACATGAGTTTTTAGTTGTATGGATGTGAACTGACCATCCCATTTGGCCTCTGGACCAGAGAATAAGCCCTGATTACTGGAATAAATGTGGCCTCAGAGCCACAAAAGGCCTCTTTTTTTCAAGGTTTTGTGACCTCTGTGATGCTTGATATTCATGGATGTTTATCTAGATTCCATTTTTTCAAAAGACTTCTTTATTTGCAAGACTTCAAGTTCATGAAACCTCTTTTTATTCCTGAGGTATAAAGCTGCACAGCTTTGCAGATAAACTCAGCTTTAGTGTTAATTTGATCACACAAGAGTGTGCTGGCAAATTATGACCTGATTATGTAGACGCAGTGGAAATATAAACCCATCCTGTATGAAAGCATATCTTGCTTTCATAGTTTTACATGTAGCATACCTGATGTCTGGCATTTAGTGTTCCTGCTGATCATCTCTGCATTTCGAGGCATATTACAAGTGTTTTCTTGATGGCAAAAAACTTGTGCTTACATGTCACAATGATAAATCTTAGAGATTAGACATTAAGCATGGAATATTTTTCCTAATAGATGCTTCTGTAATATATGCAGGAGCTCCTTGAGACTGTTACATGCATTGTGAAAAAAATTGTGAAAATAAGACTTGGGCCCATTAGAGAATCTTCCTAATGGAAGTTGTATTCTTGATGCTTGGTTTCAGATCCTTATGATCATAAGGACTGATACTGTCTCAGCCATTAGAGATCCGGTTAGTCTAAATACCTTCTCTCTCTGTAGCACTTAAGACATATCCAGGACAAGCTGAAATAAAACTCTGCAGAAGGGGTCGTGAACAATCTATTCATAGAGATTTGCCAAGCAGGAAATTTCTAACTACTGAGATTATGGCTTGAAATCTGAGGATTTACAACTTGATGAAGACCTTTTAAATTAAAGGAAAATATGTTACTGGGTAGAATAAAATATGTTACTGGGAAAAATAAACTCTAGTGGTATATTCCTAAATGCTTTGTAATTTTGTCATGTGTTTAAAAAAATGCTGTTAAGGCATTTTTCTAAATATACCATTTGTGATATATCACATAATTAAATTAGTTCTTCAAATACATTAAATACAAGTATTCCACACATTAATGTACAAACTATCCTGTACTACTTTTTCTCTTAAGAAATTTGGAAGTATCCGAGCAGACTTAATTGAACAAATGAGATTCAAACAAAGGCTGAAAGTTATCCAAACCCTTGAAGATACTACGAAGCGCAATGTGGTAAGTACAGAAATAATGTTCTTTGCTAAGATTAAGGTCAGTCAGTTTCTGAAATTTAAATCAGTTTTTTGACGAGACATGGATTTTAAATCCATAACTCTTAATGTTATATTTCAAAAGGTACGAACTATTGTGACCGAGACTTCTTTTACTATCGATGAACTGGAGGAACTGTATGCTCTTTTCAAGGTAAAGCTAAGTGGAGATAAGATCATGTACCTGCAGGAAATGCTGATGTTTAGTTTTGATGTTGGACGGTGTCTTTTCTAAAGAGCAGGTCGAGTCTGAGTTACGTACTGTCAAGTATCTTGATACAAACTTGAATTAGCTGCTGTACTATTGAACATACAAAAAAACCACCCAACCTGGTTTTAGAAGCTGAAGTAGTAAGTAATTCACTAAATTATTTGTCCATGGAAAAAAATAATATACTGATGAAAGTTATTCTAATAAAGAAGTGAATAGATAGAGGCTTTGGTCAGTCTTTAGAAACTTACATATGTGACACTCTACCTGACCCAAGTTTTGGAATTGAGCCCAGAAATACCTGTATTCTGTTATTTCAGACAGTTGATATTTCCCACAATAGCTGGGTTTTGCCATTGTTAATGCTTTAACATACACTGTATTACATGAAAATTTAGTGTCGCAAAGTTATGTGTCCTTGTAAGTCGGTTGCACGGCAATACCATTAGATCCGCAAATTTAAAGGTGAGCAGTTAAAATGCTTTAGCTTCACCTTCATGCACAGCACCTTAAAACAAGATACTTTCTTCCTCTGCTTTTTTATAACAGTGATTTTTTTGAAGAATTTATCTCCTTTCAATTTCCCATCTGTAATGTCAGGTCTTACAATTGTCCAGATCCTGCAGTGCCCTCTTTCAGTCTTCCATGGAATCCGTGAGACCAAGTCAGACAGTGCTCCTCGGCCGATCGCTGTGAAGTGCTAGGATCAATTTCTCTACGCTTCTGAATTATTTTCAATTAGATTCCACCAAAATCAGCTCCAGAACTTTCACTGACTTCAGTAAGACTGAAAGAGCAGTATTTTTGTGACTATACAGCTCAACAAAAAAGATTTCAAATAAACAGCTGTTTTCATACGCTCTGAAATTGAAGATTTCATAAGAGTCCTCGTTCTGACTTGACCGTGTGGTGAGGTTGAAGGGGGTGACTAAGCACAACAAGCCTGTGTATATATGCAAATCACAGCTGCTCACTGCTCTGTTGAAAACAGCTCTTTCATGTTTCGTCTGCCTGGGAAGCAGAAAAAGTTTTACTTTATCTTTTTTTTTTTTCTTTTAGAGGAATGTCTTTTTGTACTGTTTGAGGAGAAACCTCTTGCAGAGGTGCAAGGGCTAGGTAGATGGAAATGCATCTGATAGTCTTGTGTTGTTTTAAGAATTTGTGTGTATGAGTTGTTTGGATTTTTTTGAAGAAACATTGATAGCAATGAGTTGTGTGCAGAGGTGACGGCAGTCTCACGGCATTTGCCCTCTGTTCAGGCAGAACATCTGACGAGCTGCTACTGGGGAGGAAACAGCAATGCTATTGACCGGCATGATCCCAGCCTGCCTTATCTGGAGCAGTACCGGATTGACTTTGAGCAGTTCAAGGGGATGTTCGCTCTCCTCTTTCCTTGGGCATGTGGAACTCATTCAGACGTGTTAGCTGCGCGCTTGTTCAGGCTTCTTGATGAAAATGGAGACTTGCTCATCAACTTCCGTGAATTCGTCTCTGGGCTAAGTAAGGAGAATTCACAGCACCCAAAATAATCTGACCAAACCAATTTGTTTCTAAAGGGGATCCAGTCCTTCAGAAACATAGATGTTATATTAGCTGCCGATCTGCACAAGTCACCTTTGTTTTAAGGGCTGTTCATGCTACCATTCAGTTCATTTTATTTTATCATGGCACACCTCTAGCAGTGGTTCCCACTGAGGTTTAGGCTGGTCTCAATAGCTGCAGCTACATTAGCCAGTGGCGGCAGAAGGACTACACATGAACTACACATCCATTAGGGTCTGAGCGTTTCCCTGACCACTAGTTCTCAACATGAAAATAACCTGCAGCTTGGGTGCTTAATGAGGTGATTACTTCTAATCAAAGTAGTTCCTTCGGGAAAGTCTTTTGTATGTTCTTCTGTAGTGTTCCCCTCTGAGGCACACTGCATTTTATCTGCACCAAATTCCCCTGAAAGTTGGAAATTTATACCTTTTGTCAGTGCTACCAGCTCTGGAAAGGGAAGAGAGGCAACATTTTGCTCCTTTGGTTGTTCAGGAGGAAGACTTTTAAGAAATTTATGTGTGCATATAAGGGGCAGCGGAAGCAAAGAGTGAGGATGGTAGTTTTCTTTGCCCCTGAATAAAAGTGCTTCTCTTTAGAAGTTGTCTGACACTCCACATATGTGTGACCCTCTGTGAGGGGAAAGTATTTCACCTCACAGTGTATGTAGTGAGAGGTACTACCTGTATTAATTCTAAAATCAATAACCAAGGCTCCAGACTAAGAGAGTGTGGGATGGAAATTAGCTGGAAAGGAGAAAGTAGGTCAGAGTGGGAGGCTGAATGCTTTTAATAAAGATTACAGCCCATGTAAGTCTAGAAGAAAGAAGATTTCAAGATGAGAAAGTCAATATTGCAACAAAGGGAATGCGTAAGCCCCAGGGTTAATGTGAAGCATCAAAGATGAGGCAGGAGCTGGTCACCTCTTAATATAGCAGGAATTATTCCCTGTAAGTGACCAACATCTCACCATCTATCATGGTATTTCATGGCAACCTGATGTTTCCACCAGCTTTACATTTTGATCCTTTTTTGAGAGAGCAAAGGTTTTGGCAACTGTTTGTAACAACACTTTTAAGCCCTAGAGCTCCAGGTGCAGCCTTGCTTTAAAACCTCTGAGCAGCAACCGTAACACCCCTTTCCTCATAAGTGCAAAACAGCTATGCAAGAGTAAAACTGATTGCACACCGCCCCTTCATGCCCCCCAAGAAAACACTGCTTCCTATGATGCAGTTCTGAATTGTATTTGAGGGGCTACTTGCCAGGTAACACTTAATGGCCTTTGGAGACGTAACCTGTAAATAAACTACTCTGGCTGCTTACAAGATGCTGTTAATAACAATTGACTAGTTCTTGGTTGAGACAGCTTATTTTTAGAGCCAATAAGGAGGAATAAGAGCAAGGGCCAGTGTTGAGCACCATAAACAGAAATGAATGTAAAATGCATAAATGTGGGTTTGAGCCACGGGGACTGAACAATCAAAACCACTCTTTCTGCAAAACCACCTATTTTCAGAAACTAAGCTCACTGTGACATAGCTTGAAAACTTTTTTTTTTTTTTTAAAAGTCAACCTCCCAACTCTTTTATGGGTGTAAGAAGCACATGAGTGGTGTCAGGGACAACATGGTCAACAAAACAACATGGGATTTCTTTGAGCATTGTTCATGGCGCCTCAAGACTTTTAAAAATTCTGCAAACATCAGCTGCCTCAGTCTGCCTCACCAACCCAAAATGCCCTGGCTAGGAGAGTCTCCTAAATGAAGAATATCTTCAGTTGCAGTAAGACCCATCTGCTCAATGGCAGCCTGTGTTGCCTTTTCCTTGAGCATTCTGGTGGTAACTGGTGGGCATTGTCCTCTCTCTTACTGTATCCAAACAGCAGTATTGGACTCTGGAACTCTCAAATTTATCTGGCCTAAGGGAAGTGTCCTTTTCCAGCACTTTATAGGAATGGCCTATCTCAGAGGGTGCTTGTTCACGACTAAAGCAGCCATGGCACTTGAAGCATCTGCATTTCACCACTCACTCTTTCACTGGCCCTATTCCAGGTAGCCATAAGGATTTTTTTCCCCTAAAGCCTCTCTGATGCCACTGGCTCCTTCTAGCAGCTCCATGAAGAGAAGGGAAAAAGAGGTGCTGTGTGTCCTAGCATGAGCTTACAGCCCTTTCTTTTGCGCCAGCATGAAATCCTTGAGATAGGAGAGTGCTGCATAGTCCCTGCAGCAATATAGCTCAAGAACCTCCAGGTGCCTCTAGAGCCTCCTCTGAGCAAAGATGGAACAACCTGGCATATTCTTCTGTACATTTACTCTGTGTTGTGTTACTGCAAGTTCAAATAAAGGAGTGATCTTGCCTAGTTTGCTCTAGGAGTTGTGCTGCTCAGAGAGGGCTGTCAGCCTTGGTTATGAACTGTTCAGGATACGCACTCGTGAAGAAACTCATGTGCACCCCTGTACCACACTGCTTTATAGTGTGTCAGTCGCTGCCTCAAGATCCTAGGAAGTTAGAGACATTTCCACATAGACTCAAAGTGCCTCTTGTTGTGTTTTTGCAATACTCCCTTCTCAGAGCTTGCACCTCTTCAACTTCTCTGGTGACTACTGGCGATGGCAGCATTTGCCACAGCCTCACACAAAAGTCAGCACCATGAAAACTGTCCCTCAAGGACTACCCAAGTGTGCGTTTTGGGTTTTTTTCTGAAAACAACTTTTCTTCAAGCACAGGTTGCAAGAGGATGTTCAGAAAGCAGAGTGTTAACCTCACCACTTCTCCAGTCCTTTCAGGGAGCTAACTGATGTACAAACTCCACCCCTCCACCTGTGTTCAAGAGAGGGGCAACTGAAGTCAATACTCCTATGTTGCTACTAAGTTTTGTATTAACAGAATAAAGTTCTAACCTGTTTAATCACTTTGTTAATGGCCTTTAAGAAGACGGGGGGAATACTGTGCATATTAGACATCATGCTTAAAAAAGGCTTGACACCTACATAGTGTTGACAGAAGGAAAACAGTTAGAATGGGGATTCAGTGAAGGTTGTTCTTAGTCCTGCCATGAAAAGGGGTGTGCTGGTCAAGCCCTGAGAGGGGTAAGAGCAGGGGCGTGTGTGAGGATGTTGGTTGTAGTATGAAGGTGACAGCTTTCAATGTTGCTGTTTCAGGTAGAAATAGAAGATAGAATCCTGAGAGCACTATTGATTTCATGCAGCTAATTGTAGTGTAGACCAGAAAGGAGTAGAGGTTGAGGTGGATAAATCACTAGAAAGTATTGCCTGAACATCAGTTTAGCCTGCGGCTAAGCTGTGATAAATGTTGTTTACTTGAATTTCTCTCTCTTTTTTTTTTTTTTTTTGGTAANTTTCTCTCTCTTTTTTTTTTTTTTTTTTGGTAAACGTCTTCTTGTTCTAAGTCATGTGGTGTTATTGTTGGATCCTCAAATCAGAAAGTTTGAAGTCTGCACAAAAAGGTCTTACTAACTTTCAGCTGGAGGCCTTTCTGAGCGGTAATGTGATGATCATAGATTATTTTAGTGGATTATAAAATAGACATTTAATGAAGGACCAAGGTTGAAGAACGAAATTCAGGGTAAGGTGATCTGTGTTCTCTTGCTATTTCTACTGCAGACTATATGATCTTAGAAATCAAGTGACTGCCTTATGATCTCAGGCTGTAAAGGGAGTACAGTGCTTCCCAGACTGAATGTAGCAGCCTCGAAAATTAAACACTATAGTAATAATAAATAGAGTGGTATTGAATGCTGAGTGTTAACACTCTGTGTGTACAATGCTCTTTAGGTGCAGCGTGCCACGGAGATCTTACAGAGAAGCTGAAGCTACTCTATAAAATGCACGTTTTGCCTGGTAAGTAAATGATGTTAAAATAGCTGTTGTCTTTGTGAGAACAGTGATTTGGAGCAGAGTTGTTTATGACTAGATTTCCTAATTAAAAATTAATTTGTGGGAATTACTGTAGCTGTTTATGCAGCAGTAAAATAAGAGAGCTTCTACCACAACCATACATGGATTTGGAAAGTCTGAAAGCACCCATGAAGGCCTCTGTTGCTCTGGCCACAAACAGGCCATTTATATGTGTCTTTTGCCTGTTTAGCTGGGGTTGCTGACTTCCCCCATGCGTAACAAGTACACTATTCTCCAGTGTTTGTTACCATAATGCACTTTATTTGATAGAAAAGCTAGCTTAAAATGTTCCTGCATGCCCAGGCTCCTTGTTTCTGTCCCCAGGCTTCCTTCTTGGTTTCCCCTCTGAGCTGATACAGCTGTTTGCAGAGGGAAGGTCCAGATTATTCCATAGGTGTTTTCTCCAGTGAGCTGTACAAAATGTTGGACTTGGCAAAACGAGATAGTTTAGAGTGGAGAGGGGGTGGAAACATCTCAGAACAGTTTTACCTCTGAACAAAATATCTTGGAGCTGTAACCTCTCTGGCTTGTCATGCCTATGCATACGGAACATACGGCTGTCCTCCCTGAATCTGTGATTTAAGGATGTTGGAATTGTTTGGGTAGTTAAATTCTTGTGCACGTCCTCTGGTAAAGATAGCTAAAAGCTTTGAGAGGATATTCACCTTCATGTGCTTGGAACATGTGTTCCTAATTGCTCCCAGACGGCTTTGCTGGAGGTAGGCTTGAGTGTTTCACTGGAAAAAATAGTAGAATTCTCTTAACTATAACAGAAGAGATCCATTTTTAAGAATGCAGCTTCTGGTAGTCGGGGACTGGCAAAATTATACCAAAACATGGCATTTTCCAGCTAGAAAAGCATTCATACTCTCTTAGGACATGCTGCACTGCACAGAGAAAGTAATGAAAGTAGGCTTGGGAAGATGCACAAGCCAGCCTCTGAAGGCCAACAGCTACTTGTTAATCAGCCCGTGTTGGATATCGGGGAGCAGACGGTACAGGGCCAGTGGTTCATCTGCTGTGAGCTCAAGAGAAAGGATTCCTAATCCATCATATCCTTACACTTCTAGAAAGTGATGTTCTCAAGGTATCCCTGGAAATATATTCTAGTTAATTAAAGTGTGGAATTTTTTAATGAAATAAATTAATTTTGTTCCTTAGATCCATCCCCTGAGCAAGAAGAGCCAGACTCTGCTTTTGAAGCTACTCAGTACTTTTTTGAAGACATCACACCAGAATGTACACACGGTAGGCACCTTTTGTCTCGGGCATGAGAACATGAAGTAATGCGTTTCAAACAACATGTCTTTTTAGGAGGCTACTTTTTTATTGGATTAAACTTTGTCAGTGAAATATTGTCTGTAAAAGGAAATATGTAGTCTTTGTATACGTTTTGATATCCTTAGAGGTGCAGGGGTGTGTGTGCGCTAACAACTCCCCTGGATTGTGTATTGCAGAAGTACTCTCAGAATAATGTCATCGGTGTGTTGCAATAGAAGTAATTTTGTGCTCAGTGCGGCATATATGTCTTGGTGTAAAAATGGGAATAAACATATTGGCTTTCAAGATGTTTGGATCAGACTTAAAATATTCTGTAAAAGCAAAGCCAAAAGATTTAATGTAGTTCAGTAGTTGATTCTTGTAGTTGAAATATTTTTGTGCCCTAATGAGAACCTGGATTTCATCACTGTTATCTTAAATGACATTCTCTTTCTTGAGATATTTGATGTTGAGTTTCTCTCTGATTCAAGAAAAATATCGCACATCCTTCAGATTACGGGGAGAAGGAAGGTTGTTTGAGAATACGGATAAGAATTAATGGACTAGCGATGGCAATTTAACGTCCTAGTAGACAAAAGAAGATGCACTAATATAACCACCAAACATATATCATGTTAGAAGCTGTGTTGTGGTACCACAGACTAATCATTGTACCACACAAACGAAACCTAAGATGGTCCCTGTCTTAGTATTCATATTAGCAATTATATGGAATTTGTCAGCAGATTGTCATCATTTAGTCCTATCCTTTGTACTCTGCATTTTCTGCAGTGTAAACCTGTTCTTTATTTTTCACTGTACACATGAAAAATGTATCTAAAACCACACTGATGTCTCTCTTCCCTCACCCTTCCACTTCCTAGTTGTTGGCCTAGACAGCAGGAACAAACAAGGAGTAGATGATGGGTTTGTGACTGTGAGTTTGAAAACAGACAAAGGTATGTATCGTGTCTCCTTTTGAATTACATCTTTCACTTCTTGTAAAGATGCTTCTTTTGAAAATGGAGGGGGAAGTATTAATTTAAGTTTTCTTCATGGACTTTTTGTGCATCTCTGGGTAATTTATTGACAACAGGCAAGAAGAGCTCACAAGAGAATCGAAATTATCTGAGAATGTGGAGCCAAGAGAGTAAGTCCAAAGCAAAAAACACAAAGGACTTGCCCAAACTGAATCAGGTACTTCTGCTGACACTTACTTATTTTTCGTTAACTTTTAACTTTCTTCACATACCTATAACTATTCGGTACGTTAACACTGGATAAAGGTTTTATTTTGAGACAGGTCATTCTTTACCAGAGCAGCAGTTGGCTGATTACAGAAGTTAGTTGTTTTCAACATACTGTAACTGATACTACCTGAAAGAAGCGTTTTATGGTTTGTTACTTATACTGTCAGTATCATTGCCCTTAGATCCACAGCTTCTAAGGAGGAGGAGCCCCTCTGGGACAGCTCTTTCCTGCAGAGCATGTAAGGAGGGTTTATTCCCTTTAGAACAAACAGTGCTTCTTACTTAAGGTAGCCCGAAGCGAATCTCCTTCCTATTTAATTTGTGAATTTTCAATTCCAAAGGCTCACCTCCAACTAAATTACCACTGTCGATTGAGGAGAGTGCTGCAGGTCTCTTGCTTCATTTGGCATTACTTTTCATTAGTTTTATTAGACCCCTAGTTATAGTTAGCATCATTCCTACATGAAAATCTGCCAAAATGAGAGCCAAGTGCCTCACTGCTCACCCTCTGTTGCCCTCCTGTGGCTGCAGAGAAATAGAGTTGTCCTATGTTGGAAGAAATATCCAACAGTTCATTCTGAATAGCTCTGAGACAGGCCACATATCTGGCTGCCTGGGCATCAAAAGTACTTTCTAGACTGCACCTAGATTATTTCCAGTTCCAGGTTAATTACTTGTGTCATACCTCCAATCTAGACTTTTTATACTGATCTAGTAGATCTTGGCACGATTTGTCTCCTGCTCTCTCTCATTAATGTTTCCTCCTTCTGTGTTTAGGGACAGTTCATTGAACTGTGCAAGACAATGTACAACATGTTCAGTGAAGACCCCAATGAACAAGACCTGTACCACGCTACTGCTGCCGTGACCAGCTTGCTTTTGGAGATAGGGGAGGTTGGTAAGCTCTTCAGCGCGCAGCCCGTGAAAGAGTCGGACGGCAGCGGTAACAGCTGCAGCAAAGCTATCCAGAGCGAGCTGTTTCAGAAGAAGGAGCCCCAGCAGTACCCCCTCGGACAGCACAAGCCATTCCAAAGCAGCCTCGTCACCAACGATGAGGAGGCCGTTTGCTCCGACAGCGCCCTGGGCATGCAGATGGAAGACATTAAGCTCGAAGACTCTTCTCCCAGGGACAACGGAGCCTGTTCTTCCATGCTCATTTCCGACGACGATACAAAAGACGACAGTTCGATGTCTTCCTACTCAGTACTGAGTGCGGGTTCGCATGAGGAGGAAAAGCTGCACTGCGAGGACATCGGTGATGACACCGTTTTGGTACGGAGCAACCACACCGCTTCTCTTCGTAGGAGCACTAGCATCGACAGAGACTGGGCCATTACCTTCGAACAATTTTTAGCCTCCCTCTTGACTGAGCCAGCCCTGGTTAGATACTTTGACAAGCCTGTGTCCATGATGGCTAGGATCACCAATGCTAAAAACGTCAGGATGATGGGGAAACCCATAACCTCGACCAGTGACTATGAAATCTCTACTATGTCGGGATAAAAGGCTGTCGGGTTTTTATTTATTTTAATTTTTTTTTTTATTCTGTATTTATTAGTACCTGGCACAGGCCCTGGTATTTTCAAAACATGATTGTTTTCACTAATGTGAAAATGTTGGGGTGCAAACTTAACTATCTTGAAGTATAATCACTCTTTGTGGGAAATGTTACACAAAAGCAAGTTTTATTCAAAATGCAGAAAAAAAAAAAACAGTTGTCAGTGAAGTGTGTGTATTATTAATCTTGCTGTCCATATAAAATGGTAAAGATTAGTTCTTAATTTCGAAATGTAAACTTAATGCCAATATTTATGTGCATTTTTTAAATAGACATATATGGAGATCCAATTCTTGTGAAATAAATTAAAAAAACAGGAAGTACCTAAAATTTAAAGGGACACTGTCAACCTGAATAGGACCTCAGCTGAAATTAAATTCCAGGCAACAGCCCTGAAGGATAATTTTATTTCATATCACTTTCTTTGCAAAGAAGATAGCGGATTTTAATGTAAGCTTCCATTTTAATTTTTTTTTTGAATATATGAAAAGATCGCTTCAGTGACACCTGCCTGGCTCCTAACCACCTCTGCTTGAGCCTGCTGCGCTCGAATAGATGTGAGAAGTCCATCCCAAGCCTAGCTGGCACATCAGGCAAATGGGGTTAAATGTGATGGTTCCTGCTCCGACAGCAGGCAGAGCCCAGTTGCCTTTCCCTGGGTTCAGTGGCCTCTGGCCAGCTGCTTTGCAGCAGGTCAGCCCCTCAGCAGAGAGAAAGCCCTTTCTGAGCTGCCGCCGCCAAGGAAAGATGATCTCCAGTGTGACTCTGCCTGGAGCTGTATTCCTAACCAAGTAGACTTGGAAGCCCTGCTGGTGTGCTCCAAAGACAGTGTGTGCAGGTCCCAGAACAGGTTGCGGGAGTCTCTTTTTAACGATTGAAAGCTTTTTTTTAAAGTTAAAAAAAAAAAAAAGAGAAAGAAAATGCGTACTTCTAAGCCTGGATCTACAGCATATATAGCTTAGCTCTTAAAACTAACCTTTACCACCAACCTATTATATCCTTGTTAGATTAAGAAAATAAAAACCTGTATTGCATAAGTCTTCATTTACAGCAGTGTAAAGTAGCAGTAATGAAAAAAAAATAAAAAATCCACAAGATAACGTTAACTGAATGTTTAAGTCTTACTGAGAACACTTTATATAAAATGAATAGTATCCTGTATCAACGTACTGAATAATATGTTCAAATGAAAACTGGAGCACCTGCACTTTGAATCCTTGCTTCTTTTATACAGATATTCAGGATTTTTTTTTTTAAATTCTGTTAGCTGTTTTTTAATTCATATTTGTTCAGTTCAGGATCATGCCTACATGCCTAATCTTTATTTGCTGTTTTAAGAATATTTGCTGTAGAATACTGTTGATTTTTTTTTTTATACTCCTGTATATTGCATCCATGTAACTTGCAAATTTTTTAGCAGAAGCTATGTTTAATTCTTTTGTTTTAAAAGAATGCTTTTAAACTGTCAGATGACGTGGTTTTTAACCACAAATAGGTAATGTGAACAAATAAAGTACACTCTGCACAGGTTTGATTTTTAACTATTAAAGTCATGCTAGAGGGAAAAGGAGGTGATTGTGTTTTATTACACAGACAAGTGACAGGATTTTCAACAGCAGGTTTCAGAACAAAAACATTTGTTGTTTCCCTGCCTGGTTTTTCTTTTAACTTGAATGTGTTTAATTCCATCTGCAACAAACAAGCCCTGCAAGCTTTTCTCTGCTACTCCATTTCACTAAACACTTTTTTTTCCCCCTGCTATGCTCACAGTTGTTGACAACAGTTTACAGAATCACAAAATTACTGAGGCTGGAATAGACCACTGAGATCAGCCTATGACCTAACACCACACCATCAACTGGACCATGTCACTGAGTGCCACAGCCAATCTTTCCTTAAACACCTCCAGGGATGGCAACTCCACCACTTCCCTGGGCAGTCCATTCCAGTGTTTAATCACCCTTCCTTTCTGTGAGGAAGTGCTTCCTAATATCCAACCTAAACCTCTCCTAGCGCAGCTTCAAGCCATGCCCTCTCATCCTGTCACTAGTTGCCTGGGAGAAAAGCCCAACCCCCACCTGACTACAACTTCCCTTCAGGTAGTTGTAGAGGGATAAGTTGTCATTACTTGTTAAGACCCCCCCCCCCAAACCCCCCCCCCCGGTATTTTATGACCCACCAATGCTTTGCCACAGCTCACTAGGCGTGCTTTTAAGGCTTTCAATATTAGAATGTTTTTTCACAGGGTACTGGTAAGCTGAGATGTCAGCCTCACAACCATAGCAGTGACAAGACAGATGTGGGTGTGCTCTATTCAGGGGATTATGTTTTTACCAGCTGTTTGTGTGTATATAAAGTTAATTAGCAAAACACAGTTGTTCCTTTCTGAGCACTGCCCCTGTAGCCCTTCTCTCAAGTCAGTTTCCTGTTGATTGTTTTTATTTTGTTGGGAGTACAGTTCTCTCTCTCCTAATTTAGCGGTATGGAGACTCCATGTAACAGTAGAAACAAAGCAATATAGCCTTTCTCCATATGAGACTGTCACAGAGTGGTAGGGGTTGGAAGGGACCTCTGGGGCTCATCTAGTCCAACCCCCTTGCCAGAGCAGGTTCAGCTAGTTTCAGTTGCTCAGGAATGTGTCTAGTTAGGTCCTGAAAGTCTCCGGAGAAGGCACCTTAACCTCTCTGGACAGCCTGTTCCAGTGCTCTGTTACCCTCACAGGAAAGAGATATTTCCTTATGTTTAGATGGAATTTCCTGTGTTGTGGTTTGTGTCCGTCGTCCCATGTCCTGTCGCTGGGCACCACTGAAAAGAGACTGGCTCCATCCTCTTGACACCCACCCTTTAGATATTGATAAGATCCCCTCTCAGTCTTCTCCAGGCTAAACAGACTCAGGTCTCTCAGCCAAGAGAGATGTTCCTGTCCCTTAATCTCAGCAACAAGAGATGTTCCTGTCCCTTAATCATCTCTGTAGCCCTCTGTTGGACTCTCTCCAGTAGTTTCCTGCCTTGTTTGAACTGGGGAGCCCAGAACTGGACATAGGGCTCCAGATGTGGCATCACTAGGGGACAGCAGAGGGGAAGAAGAACCTTCCCTGATCTGCTGGACACACGCTTGTTAATGCACCCCAGGATACCATTGGCCTTCTTAGCCCCAGGGGCACACTGCTGGCTCCTGGAGAACTTGTACACCAGACTCCCAGGTCCCTCTCTGCAGAGCTGCTTTCCAGCATGTCAGCCCCCAACCTGTACTGGTGCTGTACTGTGTGGATTCATTTTCACAGGTATCAAATAATGATACTGATTGGAAGCCATAGTCACCCTTTTGAAGAACATGGCTTTGTTTTGAAGGGAGATGCCAAGGCCAGAGCAGGCTGCTTTACTGTAATGCTTGGCAGCTGAATAAGTTATCACAGAAGTCTTCAGTACTGAGTTAACATCCTTAGCGGACTGTTGACTTTTTAAAGTTTGCAGATCCCTAAGAAATTTCTCTTTTAGGTATCTGTCACAGTAAAGGGAATTTATGCCTGTCATCAATCTTCCACATACCCCTAGAGATGCACAAACCACATATGAAAAGCATTTCTTTATCTTGAAAGGGCTTGCAAGCTTTGTTCCACACCCGACTCACAGGGCCGGGGGTACAACATACCATGGAAAATTATTATTATTACAGGTTGCAACTCTTGCAAGAAGAAAAGCCACCCACAAGTGGATTTCTGGTGTAACAGGAGCCATTTTACAAGGCAACTTCTTTTTGTTTTGCTCCATTAGCCTTTCTTACCTTCGTGATCATGCTAACAAAGCTCCTCTGTGCAAGCCAGGCCACCTTTAAGAAGGACTTTGCTATAGGTAGCAGCCAGGTGAGCTGAGTTTCTCCAGATTTTTTGAGGCGAGGCTACTCACCCGATTAGGGCCACACCAAATGGCCACCTGACAGTTGTCTATTTGATGACAAGATCTGCAGTGGTCTGTTCTTTACTAGCTGAGCGAGAGCTGGTGAGAGGAAAGCTGCAGAAGAGTTCAATTGACCAACGCACAGTGATGTAGAACCTTTGAGAAAACGTGAGTGAATATTTTTTAAGTCTTTGGTTTCTCTGTATGCGTAGGTATGTTCCTGGAGTGAGTTGGTGTGGCTTTAGGAGTGCTTATGTCCTCTGCTTTGTATGCTTCAAGATAGAGCCTCTTTCATCAATGAACTGTAGAGTTCAGTTGGGGCTGTTTGTCTCACAGTACAGGAGGGAGGGAAAAAGAGAGATATTTTTCGTCTTTGAAGCTGAATTTGTGACTGGACACTGATGTGTTGCTTTCTAGCTTGGTAGCAGCCTGATGGTAACAAGGAGCTGCCTGCCAAGAGACAGCAGATGATGGAAGAGTAGGAGGGTCTTTACAGCACTGTCTCTATTAAAAAACAAGAGCCATAAAGAAACTTTTTTCTCAAGTTTTCTTCTAATCTGCCTTTCAACTTATTCAGATGCTAATAGCCTCTGAAAGTTCAACAGTACTTAATTCCTTCATTGTAGCATCTTACAGCTCTTGAATTGTAGATGTTGTAGCTGAGGCTTGTGTTTGAGACTTGTAAAGAGTTGTGTTACCTGAGTTTCAAGCAAGCAGATGGAAAGCTTGTTATGTGATTTATTAGACCTACTGAAAATTTGACATAAAAATTGTTGTAAAACCAGAAACATTTTAGGGGTTCATCTACAATGACACTGGAGCTTCTGTTGTAGCAGATGTCGCATGTCGGGTGTTGTGTCATAAGATGGTAGAGGCTGCTGGTGTGTGTATGGTGTGCCACCTAAGGGGGCTGTGGGAGAGAAAGGGAACAGCCTTAAAGCAGTTGGTCAAGCAAAGAGTTGGTGCTTGTGCTTGGAAAGCTGTGCAACTGGGTCTGGTTCCTCAGCTGGGTACTCTGCAAGCTTCTGGATTCCTTCTGTCACAGGGTCTTCATCACTAACCTTTAATCTTGCAGCAGAATTTTGCAACTGCAGTGGCTGGGTTTCTCGATAGTAGGTGTGATTCAGAAACCAACAAGAAACTGTTGGGAAGAGTTTGAATTCCATCAGGATACTTGAAGCAATAAAATGAAGCTGGTACGTAAGCACTGTAAGCCTACAGCCTGCCTAAACTGAGAAGCCATAGGTCAGATAAGGTGCCTCTGTACCAGCGTGTCACAGGCAGGGAGCACATCTTGCCAGTCCCCACCGATTTGGGTTGTGTGCAGGTTGAAGAGTTCCAGTGCTGCTACTCTCCAATTCCTGGTATCCCTGTGAGTGGCTTAAATACAATCTCTTGTCAATTATGCTTCTTGATAATTTAGCAGCAATGAAGTACACTGTAACTTGAATCATAAAACTGTAGAATGGTTTGGGTTGGAAGGGACCTTAAAGATCATCTAGTTCTAACCCTGCTGCCATGGGCAGGGACACCTCCCACTAGACCAGGTTAGATGCCTTTTATTAGAAATTAAATATCAACTTTAAGAATTATTTGATGCTGATGTATCCATTTTTGTAAGAGTAATGGACTAGTTGAGCTTAAACTAAAACATCTGGAAAAAAAAGAGAAAATACCGAGGAACAATAACACTGGGTTAGTAGGTCAGCTCAGCTTACGGTGGAACGTGCCTTAGCGTCCTGGCCTTTCACTTGACTAGAGCGTGAGCTTCCAGTGTCCGTGGCCTTCCTTCAGATCCTGGCATTGGCTCCTCACGTGGTGGGGGAAGGCTGGTCTGTGACTGCAGCTCGCCAGTTTAGCCACGCACCAAGGCGTAATGCCACAGCAAGAACAGAAGGAAGCAGTCACATCTGTTACTCAGTCATACCCTCTGGTTGGAAGGAAATTTTTTTTACGCTATTCCTGTTTGTTTCCACTAGAAGATAGCCTTGAGTCAGTGGTTATGCGCTTCAAGCGGCAATTGTGACTTTTAATGCTTGGTTAAAATGCTGATTTATTCAAGAGTGAAGATCTCAATTAGCCTGGCAGCAAATAATTAGAACCGTGGCAGCGAGTGTTACGTTGGACCATGGCTAATAACAGAAATGCGCGACACGTGCTGGTGCCGGCGGCGCCGCTGTGTGAGAGCATTTCAGTGCGGGGAATACAGGGCATAAAATGCAGGAGATTCATCTTAACTGCAGTGCCAGAAGCTCCCAATCAACAGTGGCAGATGAGGTCTCAAAGCATGGGTTTCTTCCCTTTTCTGTGAGATATTCAGTATCTCAGTTGAAATTTTCTGAATAGCTGCTTCCTCACCCCGTTCCGTAAAATTAACTGATATTCACATAACTGACCAGCCTGACCTTTGGGGTTTGGAGGAGTGGGATGTGTCTGTAGTGCGGGGCCTGTTCTATGCTTCTGAAGAAATCAAAATTGCTACAGGCGAGATTAAGTAGTGGCACTCTGGAACATTAATAGAAGCATTTGGTCTCTGAAATTCAGAAGTACAAACAAAGGCTCCCTGAGAAATACAAATGGAACTGGAACACCGTTATTTAACAGATTGTATGAAGATCAAGGCATGGTGGAAGATACAGAGGTACAAGTACTTTCATGTTTAGAAAAAAATTTTAAAGGCATTAAAACACATCACGGTTTCATTTTCCAGAAAGGTTCTCCAGAGTTCTTCTCCAACTCTCAATTTTGTTCTTGGAGTTTTGCTCTCCTGAACAATAATGCTTGCATTTCAGGTTAACTTCAAGAGTTAACTTCCAGGTCCTTCAAACAAAATCCTTGTGTTTTTGGCAGGGTGGTTTGGTTTTTTTTATGGTAGTTTCGGGTTTTTCTTTTTCCTAAAGCTTAAAACAGTGCTTATTTTAAAGTGAAGATCTCAAGACCAACTGAAATAAATCAATAACAAATTGCTTGCAGCAGAGCATGGCAGCCTACCTGTGTAATACTCTCTTACATTCCATAATCAAAATTCCAGCCCATCACTAAAGAGTACAATGCACTGCTCTAGCTAAGGAAACTCGGCAAAATTCCTCACTGCCTCCTTCCAGCCCAATATGCTCTTCATACTTGCTATGCATTGAGGAAGTGAGGTCTACTTTCTGTGGCGTGGACCAAAACAATTTGAGAAAAGGGGTTCCACCACCCTTGAGGTCAGGTGTAAAACAAAGCAAGAGGATGGCTGGAGAAGCCCCTCGGCTGGTGGAGCAGGGAGCCTTTCCTCGCGCTGGTGCTGTAGGCCTGTGCAATGCGCCGTAGCTGTGACTTCAGCTGGGGATAGCAGGTTGACAAAGGTCAGGGGAGTGTTCAAGGTCGTAATATAAAGTCATAATTTGCGTCGAACTTGGAACCGTCCTATTGCACAACTTCCTGTTATAAATGCTGTAAGGCTTCAAGTGAGCTTGCGTTAAGCGTGGTTTTTTCTACGGCATCAGGCTTGTCTTGAGTGTTAAAACCAAACGCTTCTTGTATGGATCCCACAGAGGAGCTTAAATCTTATTTCATTCTTCCAGTGTTTGATTTAAAATCATCATCCAAGATATGTACCTTAAAATTACAACCTGTATGTGAGCCAGCCAGCAGTAGTGGTTGTTTTCCAGTTCAGCTTCCACACACACCTGTTGTTTCACCAGTTGGTGCTACAGCCTTACTTCCTAATCACGCCTTGCCTAGGCACAAACACGAGCCCAGTACAAGAACCACAGAGACCTCTGAGGAAGTTTTCAGAGCTGGAGAGAAGGATAAAACAAATAAAAAAGAGAGGGGGTAGAGCTTCCTCTTGTACCCCAGTGTGTGTGCATGAACTGAGAGCACAGCTCATCAAAAATCGTTAGGTTTTCCAGCAAGCCACAAACACACTCACGTTGACAGTTATTTTGGAATAACTCGTTCTTTATTTGCTACCGTTGTAAACATCTTTCTATTCCACAGACATCACAGTGTACATTATTGCTTTTATATGGTGGCAAACAGAAAAGGCTATTAGTATGCAGCTATCTAAGCACAGTGCGATAAGAAGAAACCGCCCACCAGCTGTCTTGGGTGGGTTGTTCTTCTTCCCTAGAGAAAGACAATATATAGACCGGCACAAGAAACATCAGTCCAAAGATTGACCACCGTTGTACTACAGCAACACAAAACGGGTATGACGGAAAGAAACAACAGGTTACAGCTTTACCGCGCATTCACTAGCAGTATTTGCAACAACACCGACCGCTGAGCTCCCACCTAAATACAAACTTTTTTTGATCGTGATAATTCTTAAAACAAGGTTAGCCAGGACTTTTTTTGTAAAATGTTTGTTATTTAAATTAGGATGGAAAGTCTGTAAATGAATCCTTGGGGCCTTTTTTGTTTGTTTATTTGCTTTTTTGGTTGTTTTTCTTTTTAAAGAGTGCAAATCCAAAACTTACTTTCTGAGGTGCTTAAATTGATCCCTTTTCCTATTGTCCTCCAGGACAAAATGCCCTATTCTTTGCACTGTTGTATCGGATGACAGAAGCACAACCAGTTTAAAAACATTCTCAGTTTCTTTCTTCCTAAGTAGCCCTGTCTTCAAATTGCTTTCCAATCCAGATGGTGAGTTATGAAGCAATGTGTTTGCTTCCTGAAAGACCAGATTTTACTTTTGCTTGCGCTAAACTTCTACTGATCTGCAGATTATTTTGTTTGTGGAGTGGCACCATGTTTCAAGCACACACTAAACAACAGTGGAGGTAGTTTTGTTAAACAGTTGCTACAGGAATAACAACAAAAAATTCAGAGAACCACCTTGTTGTACTTGGTTTTAGATTTTTTTTTTTTTTTTTGCAATTATCATTGCATATAAGCTTTCAGCCAGTGAATGCTTTGGAGGCAGCAAGTTAGAAAACTAACAGTACCTGTGAATTCTAATAAGACAATACGTACTTTAAAACATGACAATTAATAAATAACACGAGAATTTACCAAGGTTTTAGGACTCTTAGAATAAACTGTCAGTAATAAGTTTGGCTATTTAAACAAACTGATCACATCAATTTGCAGAAAGGTGGCCTACCTCCGTTCTGAACCTTCCATAACCTTAGGGTTGTCGCCCTACACTACAGTTAGTATAAAATACCTCTGACTAGTAAAACATTGTTCTTCCCTTCCTGAAACACAATTTTACCTTTTTTCCACCTATTTTCTATCTACGACAATACAGTTAGCCTATGACTGGTGCAAAACAGGGACACCCAGTACTAGTCTACATATAGCGAGTGACTCCCAGACAGAATGACTGGGCTACTTGATTGTACAAAACTACATACAAATTCTAACTGTTTACTGGGAAAGTGTATTGGGGCCTAACAAACATTCACCTTAATTACTACATGCAAACTAACGCATTCCCATATATCTCACTCGTCTGCTGATGGTTTGGTTTGCTTCTTTACTTTCTATACTGCCAGCTTACTGCCAGCTTATTCCCAGCTTGTACTTCGATCTTAAAAAAAACCAAACAAAACCGCTAATGAAGATGCATCTCACATCAGGCTCAACCTACATCCTACACTAAAAGGTCTTAGGTGCGTGATAGCAAAGCTGAAACTTGATGGTTGGGCTTTAGAGGCCTCAGCAGTAGTTAAATGTCAGTCTCGGCGAACAAGCTGCTGAGTGAAAGTTTCAAGGCTGGAAACATGAGGGTGTAGATTATTTTTGTAATTGTTGCCAAAAAAAAAAAGGAAGGTTGCAGACTTTACAGACTGTACCACAGGTGAGTGTTTTAGGGAGACGGGCTCAAGCAACTTTTTTACTTACCGATAATAAATAAAAAGAGGGCCCTGCTGCTGCTGCTAAACATACCAGGTCACTGCTGAAATTCAAAAAGTCAGTCTCCTGTTGCTTGCAAAGAAGATCTACAAGCAGTAGGAAAAATTATTAATGGAGGAAGACAAAATAACGGAAGCTGGGGCTAGAAAGTAACAGCCAATTAAGCTCTCAGCCACTGGGAAAGAGCCGGCTTTCCACTTCCTTCCTAAGCTTTTAGGAATGTCCCCTATCTACAAAGGTCAGAGAAACAGAGCTCCTCCACGGGACCTGAATCCCGGAACACTCTCCACGGGATCGTTGCTTTTCCAGTGGTGAAAATTACAGGATCCAAGTAGCTGGGAGTAGCACTAGGCTTCTGTGCTCAGTTCTGTATTTAATCTCGTCAGTTTAGCTGTTCAGCTTACAAGCCATGGCAGAACCGTCAATGCTCTCCCTACAATCACCTTCACGTTACTTTTTTTTCCCAGTAGAACAGCCTCAACCCAAGGCAGATGAGATGATCCTTCTACACCCTGCACGTGTTAAACTTGAATTGTTTAACTCCTGTCTATACCTAAGGTATCGTAAAAAAGAAAACAGAACTGTGCTGCCTCCTACATACACACTGTCTACCCTGATCAGGAGCTTTCCCACAAATAAGAGGTCGCCAACGTTTACGGAATCAAGAGCAATTGGGCAGATGGAGTGCAAGAAGTCAGTAGTTAGTTACGCAACAGAGACTTACAGAATTACTGAGGTGGGAAGAGACCTGTGGAGATCACCTAGTCCAAGTCCCTACCAAAGCAGGGTCACCTACAGTAGGCTGCTTAGGACCATGTCCAGTTGGGTTTTGATTATCTCCAAGGAGATGTAGTGTCACGTATTATAACAATATTTTTAATACTTACATAGTGTAACAGCACTCATTATAAAAAGAGGTTTGTCTTCTAGGTTCAATACTTGTACTCTTCAAGAATCTCTTAATGATTGACTAGAAATTAACTAATTTACCTGAGATGATTTTGAAAAAAAAAAAAAAAAACAATAAAAAGGCATGAAAGCTTCTGTTGGCATACAAATTTTGTGCCACTGTGTGCTATTTATGAATATACTGAAAGAGTCTTTCCCAAATAACTCAAGCTTCTAAGGCTATAATCTGGTTACAGAACCAAAATAAAACACTGATTGAATAAAGCAGAAGGCACTTCTTTAGTAGTAGGTTTTAGAAAATGAAGTGATGGTCATACCAAATCTGTTTAAAGTTGCTTTAAGCAATAATTAGTCACAATATAGACATGAAGTCCTATTGACTAGATTGTCTGAGGATGCCAAGATTAAGGAACGTTTTGCAGTTGCGCCCCTTCAACAAATGGTACAGCTTTGTTAGAGACTTGTACTCAGGTGTGAATTTATTTTGACAAAATAGGGACTACAGCTGCAATAAAAGTTTTTATGAGCGAACTTTATAAAAGGGCTAAACTAACTCTCTCCCCACTGAGAACATCCCATTAGCTGCTAAAAGAAAGGGCTGACAACAGGTACAAAGTGAAGCAGCCTGAGCAGCTGAAGTCAGATTAGAAAGAACGGAAAAATCTTTACAGTAGGAATATTTTTAGAAAGAGTAGCTTTAGTCAGAGGATCTCATCCTCACACTAATGATCTGTTGGGTTTTTTTTTGTTTGTTTGTTCACAAACTAAGCTTTTTCTAAGTATAGAAATTTCTTGGTACAAAATCCATAGATAAAAAAACTTTCTTAGCCAGAAGCCATTACTAGTAAGTATGTCAGTATGTTGATGGATTAAGCCTCTCTCCAAAATTATAAGTGACTAATACATTCCCTTCATGGGCCTCTTCATTACAGAGAAATTTAACATTGATGAGCAAATGATCAACTACATGTACAGAACAAGAACACAAAGTCTAAAACCAGAGTAATTTCAACTAAAGTTTTCAAAAGAATTAACAGTCAAAGCTAATCACGGGAAGCATGACGCAGTATAAATACCTGCTTCATGTTCTTGCACCAAGAAATAGAAAAGAAATTGTGGAAGTGAGTGATCCAGAGGCTCTTGAGATTTATGGGTTGGTTTTTATGTTGGTTTGTTGGTTGGTTTTTGTTTTGTTTGTTTTTTCTTTTTTTTTAAAAAAAAACTCTGTCCTTTGGAGAATAGCATATAAAGACCTGTAAACAGAAGTTGATTGTCCAAGCTTTCTTAACTGAATTTTGATTATTTAAAACATGAAAAAAAAAGTTCTATTGTTAAACAGTTTTTGGTGAAACGTGCGAAACTTCCATCCAAATGCATAATTCCATTTTCGATGCAGAACCTCCAACTGCAGAGGAGTTAAGGGTTCTTTGTCTTTTGTAAGGTTAGCATCACGTTACAATCCAGTAGAAGTCCCTTAATTTTTTCATGGAATTTCTCTCTATACTGGTTGAAGTGCATAATGCTTTCTGGTTCCTCTTCAAACCAGAACTTGTCAAACTCATAAGCCAGATAACCTGTGGAGAAAATAAAACACAGATCTACAGAATGACCCTCACAGTTTTCTGCCTTGAACTAACTAGACCTAGAATGATCCTTTAGACTCTATTTAATCCTGTAAAACAGGGGCTGTCCCATCCCCGTCAACAGCAAGCTTCTGGTCACTGTAATAATGAAAAAATAAATCTGCAAATACTGAGTTTTCAGACTACAGTCCCATATAGAAAGCCACACAAATTTAACATACATTTCTGTAGCACAATGTTTAAGCATCACGTGCATTTCCAATACCTGATCAAGAAGGAAAAAAAGATTGCTCTGGCTAATGAGAAAAGAGTGAAAATGCACTCGAAAAAAATCCCCAAAACTCTACATTGTAGCCTGACCCTTGCCCCAGCAGTCCACACTAAAGCTACAGCTACTTACAGTAAAACTGATGGAAGTGCTCCATCTGCGGCAATCCAGAGACCACGTTGTACAGATGAGACTTTAAAGCACCATTCTTAAGTAAGCTGTAGGCCATTTCTGTCAGATTGATTCCAACTATTGCATAAGAATATCTGCAACACCAATCATAGGTCATGTTTTACCTTAGGGATCGAAGGACTTAAAAGCTCCCCTGAAACTGTCTGCATTAGGATAACTGTAAGAGTTAATTTTTCCTTTGATGCTTGTTGACAAGCTGACTGACCTACAGACAGCTCTTTCCACTCTTTGGTGCACCCAACCATGTAAAAGTTACTGAAAACCACTAGTGTCCTATACAACAGTATGGTGAATGCCTCCATTAAGCAATAAGGAAATAGTAAGGCCAATCAACATTGACCTCCGCTTGCTCATTTGAAATCATTAAATCTGCTAGAATATTAAAAATCGGACATCAAAACCACTGTTACTGTATAAATGGAATGGCCACCTCAACCTGTTCTTCAAGCTGAAAAAAATAATCTGGGTTTCTCGTGCATGATATAGAAAGTACCACAACAGAAACTCTTAGAGGACTGTGGGGAAAAAAAGGTGTTTCTAGGGGAAGGAAAAAAAAAGAGATAAATTTGCATCAACAATATGGGTATTTAATTGATCTAAATGTCTCGGATATCCTATTCATGACCTACTTGCACAAGATAATATTTAGAATTGAAGTCATGAAGGCCTCCTGTTCTTGGTAGGTGATTGAGTTAATGGGAGACTAGATGGGTCAGATGACGTACACAGCTTTACCGGTTTTCCTCTCTTTCTGAGTAGTTTTAGAGTACATTATCCTATAAAATGAGCTAAATGTTTTAATATGCAAGATTTTTAAAAATGCAGCAGTACGACGAAACATCTCTTTGTATATACTCATTACAGAACAGAATAGCGAAAATAAGGGAACTGAAGAGATAATCTATACATCTCAACACAGGATCAGTAAGAAGGTGAAAAAATAAGTATTAATTTCTAAATCTAATCTAAGCCTATTACAAGTAAAACTAGCTAAAATGTTAAAGGTATTCACCCTGTTAACCAAAGCCAGTATTTCCCAAATGTTTTTGTCTCAACAAATCTATACTGAAAAAAAAAAAAAAAAAGCTGCACATAGTTCCCAGCTTAAAATTGACTTCTGCGTAGAGTTTCTCATGTTTTTCTACTTGATCTTGTAATGGAAAAGCCCATAAATATTTTCAGGACAGTCTTTGCATGAGCTCTTGCACAGAAGAAGCCAGAAAAAGTCATATAGTGACTTACCCCAGCTTTGGGTGATTTGAACGGGAAAGGATCTGACGAGCTTCATCGGTGTAATGCTTACTAAAATACCTGTCAGTGTAAAATAGAATCTTCCATTATTTCTTTTTCTTAAGTTCACATAAAGAAATATTAGTGTTCAACACCAAAACGTGTAGCTTTAAAGCTGAATACTACTCTGTACTGAAAAATGGCACAAAATTAAGACCAAAGAGAAGGTAGCAGATTATGTTCAGTACGAACTAATACAGTAAAAAAGGAAAAAAAAATCATTATGACGTAAACATCAAATGTGAAGTTCACCCAAGTCCACAAATTAGCTTAGTGAAGTTATGCAAATCTGTTTATTTTTCATTACAGTAATTCAGGAATTTTAAAAGTTTTTGACAAGTTACTTTCTAAGTTGTAACCTATCTCAAATCTATCATATGACAACCAAAAAATGAGGTGTCCAGGGACACTTTCAGTTTCTCCCCTCACTTGTTGGTCTCTATCCTATCCCACAGATGTGCAGCTGCTAGAAGTGTTGACTTATTTAGAAAATACTGGTTTTCACTGTAGAGAAGCCACCACTTCTATTTGCATTTACTCAGTCTTTATTAGAAACAGCACTAACTAGAGAAAACACATAGATATTGAAAATCAGTCACAACAAAAAGGAAATACTTTTCACTTACACCAGATTCACTAACCCCAGCAGGCCCATTCCTCTGAAGTCTGTTTTGGGATCATCACCTTGGAAGCCAATGTCACACCACTGCTTGCTGATTCTGCCCTTCAGGTTCTCATGAGGCATCAACAAATTCCAAAGCTGCAATTGTGAAAATGACTGCATTTGACATTAAATGCAATAATTTCCCTTCACGGCAAAGCCACTGCATCAATACTAAAGAAATAACGACTTGTTTCACATGCATCATTTTCTAATAGGACAGCTATAAACTGAAATACAATTCTCAATGACCACCTATGTAACGCGTTGATGTTGGGACTTGCAGAGCAGGTTGAGATAATTATGAAATGCAAAGAAAAAAATTGACATGCTAATACATTTGCACAGATATTTTTAAAAGCCTCAAGCGGTATTATGTTATTTGCTTGCTATTACTTATCATTATCTAAAATACTTTACTGATAGCTTAATGCTGGAAGGAAGAACTGTCCTCTTTGGCTGGGATGCAGTGATAAGAAGACACTAGGGATTCTGTGATTCTGTCTCTTTATTTAGTAACTATGGGTTTACAAAGTTAGACACTTGCATAAGATTTAAATACTTTTTTAGTTATGATCCTACGTGTTATGTCTGATTTCACACAAAATAATCCCAGTGTAAGTAACTCCAGTTTACTAATTTGTTATGTTTTGCTGTCGTATTTTAATGTGGCACTTCTTATAACGGCTCAGCAGTTCACAAGTGGAAAAGAGCTTTAAATAGGCCAACTGGTAAGAATACTGCCTATAAATTAAGTTCATTTAAACCGTTGGACTTGAAGGGGAAAAAAAAGCAAGCAAACAGCTTTTGTATTTAAAGATTTTCTTTTTCACCTCAATTAACTGTTCCTCATGTTCTTCGTTATCTGAATCATACGGGACCTTCCTCAGATTTTCCACATTTGAATACAGTTTTTTATAACCTGATATCTGTAGTAAGGATATATGCAGATTTGTCTTAAACCTGAAATAATAACAAAACACCACACATAAGCCATTACAAAGGTGTAGTTAGCCCTAATTTCTTGTTTGAACTACCAGATAAGCCCTTTCTTGTGCTAATACAAAGTAAACACTAGAATGAGGAAGCCCTTTATGTTTATCTTTCAAACTACAGCATGTTGTATACTGCTATATGGATCTTATTTCTACTTAAAGAAAAAATCTAGCCAATTCCAGTGCTGCACAATCAGGCCCTATTCACTTACATTACGGAATTAAAAAATAACTTGGCTAAAATCTGTGACGACACAAGAAAACTCCGCAGGTCACCCTGACCCCCACATCTTCACCTACTCCCAAACTTTTTATAAGTTCTGAAGTGAAACTTTGACAGAAATACTTATGGCTTCAAAGAAGCATTCCATTCAACTTTAAAATGTTGACTATTCACAGTTTTTCCTCTCAATCGCTCACACTTACTTATGCAAATGAATGTAAACATTAATCAGGCATCACCATACTCTATCAATTACACAGTTCATCCACTCAACCTATGCAATAATTTATATTACTTAGAAATAAGGAGTAATAGAAGGGACTTGCAAGACAGAGATGCAGTTATCCCACAACCATGCCGATTAAGACTTTGCAATTTATTTTGTAGAACTGAAGAGGACATAACCATACCTTATTTTCTAACTTAATTCTAAAGATTTGTGCTGAATGGCTTAAATATTGTACCAGATTAAGCAACTGCAACAACACACCCAGAAGTCAGCATTACCAGCCTTGAAGAACTTATGTTCAGGCTCCAAACGTACCCTGTATTCTTCTGTTCAATCTTCTTTTCTTTCATTACATCTCTGACACACTTCTCCACCTCAGCTTCCTCAACATGTACAGCATTTCTTAAAATCTAGGAAGTCAATACAGTAAAAGAGTTCATGAGGAATGAAGAAATCTGTCATCTACTTGATTCTTATTTCTCAGCTGCTGTATACCTACCATGCATGCATTCTTTACTATAAGAGAACAGTCCGTTTATTGCATTTATTACATTTTTCTGTCAACAATTCAAGACATTATTTTATATACCGCATCTAATTGCTTTATCTGTATCATTTCTCTATATCATACTTGTGGTTTCTACAAAAGCAGCAAAAGATTGTTGTGAGGGGGAGAACTGACCCTCTGCAAGACCAGAAGGCTGCTAAAGAGCAGGTAATCCTTCAGACAGATGGAAACAAACACTTGAAGGCAGTGAGGTTATTTTTGAGGAACCTTGACTAACTCCAGCATGCAGAACCCAAAATGCTGTTCCCTCCTCTCTGCCTTTAATTCCCCTACTTTCCTCCACCCTCAACTGGTAAACGCACATCATATTTTCTGGGATCTGCTTCTGAAAAGTTTGATTACAGTTCAACCTCTGGTATCCTTTACCTTATTCTTTGATGATTCCAGTGAATGTTCTGCAATAGAAAAAATAAGCGTCAGAGAAATTTATCTGAATTAGTTTAAATAATTGACAATAGTTCTTCTCGTGGCATGTAGGTATTAGAAAATAATCTTACAATCAACAGGTATCAGGTAACTGGAAGTCTTAATTCACATGCATTTATTTTTCTAACAATCCTCTACTACAATGCTGAAAATAGACTCTGCTTTTTTAAAACATAGATCAGTTGCACGTACAAAGACAAATTTGAAACAGTGTGAAAACAAAAACACCTCTTTATTTTTCCATTCTTAGAAATGTTTTTGTGTTTACTACCGAACAATAAAAGTCACTTCCTCAAGCTATTGTTGAAAGGACAAATACTCTAAGCAGTTTCTTCAATTATGATTTTAGATTAAAATTCTGCATCAAGCAGAACTGTGCACTTAATCTCTCTTCCTCTGTCAAAAAAAATGCATTCAAAGTCTGTCCTGTGTGGCTTTTTCAGTAAGAGGAAGGTGAAAACATCAGCAAAGTGATGGGAAGACTCGGGGGCAAAATCTAAGATCTCCAATTCACTTTGTGAAGCTAATTAGAATTACTTTAGCAAGCGGGCAAGGAACCCAGACCCGGCATTCTCATTTTAAATCTTCACAGAATAGGAAGAAGGGGAATAGCAGAAACGTGATCCAGGGATGCACCCTGCACTCGGGACAGGTGCTAGTTTCCATCTTCTGCTTTTCAGGCCGTTTGCAACGATCTAAACGTGCTCCCCGGCGCGGCGTCCGCCGTTTACCTATGCTCAGCGTCCGCCGGGCACCGGCCTTCGAGCCATCCAAGAGCCGCTGCAATTCGCATTTCCGAGTCAGCAGCCGCAAGAGCCACTTCAGCCAAAACCGCAGGTAGTTGCTGTAGAGGAAGCCCCAGAAGTACACCAGCATCTTCTGCGGGAAGGAAGCGGCGCGTTGTTAGCAGGAGGGGAACGGCGGAGGCGGCCCCCTGCCCGACCAGCCTCCCCTCGCCCCGAGACCNTCCTCCCGCCGGAAGCCGCCTTCGCCGACCTGGAAGTGCTCGCGAGGCGGAAGTGCCGCTCGGGAGGCTCCTTCCCGCTCCCGGCGGTCGGTCGCTGCCGTGCCGCCCGCTCCTCGGGGGGCCCTAACGGCACACGGGGCCGCTCCCTCGCTCGGAGAGAGCTGCGAGCTGGGCAGCCGCTGGCGGGTGTAGCTTCCCTTTGCCCCGTCCCCCCGTGCCGCTTGGGCTGGCTGCACCGTGTGCGAGGGGGCGGCCGAGCTCCGGTAAAGCATCTCCAACCCCGAGAGCCCAGAGGCTTCGGTCCTAGTCCGGTGTCGGTGGCTCTGGCCGAGGTGACAGGCGTGCCTCCCTAGGTCTTAGCACAGAGTCCCTCTGTTTGTCATTTTTGACGTGCAGGGTGTTCATTTTTCTAAGGAGGTTGATGGCCTGGAGTCCCTGAACGCTGGAGAAAATAATGGGATCCTGTTCTGTTTTTTTTCCCCAGTGATTACAGTGATCGAGTGCTCTGTGCAGGCTGAAGAGCAAAAGCTGTCAGCAGGTGCCATAAAGCTTGCCGTGTGCTATTGCAGAACTCTGCTGGTGCTCTTAAAACCCCCTAACAGTGCTGCTTTTAACATCACACAAAGAAATAGTTTAGGGAGATGGATTTTGATGCCCTGTTAATGTGGTTTGCAGCCCCATATTTCAAAGGTAAACATCATCCTTTCTTCCCAACCTTTCCGTGGTAATAGCTTGTATAATAACCCTTATTCTCTACTAGTGTTTTTCTCAAGATTCACTTTTTTTGTGGTACCAACTGAACCAGAAAATCGTCTTGTGAATATTACATGCCTCTTCCGTTTACACTGACAATATACAAATTTGTTTTCAAACTGCCTCCTTCGATTAGCATGTTCTTGCTTAGGTCTAAACCACCCATAAGTAACCTTTTTGTGGTCTGCAGTTCAAAGCAGCACGAAGCCTGCCAGCCAGGACAAACCACTCTTGCTTCAGGGCTGACCCCAGTGCTAACCAGGAAACTGGCACAGGCAGCCCGGCTCATGCGTGGACCAAAAGTCAGTCGCTAGTTAACGCCTTCTACTCGTTCGTGATGCCTTACAAAATACAGTCGGGGATCGCTCGTGCTTGTTTAAGTGTTTGTGAAACTGCTCAAAGACTCACTGCTTGTCTCAGCTATAGCTGAAGGCAACACTCATCGGGAAGATGTTCTGAAAGTAGTTGGGCTAGATGCTTTTAAGCAGGGTTGCTTTGCCACGGACCCTGCTTTGCCATTGATGAATGGAGGTTCAGCCTAAGTGCTTCGTTTAGTTCTGGTCAGTACTTCCATTGTGTTATAATTAATGATTAGTCCAGTAAACATGGATTAAACAGTTCCTATGAGGACAACGGAAAGAATTCACCTTCCGCTAAATTGTATGCAAAATTTGGAGGGTTAAAAGGGAGCTGACAGACTTGCTTGACCACATTCTGATACAGTTTTTAATGTGGGGAAATTGCAGTACCTTTTACACAGAATCAAAAGCCACACAGCAGGTCTGGTGGCCTGCATGCCACAGCGTTTCAGAGGGTGGACCAACACAGCTGGCATCCTCCTTTTGGACTTTTACTCTCGTAGGAGTGCAGAGTTTCCACGCAGGGTTATCACTCATATGCAAACCTCAACTGTTTGCAGATCTGATTCCTACTCTTAAAACTGTGAGGAGAGGTGGTGTGTGGGAAGAGGCAGCAGGTGGTCATTTTTGTCAGCGTAGCTTAAGTGAGTAATCTGACTTCTAAAGCATCGGAGTGCTACTGGACAAAAATAAACTAAAAAATATTTCTCTCTGTTAAAAAGTATTCTTACTTGGTGACAGGATGGCATGAAAGCTCCTGGCAGGAGAATCCTGGCCTCAGCAGCAATGAGGTGTAGCACTTGGATGTTGGGAAGGCGGGGGAATTGTTACAACGTGAAACAATGGAAGCGGTCAGTCCTTGCTGTCAGTCTTCATGCCCACGCGTGGAATGTTCCGAGATAGTTCATTAGGAGTGGGAGATACTGGAATCACTTAGAGTCCAGCAGGTGCAGCCATAAAGTGTGGGTCTGTGCAAACAACTCTGAGATAAATTTGTAGCTGATGAGACTTTTGTCGATGGGTATCAAAACCTTTCTGCTGCTTCGAGTTTCACTTGTGACTTTTAGTAGTTTAAATAGCTTCACATCAGTGATTCCCCCCCCCCATCATTATTTATACTTAAATAGAAATTCCTTTTTGTATGGATTGTTAAGAACCAAAGCAACTTCTACAGGTTTTGGAATTTATTCCACTTCCTACTATGGTTTACGACAGTCCTAAACTTTCCGATAAAAATAAATAAACACAGTAGATGATGGTTGTTTTTGCAGTCAGCTGTCTTTGTTTCCAGTCTCCAGGACTGTTGTGTAGAGTATCTGGTGTTGATAATACATTGCACCCTCCTTCTCTGTGTTAGAATTAGACTTGTTGAGGTAATCGTGAAAATTTTTAAGGCCTTGTCTTAAAGCACTTCTAAAATGTGAGAATTTAAGACACAACTTTTAATCTAGCCCATACATTTTTTTTCTCATACAATGTTTTCTTTATTTAAATCCATATTCTGTAGTCAAATCTGCAACTGATTACACTTACTTAAAAATATTAAAACATACATTTTTGACAAGTCTTTCTCTCAGCTTTTTATAACTTCTTACTAAAAAGCTAAAGCTTATGTACCGTAACTAAGGGAGGAGATCAAGGTGATTGTACCAAACTCAGCAATTTCAGGTGCGTTAATGTCTCTTTAGGTTCCAAACATGATCATCTTTCTCAGTGTACAACAGGCAAATGTAACCACTTGATTAAAGCTTCGTTGTGCTCTTGTACATAAGGGAATGACCCAGCAGTGAGCACGTTTGTTGTTATGCGAACGTTAGTACTTGAATCATGCAAGATGCTTCTGTATCATCATGTTCAATCCATAAATTATATGAGGACAGTCAAAAATCTAAAGCCGTAGCTTAAGAAAAAGTTCTAGCTTCCTCTTTTTGCGTTCACTATTGCTTTCCAGCATTACCTTTGTGGAGACTTTGGTGGCAGGAAAGATAATGACCTACTGTTTACCTTTTAAAATCACATTACTTAGGTGACAGAAAGGCAAATAATAGAGGGCTTTAACCAGCAATATCAGATGGATCTCTACGCAGTCGGAAAACTTTCCATGGCAGCAACGATTACCTGTCGTTGCTGGTAGCTATTCTTTGATTGTGTGCCCTAGTAGATGAAGGACATCTGCAACCCACATGCAAAATAATCCATTACTTCTTTCACCCATGAACCTGTATTTTGTCAAATATTTATTTTAATCTTTCTTATCTCTACTCTTGTTTACACACAGATGGGTGAAAACAGTACTGAAAATGTGAGACAATCATCGTAGCGAGAAAAGACATTTGGTTACAAAAGATGAGGACAAGCCTAGAAACTCTTTCTCGCAGGTAAGCTGCCTCTGGGGAGCTAGCCCCTTGAATGACTTGCTGAGTGTTAAGTGTTAGAGGTTACTCCGTAACATGTTCTATATATTATTTTCAAAGATGATCAGTTTGCCAAAAATGCAGAAAGTGAGGCTGGGAGGTGAAACTGATGTGTAACATTTAACTCCTCCGAAACACCCCTGCGCATCTTCTTCCAGTTGTACATAGCTCTTGAGCACATGCACTAACCTTTGAAGAGAACACTGGGAGGGAGATATTAGGAAAGCATGAAGCAAGTAGGAGGGACTGTTTGTGAGTAGGTCCCAAGGCAGTGGAAATGCATGACATTTTCAGTGATTAGGTATTTTGATTTTTTTTTTATTATTTTATTTTTGAGGAACGGTTAATGCAACACCTGATCGTAACTTAATGCATTAGTCTAAGAAGTCGGCGCTAAGCAAACGATCACTGCAACTCAGCATGGCTGAGAACTGTGTCTGCATTCAGTGGCAGTCTCCACAGATGTGCCCTGCACAGCGGGTAAGTTTGTTATTTGTTTCTGGAAATATGCGATTCATTTTTTTTCTTACTGGGTCTGAATAGAACCTAAAATTAAGTATGTGTTAGATTTGTTATTTTTCAGTAGTTCTCCTGCTTGACCACATCATTTACACTGACTTTGTAACAGGTAAAACACTGGTCAGTCAATTAAAAGGTAGTTTATTCATTACATGTGACATATTTAATGTTTATTTGTACCTTTCTAAATCTCTGTTTTACTGCAAATGTGCCAAAATTGACATTGATCTTCCATCAGTAGTGCCTTGAGCTTTTAGTTTGTTAACTTGGAGAGGGAAATGGTGATGGGGAGGCAGCAGGATAACAGGATTGAGTCGTCATCACATTGGTTAATATGAGTACAAATACATGTTCAAAGTGTAGCTTAAAGAACATTAATTTGTAAAAACATTAAAGATAATCAGAAACAGAAGGAAGAGGGAAGTTTAGAGTGAACGAGTACAGATCAGGAATAGTGGGATCTAATGAGATTTCACAGTGATTCGTGGAGCTATACTTAGATTTTTCATTCTCCATTTGTATCCTGATGCAGGCTACTAGCAGCCTCCTGTATTATTCATGAAAAATAACATTTATAATTCAAAGTAATTCGTAAGCAGAGAAGTAATCCCATCCATAACATCATTCAAACATGGGAAGGTCACACTAACCTTGCAAGAACAGCAACGTACAATTTGGGAAGTCTAAGATTAGCTTCCAAAAAAGGACGTAGTTACGCTACCAAGTTCTACGAAGAGTGACACACAAAGGCACCAGTGACTCCAGCCTGCTCGCGTCTTGACACCAGTGCTGTTGGGTTTTGGTTTGCTTTACACTGCGCTGTTCCAAATGATTTAGGGTTTTGGTATGAGATGAGATACAGTTGTTAAGTAAACAAATAGAGAAAAGAAAGGAAGAGATATCGTATTAATAGTAAAAGCATATTTTTTAAACCAAATTGTATAAAATACTATATCCTTTAGATAAATAAGGTAGTAAATTATGTGTGATAGTGATAAGTTAAGGAAGTAAGTAACAGATTAGATAGCAGCTTCCTGCTTTTATCAGCTGAGCAAGTCTAGTATGATTTCTGAAGTTATCCTTTAGAGCATGGAATTATAGAATCATAGAATGGTTTGGGCTGGAAGGGACCTTTAAAGATCATCAAGTTCTGACCCCCCTGCCATGGGTAAGGACAACTTCCTATAGAACAGGTTACTCAAAGCCCCATCCAACCTGGCCTTGAACACTTATTCCCAGGGCAACACATTCCAGTGCCTCACCACCCTCACAGCAAAGAATTGCTTCCTAATATCTGATCTACATCTACCCTCTTTCAATCTGAAGCCATCACCCCTTGTCCTATCACTACATGCCCTTGTAAAAAGTCCCTCCCCATCTTTCCTGTAGGAAAGGCTGCTATAAGGTCTTCCTGGATTCTCTTCTCCAGGCTGAGCAACCTGCAGCTCTCTGAGCCTGTGCTCGCAGAGGAGGTGCTCCAGCCCTCCAGACCTTTGCAAGACAAAACATGAAACTGTATTTTCTTTATCGCAGCTGTGGAATGGGAAAGGGGAGAGGGGTAGATTTGTGAGCAGGTAGAGAACATGTCAAAGTGAAAGCCACCGACTGAGATCAGGTATAAAAAGGAGAGCCTTTTTTCTTACAAAACACAGGTGGTTCTGTTAAAACTATGTCTCTGTAATGGGTTCTGGGAAGCTCAGTAAGATAGCCCTTCCCTTTCTAAACTGCTATAGGAGATGTATTCTAAACAGTGACTAATTTTTCGTTTGCTGATGGATTGCAGAGGACCTGAACAGAAAAAGAGGCGTGTCCACCATCGTGGGAAGGCACAGGTGTGGAGCACGGCACGACGGTCAAAGTAAAATACCTTTTTCCAGTGTACATTAGGATTTCATCAGGTTAGATTTTGCAGCTGCTTTCTCTCCTTTAAAGATGAACTGAAAAGCTTTGTTTCTTTATCTATGCTAAACGTGTGTTAGTTGTACAGTACAGCTTGGCTTCCCTATAAAATCTTGTAAGCAAACAAATGCACCATTGGTTTTAAATGATCAAAATACTAATAAACATTATGATGTTGTGACCTGGGCTAAACAGTAGCTTCCTATGGGCAAAACCGAAACGTTTTTTACTGTAAAAATATAGCCTATATGTGCCGCAGTGGAGGTTTTTCAGTGTATACAGCCTATACGTGCCGCAGTTGAGGTTTTTCAGTTTGGGTCCCAGCACCAGGGAAGGGCCCACGTCGCGGGAGGGCTCTGCAGAGGGACTCACAGTGAGCACT
The DNA here is from genome assembly GCA_013396935.1 of Baryphthengus martii. Classification (NCBI taxonomy): domain Eukaryota; kingdom Metazoa; phylum Chordata; class Aves; order Coraciiformes; family Momotidae; genus Baryphthengus; species Baryphthengus martii. The sequence continues at coordinate 136,024 of VWZK01012970.1, read as the reverse complement.
CGTTACGAGACTCGCATCTGCTGCGGGGACAAAGTTCGGCGGCGGGCGGAGCGGGTGCCACCGCTGCACCGGTGGGACCCACCTGACGGGAGGGGGAGGACGGCGGCTCTGCCTCGACGGGAAGCGGGGTGCGGGGGGAGGCCGGGGCACGCTCT
>VWZK01012970.1:94172-135844 GCA_013396935.1 Baryphthengus martii | reverse complement strand
CCACGGACCGCTCCGCAAGAGCCCCCGCCAGCCCTCGGCTCGGCGGCCGGGGGCAGCCCCGCTCGGCTGTCAGAGCAGAGGGTGTGTCGAGCAGGGAGGAACCGGGCGCGACGAAGTGGCTCGGCCGGGCGTCAGGTTAAGGGTGCGGGTCTCGCCTGTTCCCCACCGTCCTGCCTTACGCGCACCGAGTTACAAGCTTGCGGAACAGTTTACGGGCTTGGATCCTTGGATGAAGCCTGTCCGATTAAAAAACCAAACAAACAAAGCACAAAACAAACTTAAGAAACAATTTTAATAGAAGTTCTTAACAAGCGTTCTTCATTAGTATGGAAAGGACAAGTCTAAAGGTGATTGCCGTGGCTGTCGCCTTTGAAGTGTTTTTGTAGGGAATGTTAGGGAAGTCAAAGTAGCATTAGCCGTTCTGCAGTTGTATTTGTGCCTCGTGTACAGTCGCTTTTCCACATGAATGTTTCCAGCACCAGAACACAGTGTTCGATTCATAGATAAAATGCTTGAGTTTTTATATTTTTATTGATAAGCTTTAAAATTACATCATATCTTTTTCATAGCTTATGTAGGTGGCACATGTTGGATACATCTACAGAAAGCCACGTCTAAGATTCTCTGAGGCTATATAGGAAAGGTAAAAGAGATGCTATTTACGAAAATAAATTAGAAGATTCCTCCAAATAGTACTTCTGAGGTCTGCAGACATGGCCTGTTATGTGACTGTTTGGCGTGAGGGAGATGGTGAATCTTTAAGTCCTTCCTATGCACACCTTTTCCAAAGGTCTGATTTTATAGGTGCAGAAAAATTAGAATAAACCAAATAGGAGTTTCTGAGATGAACACAGGATTCCCATTAGCTGTTAATTTATTTATATTTGTTGTTTCTATGACAAACCGAAGTGGCAGTAGACATCTTGGCCCCACAGTGGAATACCGAGTAGAGTCGAGACAGTGCTGAGCCTCCTGACGTCACGATTTCTTAACAAGTGTTTCTCTTACAACCCTTTACACTTTTCTCAGTGGCAGTCCTGCTAGGAGTGGGGAAGGAGAAACAGAAGTAAAAGCAGGGCGTGTCTTAAGAAACTAAGATCCAGGAGATGACAGAATGAAAGTGTTTGTCCCACCCGCAGTTACCACCCCTATCACCATGTTCTCTGTGACTCCTCGTTGCTGAAATTCTGTTTTCACACCACTTTCCTTTCGGCCTTTCATTCCGTTCAGGGGTGTTTTCCTTTGAGGTTGTGTTTTTTTTTTTTAATGTATTTTTTTTAATCTGGGGGCGGATGAGGAGAGGTAATATGTGTTGTGGTATAGATGTATATGTGTTGTTTTACCTTTTCTCTTTCTGCCCTTGTCTCCTCCTCCACAGTAAACAGAGTAGCTAATTCCTCTCACATGGTATCATTTTCCTAATTATTATTATTAGCACCTGCTCTCTTAACAAACTTTTAGCCTTTACAAATGTAAATATTTAGTGTTCAGTGAGACGTTTTCTCTTAAGCTTGGTGAACCTCACCAATGTGTAAATAAAAGAGTTGATCCTAGTAGCTAAAGGAAGAGGTAACAGCATGTGGTGACTTTGTACGAAGTTTATTTTGCTGGAAAGATGGTCTGTGCTCCTGAGTGGTGTTAGAAGGCCATCAAAAAAAGCAAACCAGGAACAGCCCTGTGTTACCTTTTTCCACGGAGGGAGAAGCATTGGGAGCAAACCTGCTAATGCTCTGTTGTTGTCACAGAATATCTATTTAAGAAGGTGGTTTGAAATTAATCTATTTCTCTGAAAACAGGGACATAGCTCTGCTTAGCTATTGCTAAACCTCTCTTCTTCGCTTCCACGCTGCTGAACGTGCCTCTCCACTGACATGCCTAGAACGCTACAGGAGTTCCCACATCTCAAACTGTGATGTTTGTTTTCTTTTCTAATGCTGTTTTCAATTATCCCACCTGCTACTGAGAGGTCAAGTACTGTCTCAGCTTGTCAGTTCCCATCTCTTTCACGCATTTGTCAAATACACTTCTCTGGCTCATTTTCTTTCACACATTTATTAAATGTCGCCTGCTTTGCCCATTGAAATGTTTCAGCTGCTCTGGATCTTTGACTAGAGCATACTGCACGAAGCAGCAGCAGTCTGCAGTATTCCCTCTCGGTTCTGTCCAGTTATTGTGTCTTGGATGGTAGTGACGTTGGGAAAGCGAATAATGTCCTTTGTTGTACAACTAGGACAGGGCATCCTAGATCAAGACCAGTGGTCTTAAGTACTTCCATAGCATGAAAAGTATATAATAGCCCTGTAAAATACCGTTCACTTTGTCTGCAGCCACAGCGCCTTTCAGCCTTTGAGAAGCCCAGCTCTGTCCCAATTTCTGTGCAAATAAAAATCAATAGCTTAACCCAGCGACCTTTAACTGCCTTCTGCTAAGGGGCTGGCTAGCTTCAGGGGCTTGACTTGGAAGGTGTTTGGTGACAGTGCTGCTTGAGTGTTGACTTGAGTAAGGATAACTTGAACTGATGTGGCAGGAAAGATGCTCCTGCGTCACTCATGCACTTAAAAATGATAGTTCAGGATCTACTAAACAGCTGTTGTGGATAATATTATATACATTTGAACTGTCCTTANTTGACTTGAGTTGTGAGACTTGAGTAAGGATAACTTGAACTGATGTGGCAGGAAAGATGCTCCTGCGTCACTCATGCACTTAAAAATGATAGTTCAGGATCTACTAAACAGCTGTTGTGGATAATATTATATACATTTGAACTGTCCTTACAAAGATGTTTTCATAGTTTCTTTTTTTTTCATCGCTTTATAAATATAAGCAGAGGTTTCATGTTAAAAAGACTGATATTTTTGTTGCCAACAAAAATAAAGGTATAAAGATAATTAGAGGAAGAGTTGGTGATTACCAGATCTTCAGCAAAGCCTGATACTGTCTAAACTTGCATGGTGATTCCTTCAGCATCCTCTGAGTGCTTGAGAGCACAGGCTGCTATTAACAAATAATCAGTTAGGCTGCTGTAGCAATACCTGTTCCACGTCCTACAGGGTTTTGCTGTGAGCTTTTTGGTCCCTCCCCAGGCCCCAAGCAAAACCCGTCTGAAGCAAACAGTTTCCGTCCGACGATAGAAAAGGCTCTTGTCAGGTTGATGCCGATGTTCCCTGTTGTGAAACTGAGTTACAATCCACCTGTTAATTCACCTGACCAAAAGTACTTGCTCTCATATAAATACTCTTCATATTGCTTTGTTGTTATGGAAAGTAGTATATGACTTACAATGTATGTAGTGATTTTCTCACACAGTTTTAGCCACTGTTTTCCATGTAAATATGAATCATCAAGAAATACCACAGGTATACAAAAATATGGAAGTAAACATAAGGAGATAGCAAATTCCACTCTCTCTCCACCTTGAAAAACAGTAAAGGAGAAGGCAAGAGTACATTATAAACTCTCGTTAGCTTATGTAAAGTTTTTTCAGGGGAAAGACTATTCCTGAATAAAAAAGGAATGTTGGTGTCTTGGCCGAATAACAATGATTTTTTTTAGAACAGCAGTGAGGTAAATAAGATGATCTTACGTGGCGGTGCTTCTTCATGTTGCTTGTAATGGGTTACAAGATTGGGTCTGTTTGAATTGATTTGTAACATATTGCTGTCTTCTTCACCTAAATTTGTGGGATACTTTATCCAAATAAATTAGAACTAAGCTTTTTCTGGAAGTTAGGAGAAAGTGATGCTAAAATATGATGTCAGGAGGACATACGCATGTTAATATACACATTTTAAGTCAAACATTGTGAAGCCTGGATTTCTTTAGTTCTTCTTTTGAGGTGGGGTCAGAGAAACTGTTTGTATTTGATTACATTCACAGAGGTATACTTGAGGTTTACCAAACTCTTTAACACATGAGAATTGTGAGTATTTCCTGAAAATTTTTGTCAAGAAAAGGAGTACCAAGGGTTAAAAAGGTATTTCTAATTAAAATCCTTTTTTTGCAGTTGAAATATAGTAATATACATGCTAGCCCAAACAGGTGATGACACATCTGTTTTGGTTCCAGTAATCTTCTGCCCACAGTGTGATGCTTTGCTTCAGCTCCTGCTGTGCACCCAAGCACAGCTTCCCAGGAGATTCTGTCATTCGTGATGGAATTCTTTGCAGGTTTTCTATCCAGACTCAACTGGCACACTCTGGCTCAATGCTTCAATTAAATAGTGGCAAATTGACAGATTTGGTAAGGAGTCTTGAATTACACCATTCCCATTCCAGCCAATACATCTTATCCAGATTTATGAACATGCAGAAGCCAATTTTCCTGCTTCCTCTAGGCCTGTTAGGCTGTTTAACCACTATTTTCCCCAGTTGTCCTAGCCGACTGGTAGCGTACATCTTCCCTCCTTGTTTTTGTGCATACCTTTCCTTCCAGCGGACCTGAGAGTGTACAGGGATTGCTGCACATCCAGGTTTTGCCCCAATGTGCAGTCAGGATGTGGCCAAAATAAACAGTGTGGTGAGGGAAGAGCTTCTCCAGTCCACTGATTGCTTACTTGGTTTCTTTGTGTAGTTCTGCCTTTAGGTACTAAAAAAAAAACGACACAGCAACCTCCAGTGGGACTTAAGACTTAGTATTTACTGATCCCAACTTTTGTATCAAAATTCATATTCAAGACACAGAAAAGCTGTGCAGTTTTACTGGCTTCTAAATGTGTAATTTACTGAACTAAGAGTCTGCTGCTTCTTGCAATTACTTGAGGTGGAATAGTGGCTGCCTTGTCCTCAAAAGTAGAGGAACTGAGTCATAAATCCTATAAAGATTCATGTACAAAATGAGACTAGTTACTGTTGGGTTTGGTAGGGGAAGGAATAGGGAGCATTTCAAACCTCTCTTTGTTTGCTGTGCGGTGTCTCATCACAACCTGTACTTAAATGTGTAAACATATGACCTCCATGCTTTCCTAATGTTGCACACTGCGTCTTGAGGAACACAATTTTATCCAGAAATACTTTAGCTAGTGGCTAGGCATGTAATTAAATGTGTGTATAAATAAGTGACGTCAGGCAGAACAGTAAAAATATTTAAAATACTAACCAGAGTGAAGCAATAATCATTGCTTGATGTGAATGAGTACTTTTTATTTATCTGATAAAGGCCATATTCAAATCAGATTTTTCCACTGCTATTAAGAACCTGTATCGTGTTACTAACACTACTATGTTAAAACCAAAATATAGTAATTATGGGCACACACCATGCAATATCCATTCCATTTATATATTTTTCCCACTTATTTTAATACTATTGCTCTCCTGTATAGTGATGTTGTGACTGAATGTTTTAAGATCACTTTTCACAACACTGAGCATAGGAAAAGACGCAGATTTAAAATGAAGGTTTTTTGCCAGCATTTACAAAAATATTATCAGAACTTAGGTTGTATTCTCTTTGAAATGAGTTTGCTTACCTCTTTTCAGTGATCTATTTTTCAGTTAGATACAGCATGCAAATGGTTCAGTAAAAAGTTGTCTATGCCAAACCCAATAGCGAGTCCATGTTTATTATAAAATTGAATGTGTTTTTTAAATTTAGTGATTAACTTTGGTCTGCCTTTAACTTTGTAAGGTGTTTGTTTGTTCTTTTTAATATTAGAAAGTGATTCTGATTCTTTTCTTAGTATATCCTCTGTATGGGCACAGAGGAATCCTAACTCCCCCCTGCCCCTCAAATTGCTGGCACCACTTTGCTTTGATGCCACTGGGTTAATGAAGTGTCTCTCCACTGACCTGCGCTGTCTGGAAGCTCCTGATGAGTAATTACTGTCCAAGATGAGTAGATGCACTGGCAGAGCACATTGCTGCCTGGTTTCTCAGCTTGCTTAGATGCCTACATAGAGAGCTCTAAAAACATGGTGGGGAAAGCCCTCGCTGCATGTTAAGCCCCGTGCTTTGGCTTGCCAAGCTCGTGTGTTTGATTCTGCTCCATCACAGCCGGGCCAGGATTTCAGCCAGAATTGGCTGAGAATTGTGCCTGCCTAAAATTAATCTTTCTTCTGATCCTTGTAGCTTCTACCATAGCAATAGCCCCTGCAGCCCAGCTGCCATCACAACATGGACAAGACAGAGGAGTGGAAACAATCAGAAGCTTCTTAACCTGCTCACTTAGCCTTCCCTTTTCAACTGTGTAAAATAAAATAACCTCAACACTGACTTCAGAGGCTCCTGAAGATGTAAGATATGCATTGTGACACCCTATGGCCTGTGCTCAAAGATCAACAATCAAAGCTACCCCAGTTCTGACCATCATTAAACATTGTGAGCGAATGTACCCAGTGCAGGTGAAGTGGCTTCTTACGTCATGGTAGGTTTTTTTGGCTGTCTCTAACTTGTTGGGAGACACAAATAATTCTGTGCTATAATACTATAAACAAAATATTTAAAATTCATGTACAAATTCAGGAAGGCATCCTTACCTGGAAAGGTGCTTAAATATCCTTAGACTTCAGCACATTGTTTAGTTTAAGTGTTTGCGTAAGAACTGGTTGTTCTGAACTAGGCAGAGGCATTGTTTGGGGGATTTTCTCTGCTCCTTATTCTGAGAGAACAAGACCCAAGCTTGCAAAGTGTGTAGCAAGATTTGGAAAGGTGTCTCTATTTTAGATCAGTTGTGGGAAGATAACAAACCACCAGAGTTAACAGTGCAACACATGCCTCCATGGTTTAATATGTTTCATTAACTGGAACAGCGAGCTGTGGTTCCAAGCGCGGAGGATGACAAGATCTTTTGCAGTTAGTGTGCTTATATAGTTTTCTTTAAAGAGAGCGTTAACTAAAATTCTGTTTTGAGAACAAAGTATCTTTTAGGTACGATAAGCAGTATAGCTTTTAATCAAGAAAAAGGACCAAGAGTCACTGCTAAGCTGTGGGGTGTTTTCTTCCCTCCTTTCTACCACTCCCAGTTTCCCTTTTATTTTCTTTCTTCTTTGAATGCTCGGAGAAGGTAGTGATGAATTGTTCCATAGCTCTTAGATATTGACAGAAATCAATTGTTAATAAAACTGGAAGAATTTATGATAATAGGAAGTATGTGTGCGTGGAGCTAGGAAAAATAATTGGTTGGATTTTAGCATGAATATTTGCTTTAGAGATTAGTATTGTTTCTAAATAGCTTCTGTTTCTGGTGCAGAAAGTTATATATCTGTATCTATTAGGAGATAACACAAGATTGCATTTAAAACCATTACAGTATTGCCATCTTAGAGTTACAGTAGCCATAAGTATATATGACAATGTCTACTAAACAGAGGAAATGCTGTCGTAGAGCTGAAAACTCATTGCAAAAGCTTTGAGAGCTACCACTGATTGGTGGTTGTTTTTTTTTTTTATTTTTCCTCTGCTGGCTTCTAGCCAGTGTAATCCCATTGAAATTTCCTAGTAGGGTTTCCTTAGCCCAGTGGAGTGATTCATCTTCAGCCCATCAAGGAAAAAAGAAGCCTTTACCTTCATTTAATTTTTGTAGTTTTGCCATAGGTCCTTATCTCACTGTTTTCCGGTTTTATCCTGACACTCCCCATTGCTGATTGAACCATTGGTAGCCAAGTCCTGCTATCGCTGGGAACAGACAGTGTTTCATGACACAGCCAAAGCTCCTTGCTCCTCACCCTCCTTGCCATTAAGCTGTATTTGTGAAAACACCTCGTCTGCTTCTTTCCAAGCAAGCTATCGCAAGCAGCTGGTTTAGTTCTGCGTAGATCCTTAGATACTTAAAGAGTAAGACTTTTCACACACACACACAAATCTATTTAAATATTCAGAGTATTAAGCTTCGTAATGCTTCTAGTTTTATCTTCTTAGCTTGCTACAATTATATCAGTAATAAATACTGCTCACGACGTTACCTTATTGCACAGTAAAATGCAAAATTTAAGTACTGCTTTCCAAACACTTCTTTTTTGCTAAAGGTTTACTAATAGTTAATACTATTCCTTTACGTATGCTATAATAACACATTTCATGTTCTATTTCAAACTATATTTTTTTTCATAACTCATTCGTCTCTAAGGGTGAGTGAATACTATGTCCTTTTGTCAACCCCAGCTGTCAGAATCAAATGAGATAAGCAATTACTCAGAGTCTTGTTCTACTAACTGAAGAGAGGCTTCAATTCTGAAACGTTCAAAAATGTGGTTTCCCTCTTCTGGCCTGAAGAAATAGATAAGGCCAATTAGAAATGCCAGCTTCTTTGGGTGCACTCAGTCCTATCTGAGTATCGACCTGTTCCTTGCCCGAGGCACCTATGCTACTTTGGTAGGCTCACCTGCAAGCAAGCAAATAAAACTACAATTACTTGGTGCTTGCCAAAATGTCAGCCCAGTAGTGACACCGGTAGTTTTGAGTCGTGCTGACACTGGATAGCTGAAAGAATTGTAAAGAGAGGGACTATAATGTTATTATTCATCTGCAGTTTCTTTGCTGGTTCCTTCTATGATACGGTTATACTGAGGGGAGTTTTAGCTCGGTTTAGCAAAGTCTTGCGCTATTACAACACTGGAGATGGCAATAGAACAACACTTTTCAGCATTTAATTATGAAACACCTCCACTGCAAAATGACTGATTCTCTTTTTGGAACCAGTAAGTTGCATCCTGTGATGATGCACATTGATCCTAAGATTTTGGGCTTGCATTTTACTGTTTGCATCTTCCCAGGAGCACATGGAACTTTACTGCAGTAAAATCTCCACTTTTTCTTGACACTTAATGCTGTCGTAACTCCTAATAAAGGCAATTGGAATTTAAAGAAAGAAAGTACAACCATTACTATATCTTTACTTTATACCTCTGAATTTGTCTTCAAATGGCAAGATAAATCTCCACCATGTTTACATGTGTTGATGCTCTGTTTAGAATCACTTTGTTGCTATGAAAACAGTGTGATCGATGCTTAAATCTTCTGATTCCATTCCAAAGTGAAAAGCTAAAGGTTGGATTATGGCATTGGAATCACAGCCACAAAAGAAAAGCATAAAACAAAAAAATATATTCTTCTGTAGTAGTTGATGAAAGTAGTGGAGCCCCTAAGGGCTCCACTAATTTAGCTCTTTTGGGGTTCTAGCTCCGTAGCCTGGTGGCTCCTGTAGATTTGTATTGCAAATCTAGTTTAACCTTCCCCCTGCAGCTGTTAAAAGATGGACTTGCCATCTGTTTCCTCATTTGACCTTCCATTTATTTATTTATTCTCTGATTGTTTCTTAGGGAAGCCTGCGTCAGTAAAGTAGAGCTTTCTTGTTGCACACCATTGAAATAATCCAGTTTTCCCCTCCCTTCAGCAATGCTAAATTTACATTCATAGTTGCATAGTACAGAATATTCCTAGATACGAATGCCTTTCTTGCAAGTCAAAACATTTTTGAGACTGTCAGAAAATGTTAGGAAGCATCCTTCTTATGGGCATTTTACTGAACATAGTTTAATTTTTTAATGAGACCAATAATAATAATGCAGATCACATTTACTTCTTTTTTTTCTAAACACTATTTTCCTAGATGTTTTAAGCTTAGACATCTTCCAATATTACACTTATTGATTAAATTAAGGACTTGTGTTTGCTGCAAATTAAAAAAGAAAAATATATATCCAAACTGCAAATCCTCACAAATACGTATTACCTGTGCAGTTTATTCTTAGTCTCTTTTACAGGCTGGAATCCCCAGGACAACAGTGGGTCCTATAAAATGAATCCTGCCAATGATTGGACTCAGCACAGTCCACAAATAGAATGGAAAAAGTGTCTAAATAACAGTATTTAATGAAAGAATAATTTTTAAAGCAGCATTGTAAAACATTTTAAAATGAAATATAATTCTCCTACTACCCTCTACTTTCTTTACTTCCTGTTGTACAGCGAGTGACATTATTGTGTCACCTTATATTAATTTTAGTAAGTCTAACAATTTTTATTCACATGGCAATGAGGCATTGGAGGCACTGACAGGTATGAGTCTGTGATGCTTGAGAAGTTCTGACAGTACTTGCTTCTTAGGAAAGTGGATCTTCTATAAACATAACATCGACGTTATTTGAGAATACTTTGAACAGGTGGCCCGGGGAGGTAGTTGAGGCCCCATCCCTGGAGATATTCAAGGTGAGGCTTGACGAAGCTGTGAGCAACCTGCTCTAGTTGAGGATGTCCCTGCTCACTGCAGGGGGTGTTGGACTAGATGACCTTCGGAGGTCCCTTCCAACCTAAACCATTCTATGATTCTATGAATACTGTGCAGAACCACAGAGGTGTCTGATAACTGTGACTGAGAGTACAGTGTTTCTAATATTAGTATTTCATCAAAGGTGGGCTATATATTACGAAGCTACCCTTCCATCCAGAGTACTGTTTCTGTTGTTCTCTCATTAAATATATCTGGGAGTTCAAATAACCATCTTTACTAGTAGTTCTTAATATATCCCAGGCACTTTTTAACTCGTAGATGAGGACCGAACACCTTAATAGCTGTATCTTAATCTTAATAGTGTTTTATCCAAAAGACAAGCTGCTACGTAATTACACTCTTCAATGTGACAAGGGTCATCAAAATCCGTCCGTTAGTGAAAAATATTGTTGGCTTTACTGGACAGCACCTTCCCCTGCAACTCATTGTGTTGCACTGACTTTTTCCTTGTTATGGATGTCATATTCTTGATCTTGTCTTCAATTGCAAACCTTTACCCAGCTGCGCTCCCTAAACGCTACTTCTTAAGCATCTTCTAGACTTCATTCCACGAAGGGCCTTTGAGTGGCCTCGTTTATTCTTGTTTATACAGTTCTGGTCATGTCTTCTTCTGCACTCTCTCCTATTCTTAAACTTTCTTTTTATTCCATCATATAATTCACCTCTTTGAAAAGAAATTATGTTCTCCTTGCAGAAAATGACTTTGAGATGTACCAGAGCCAGTTTCTGGAACTTCGGCAAAGACTATTGTACGCCCAAAAGGAAAATAAGAAAAGATCCCATGAGCTGAGCAGTGCCCTAGATGAAATTAAACGGGTAGTTGCAAAAAGAATTAACTTGACAGTAAATCATACAGGTTTGTATATAGAAAAATGCACTGTGTTAATGGTTCAAAGTTTTGTGTGCTCATGTTTCTTTATTGCTGATGTGGGGAGAAAAACCATTGATTTGATTATGTTAGCATTAGGTAGAAGTTTCTGCTTTAACAAAAAAATGTAGGGAAATAATCTAGAGCCCCTCTTCAAAGAGGTTTGGTTAGTAACTAAACAGGTATGGAGAGAAAAAAAAGGGGACAGAATAGCCTGCAGTGGTGTCATAGTGGCAAAGCTGTACATACTACTAATAGAGTTTCTTAGAGTGCTTTTCCCTCTCTTGCTGCCAACTTCAGAGGACTGAATAAGCTATTTTTATCAGCTTTTACTATGCCACTACCCCCTGATAAATACTAGGGCTGTGTCTAACCTGGAAGGCAGGTACACCGCTTCTGACATTTCACAGTCCTGGTCCTCCTCCTGTCCAGGAGGGATGGCTTTTTCAGGGGGACTTTAAGGAGTGTGAAGATTCATGAGTTCTTGCTGGCTAGATATGTTCCTGCTAGTATTTATCTTGCAACTAGTTTGTTAATAATCTGAGAGAAGTGTGAATGCTTCTAAGTGATGCCAATTAAAAGAAAACCTTTGAGGAAGGTGTCTCTGCTCTATTTTTATTCATTTGATTTTTATTTTTTTTGAGGGACACCAATATGCAGTTAACTTTAGTGATCTGGCTTCTTCCCATTCTTTAATTAAACTTGTTAATTGTTTTAAAATACATCAGCTCTTTGCCTTACAGACTGTTGTACATCCCCATCTATCTGCACACTGTAGTTGCATTTAGATTAGACAGTCTGATTCCGTCCCCTAAAAGAAGTGACCTCTTAATGCAGGATCTGCCTTCCTCCCTGTTCAGATTGGAAGAGCTACTTCCCTGGGGAGAGAAGGAAAACTAGAAGGCGCGTCACTGTGCTGGAGACATTCCACAGCCCACCCCGACTTCAAAAAGAGTCTGGATCCTACTGAAAACTGCTTTTTAAAAATCCTTATTTGCATTCAGTACAGTGGGCTGATATCAGATTAAAATAGGGAATTAACCATTGACAGGGGAAGAAGGAACAAGCTGCATTCCTGCCTTGTGTAGACAGCTTTGGTTCTTATCCTGTTCTTCCCTGATTTTTTTTGTCTGATTATTCACTATTAAATCAGTGAGACTGTTGAGATGTGTGTAAACAAATGCTTAAGTGTTGGCAGGGCTGTGGCCTTGCAAGCTTTGGAATAGAGACCATGTTGTCAGCTACCAGTAGCCCCACGTACTGTGAACAAATAATTATTGCCTAATGCACATAACAGCAGTAGAGGGGAGGGCAAGTCCCCCTTTCCTCTGCTCTTCTTTCTTATTGGAGCCAATTGAATATCAGAAAATACTGAAGCTGCCAATTCACAAGATTCAAAGCAGAAATTTCTTAAAATCACTGAATAGTTTTTCATTTATTTTTACTTACTCCTCTGCTTCCCATTCCAGCCAAGTTTTATTGTACAACTCAAATGAAAAGGTTTATTGTATACAATAAAACCAAAGTCCCTTCCCAACACTTGATAGATAATACTTCTGAGTAACAGTGGAAATTCCTGGACAAGTTATGAAGGCAATTTAAAAAAAAAAAAGAAAAAAGTTTCTATACAGCAAAATTCCAGTATATTTAGTAGCAAAGCAGGTGGGAGGAGTTGTGAGTTTCTCTTTCATAAAAATCGTCTGGACATACATATATATATATATATATGTATGTATGTATACAAGTTTTGTTGTCTGGTGCTGCATTTTTTTTAATGTTTTAGGTAGAGTGGAGAGTTTCAGTAGAGTGGGAATATCTTTTGGAAGTTTAAAAACAAATATTGTGCATTCAGTAACGCTCTGTCTTCATCTAAGCTGAGTGAATGAAGCTGATGATAATGGTTTTATAAACTTAAAATAACTTTGAACAATGGTAAATTTGGTGAGTTATCTTAGACAGACAGTTATTCTTCCTAAGAAATGCATCTAAGTCAATAAAGCTTCTGTTGCTTTGCTGACTCTCAAACTGTGAATTTTCAAGTTTTCTGCGGCTTGGAAGGCTGTTGACATGATTTTGTTGATTAAAACTAATTGAAGTGGTGTTCTCATATCACAAAGTGCCCTGGCACTAGCCTCTTTGTACAGCTGATAAAGTGCCTGGAGGAGACATCCACTGGATGATAATGGTTTTATAAAAAATTCATATTTTTTATGAATATGAATATATGAAAATTCATATTTTTCTTTCAGGGCAGAAAGACATGGACATTGTAGGTAACTAGGAGGGTACAGAAAAATTCAGCAGTGGACAAAATGCTGCTATGAGAGCCTGTATGCTGCCTGTGGCAGGAAAGCAAGATTTAAACCTTTAGACAACTGGTAGATGAAGTCTGAAGTGATCTTCAGTTTTGTTTCCCAGCAGTTTTCTCAAATATTAGAAAGGCCATTTGCTATTCTTCATAAATATAGTCTTCACTTTAATGCATTCAAGTACTTTTAAGAAAATTGCACATCATCTCAATCCCCATGGGTGTCTTACATTAAGCACAATTTCTTTTTGCAGGCTTAAAATTAATTTTGTAATGATTTTAGAATTAGGTTGTTCAAGTTTTTACTAAATTTAATTGAAAGAATTTTTACCACCACTGGAACATTCAGGAATGTTTATATCAAAGAAGATGAATCAGTAAATTAATGGTATCTGAGTTTTATTGCTTATTTAAAAAAAAAAAAGGATTATTTTTGTAAGGTCACACTTGAGTAACAGAAATAAATATTCTAATTATTTTCATATTTATGTTATACTAGTAAAGAAAAAAATAAATATTCCCTACTTTTCTCTTAACTACCACAGTCTTTTATTTTTCGTATAGTTTCTAAAGGCCTGTATTTGGTTGTCCTTTTTGCCATAGGACTTTTAATAACCTGAGAACATTTGTTTGAGCCCTGAAAACCACCACGTGTTGCATTTTAGGGAAATCATTTCAGTTTGTTAAGTAATTCCAAAAGTTATTAATCAGAAACTGTGTTTCTTTTAATTTAAAAAGTTGCTTGCCAACTGTGCAAAAAAATCCCCAGTTTTTTCAGGCTGCTTTTAAAATATGTTTTAAGATGGCTCAGTCCTGCAAGTGTTTAGGCACAGGAAAGTTCAGACTTGGAGCTCTGCACCATTATGTGGGTGGGGAGGGCTTGTACTGGGCAATTCTCATTTTATTACCAGAGGAGGGTAATATTTGTGACATATGATCACTTCTGAGAAACAGTTCTATTTGAATAACGTTGTGTGTGGTAATCTTCTATTATTCAGTTGAGGAAGACAGGTGAAATAATAGGCTTCACTGGATGGCTTTTTAATTTACGTGTATATGTGGGTTTATTGTTTCTTTAAGATGATATGAAGTGGAAAGTGTCAAACCTCACCAAAAAACTCCCCGTACATCTTACAAACATGTACCACTATCTACCTCACCTTCGAGAACATGAAGATGCCATTTTTCCAAATGTTATTTTTGGGCAACAGAGAACTGGAGGTAGGAAATCAAGTTTGACTTACATTTTCTGTATGTTTGTATTTTATATTAAGTTCTAGGAATGAAGCACACTTGAAATTCTGAGTGGGTTTTCTCCCTAAACTTTACAATGTTGCAAAACTGAATCAATTTTAATGGGGATGGCAAAAGCTTTTTTACCATGTTCACCCCAGTTTCAAGTCTTTACCCCAAACTATTCTGATAAACCTTTTCAAATATCTTTTCAAATAAACCTTTCAACAAAAAATAGTCACAATTGAAAAGCAATATTACTTTTTGGTCTAGTCATAAATTCATATATCTGAAATGTATTAGCTGACATTTTTTTCCCCACAAAATTAGGATAAATGAGGAAGCCAAGGAGAATTTATAATGCACTCAGTTTGCTGAAGTTAGAAGCAAATGGAAAGGTGATGTGATCACTGAAAACATATTAATAAATCTTCAATATAACTTTTTCCTGCATATGAGAAATCAGCTGACAGCTGCACAAATCATAATGAATTTTAGTAAATTATAATACAGATTATAAAGTTACGTCTTCTCCTGATTGTCATGTGGTAGATTAAATGGACATTCAAAAGCAGCGAGCAAACAAGGAACTAGTTGACCATTTTGCTGAGTTTTGTATTTTGTTGAAATTTTGACTTTTCTCTAGGGTGATTTTATATAAACAAACATTGGCAGCACTTTTGATTTAACTAAAAAAAGCACTTGGCCAAGCCCCTGACAACGGACAACTACTGTCTTCTCTTTAGTAAGTGTAGTTGTAGCAGTATGATCTAGTGCTGTAGTTCTCACTGGCGTGTCAGTGTGCAAAAGACCAAAGGTTTTCAGCGAAATAATGTGCAAAAGACCCTCAGCAAATCAGATACGTTCACAAGGAGAAAAAAGAAAAAAAAAAAAAGAAAAGTAATGTCTAAAATAACGCTCCATGTTTAATTTTAATTTATTTGTACATGAAAATCACAATAGCAATACCACAGTTTCACAAGTGCAGGTTGACCTTCAGCATGTAAAACCAAATCAACCCCCAACCGTTTAGCAGGTTGTGTGCTGGGAAGGAACACTGCGACTTTGGCGTTTATGAGCTGCCACTGGCACGGGTGATGAGGTCTGGAGCAAGTCACTAATTCTGCCTACTCCTTTCTCACAAAATCTGCTGCTTCCTTACCTGCCTCACAAGGTTTTGATGAATAGGAATGATCTGCAAGGACTAAGAATGCCACAGGTTTACCGATCTGTATGAGGTGACTGATCTAAGTAATTCTCATATCAATGGAAAAATAGATGTCCTGCTTACAATCTAATGCTGTAATACAGCACAAGTTTGCTACTAGTAGAGTTTTTGCCAGCGACAATTTCAGTTCCTTTCTTCTTAATAACAGTAATGTCTAAGTTCCTTTCTTCTTTTTATTGATTGTGTCAAAGCCATTGATTCATATCAATTAAACTGCTCAGATTTTTGAGTTGGATTCCTTTCTGAAATACACAGCACTCACCTCCTGTGACATGTTGCTCACTAAAGCAGTGTTGATTTAACTCTTACTACTCAGATCTTCAACTCTGTGCCAAGAGCTAGCACTTATTTTGCAATCCTCACTTCTGAAACTCAATAGCAGATAGCTATGTGTTTGCCAGAGGTGGTAATATCTCCAGGTTCTCCAGTGTTGACATTCTACACAGTTTAGACCCAGTGCTTAAAACACAGACATAGGTGTCTCTAAACTGGACGTAGCTGGAGGTATCTCTCCTTCTAAGTAGTAAAGCAATTGCTGTCACAGTGCTGTAGGAATATTAATTGTCACCAAATCTCATGTAAATTCAGTTTCCCTTTACCTGACTTAAAATTAGATGATTTGTGGACTTCTTTTTTTGCAGTGTCACTGGTGATGGGTATTCCTACTGTGAAAAGGGAAAGACAACATTATTTGATTAATACACTGCACTCCTTACTATATGAACTTTCTGAAGAGCAAAAGAATGACTGTTTAATAATCATCTTTATAGCAGAGGTAAGATTGCTTGGAAAAGTGCAGTATGCTGACAAAGACAATATGGAGGTTTATGTCTTAGTGTAACGGTGTAGGAGAGGCTGCAGGGTACTCTCAGCTAAGCCTTTGGGAGGGGTTTCTTCAGGCCTGGAGATGCTCATGAGTTCCTCAGTGTTCCTATGTGGGGATAACCCTGTAACTCAGGTGATTGAAGGGTAAAAATGAATATTACATTTACAAACACAGTTGTTGCAGTCAGATTTTCAAATAAAACCACATGAACTCATTTACCTGAGAGTAAAATATTGTACTTCAGGAATGAAAGGTAAATCCTCCACAGAAAAGTTCCATAGAACTTAAAAAAAGTAAACTTACTCAGTCTAACAGAAGTTCAGATTATTTATCTGCTGCTTTGGTATCATATATCTTGCAAAGTACCTTGGTATGCTGGAGCCCTGCCTTCTGCATGTGTATTGACATTTCTTGTGAAAAAGAAAACTGCTCGGAGATTTGAATGGTTCCATGTTTGGGAAAGTAAACAGTGCTCAAGGTAAAATATTAGGGGCAAAGGAATTTTTTTTTTTTCCTCACTTCAAAATACCTTGATCACATTGGAAAACAGCTACAGAAGGGAGTGAGCTAGTCATAGTTAATTGCTGGTAAAAAGACTGTGCAGTTATTCAGACTCCATATTCATTCTCCATATTTCTTTGCCCTTCCATAACACCTTTATATTTCATAACGTGTATTCCTTAACAGTTAAAGTTTGTTTTTTCAGTTCAGTCATGACTTAGAGCAGCTTTTGCAGTCGTAATACTGTCAAACAAAGCATAGTTCACTTTATTAAGTTAGGTCATGACTTCCACTTTTCTATTTGGATCACAATGATAAGTAGATGTGCCCAGTTTTACTGGCTGTAGTTCCTCTTCAGCATAATTTTCAAGAACTGAACTTATTTTACAGTTGCTATTTCCTAATGAAGAGCCCCGGCAATGATAAACTTTGCCCAGCATTCAGACAAACATTTTATTACAGGGCTTCAGAGAGTTCTGTGAGTTTTTAAGAGTTAACTTCTGAATATTACAGCTTCCCACTGTGGGCAGTACTAACATGACACTTTTAACAAACATTAGCTTTGGTTGTAGTAATAGTCCATTTCAGCCAATTTAGGATTAAACTGCCGTTGTAAGAAGCAGTCTCTCCCCTTTCTCCCATCCCCAAAGTCACGTTCTTGCAGCTTCCATTTTCCAGCCATGCAGTAAATTAGAGCAGGTTGATTGTGCTGATATGAGGGGTGATAAGGACATTTATTATGAGAGGAGGGCAGGTGTGTTCACTGATCAGGAGTCCACACTCTCCTTTTTCCCCAGAAAGTTTCAGAAGATCAAGTTAAATGTTTACATCATGGATTAAGTCAGAGTAACTTATTGACTGAAAGTGAGCTGCAAGGTTGTTGGCGTTTTTTTCTTATCACAGTTCTTTACTTGCCACCTCACATCGGTTTCACTTATTACAAATATAATACATAGCTGGTAATGATTACTTGTCTATTAAAAGAAAAAAAATTGGAACTGCTAAAACAGGTACTGTATTGCTTTGGAAATCATTCATAAAACAGTGTGCTCTTTAATACAGTTAACAGATGTGTTTTGCACACTAAAACTGTTAGTTTCATGAAATAGCAGCAGTGAATAAGGATTTCCTCAAAATTTCTAGACTAAGAGGTAGAAGACTATTATATTACGAAGAAACTCTAAATAAAAATATTAAATATGGCTAGCTTTAGAAAACTTTGCTGAGGTGAGTTTTCTAAGCAGCCTTGGGCCTCTTTTATTTGATTTTTGGGTGATTAACCTGAAACAGCCCTTTTTACTGACAGTGAATATGGCTGTGCTTTTCTGGCATCACTGAAAGCTGCAGAACAGTTTTATGCAGAAAATGGCTTGGCCTCCTGCAGAAGGAGTAAAAAACCAAAATGGTGAAACCGTAGCTGGAGATGGTTCAGTTCTACTTTCAACTTAGCTGAAAGTTCAGTTGGCTTGAAAACCCCATACTATTTTTTAGTAGAAATGCTGCTCTAACATATTGCTTTTGTTTGGACTGAAAAGAATTAGAGAATAAAAATGATGTGTTTGTATACAAATATTCCTACAAAATGTTGCTTAATGCAAAAATAGGTGACTTGAAATTAAACTCCCCTTCTTTTCTTTAGGTGAATGCAGAATATGTTAGCAGTGTTGCAGAAAGTATTAAAACCAGGTGAGTTCTTAAGAGTGTAACAGCCCACAGCTAGTGAACACATTTTGAGTTTTTATGGGAAGAAAGAGGGCATTTCAGCAATGACTTACAACTCTACCCCACTGAAATGCAAACGCTAAGAAATGTGCCAAAGGTGCGCTTAGTGTATCTTAACGCACAATGAAATTCAGACCAGAAGATGTGTATCAGTCTATTTTCCTTTTCTCGTTTCATAGATATGCTTTAACTAATCAGGCAAGGTCTCAGCTTAAGCCTCTCATAAATATTTACTTGAACTTGAGTCTTTTCCCCATGAAGTTACTGCTGCAATTCAAGGCACCTGAGGCTACTTGTATTAGGTTCCTACTGGCTTCGCTGCCCTGCAAGGTATTCTGGTGTCTGTCATGTTTTCGAGGTGTCTTTGTTTCCTCATTTGTCTCTCTTTCATGAAGACAGTGGACTTTGGACAGCAATGGAATTGTATTTAAAATGTTAAATGCTGTTATATGATGCTTATCATGAGATGGATATTCTTTGCTGTGCCAGATTAATGTATGAGCTGTCAGGTGAAGGCTTGATTCCCACTGCAGTTTTGCTTGCTCTTGCCATTCTTTCCCATAGATGTTTACAGCATTGTGTGCCTGTTAAAAACCTTACAGCAGCTTGAGAGGAACAGCTACTAAATTAAACCGGGCAAAAAAAGTACTCTCATTGGGCGATTTATTTTGTCTTACAAATGCTGCTTTCTAAGAAATGCAGCAAACAGTTACAGAACAGGTAAGGCTAAAGGCCCTTAAGTGCAGCTGACTGTAAGAAGCAAGAGATAAAACCTGCAGTGTGCTGCAGTACTGGTGTTGCTGGTTCCTTTGGTGCACAAGCTGATTCGTGAAATGGTTACTCTGACAGAACCCCACTTTGGCCAGTATTTGAAATGAAACAGCCTTTCTCCTCTCTCCTCCTGTAAATGGCTACAAGAGAGCTCTCAAATTGTTCTGTCAGTGTTTTGTTGGAATTATAGAATCGTTTTGATTTGATTTGATTACAGTCCAACTGTAAACCTAGCACTGCCAAGTCCACCACTAAACCATGTCCCAGGGTGCCACATCTTCTAAATACCTCCAGGGATGGTGACTCAACCACTTCCCTGAGCAGCCTGTTCCCATGCAACTTAAGCATTTAGATAATTTTTATGATTTCTTTTATGGTCTTTGAAAAAAATTACTGCAGAGTAGATGCTTTGTCAGTGTTACACAGTAAGATTGCGATTCATAAGCATGCTTGTCCTGTGATATGCTTAATTTTTAATGTTCGCTTTTTTTCATTAATCATAGGACATTGGGAGCTCATTTGTGAAAACTCCTTATTTCAGTGATCTTATACCTATTAAAACCAGAATAATTTTATTGGGTTTTTTTATTCCACATATTCTGGAGAAAGGGGGAGCTTTGGCTTCCAGGTTTGACTTCCAAAGTAGATTATACATTTTTTTCAATGACTTTTTAAATGGAAAATTTAATCCCTGGAGCACAGGCTAAACCCAGACTCCCCATACCAAACCCCCACTCCAGGACAGTATCATTTTGACTAGAGTGCAGAATTAAGAGTTGGAGCCCGTGTAAGGAAGCTAGGAGCTCTCCTGCAAGGGGGAACAGTTGTGTGTATTTCTAGATAAGTGTATTTGGTTGTGAATTACTGTTGCATTTTGGCAAGCATCTCAGGGTTGTGAGTAAGCATCTATAGATGCAGGAGGGGCAGGATTTCTGGGACACACTTCAAGTGTTTTCTGAGACTTTGATATCAGAGTTACTGTCCTGCCTGTTCTGATGGTCGTCAAAGACCCCTTCTTGGTTCTTAATTTACAATCTATGTGACTTAAGTTTCTTTGTTGTGAATTCCACTTACAAAGTAGCTGACGGTAGCTCCCCTGACTCTGAGGAGCTGCTGTGCGTGGTTGTCCTCCAGAGTTTTTTTTGAGGACTGAGGTCTCACTAAACTTCTCTTCACAGCTTCCCGAGAGAAATCCAGTCTGGTGTCCTGGAAGTTATTTCTCCTCCTGCTTCTTATTATCCAGATCTATCCAACCTGAAGAAAACGTTTGGGGATTCGGAGGACAGAGTAAGGTAAGATAGCTGTATAAAACCTAATAACTTTTGCTGAGAATATGAAATGGAGAATTCTATAAAAGTCAACACTGTTTGAGCTGATAATGTTTTTTTATTTCAGAGCTAATGGACCTTAAGTGTACTTTTAAAAAAAAATGATTACACAAGGGGATCTTGAGAAAAGCTATGCTGCACGTCAGCTTCAGGGTGAGAGCCAAGGCTCCTCCTTTGAGTCTTGATTCTATACATCCCACAGATTTTAAACCAGATGGATAATTCCAAGAGGTGATAGTCTAGATGATCTGGTCATAAAGGAAAAAATAGGAAAATCTTTTATGTGACAGATAAGGGAGAGGCTCTGAACACACAAAGGAAACGCCATGTGTCCCCTTAGCTAACTAGGAACAACTACTGTGGGTTTAGTTAATGCTCTAATTTTGGTGATCATGGACTTTTTATACTACTCTTAATAATATATCCTAAATGATGATCTAATTCACTCATGGGCCCCAAATTCACTGAGGCAGAGATTATAACCTAACAAAACTGATTTACTCGGGGAGAGTAATTTTCTTTTGGTAAGAATAACTAATTTGTCAGAATTAGTTGCCAACAATGCACCAAGAGAGCTGCAGGACCGACAGTTTAGGTTGGAGGGAATCAGCAAGTGTATATTGGTATGTATATTTGTATGCAAGTATATCTGGCTTATGGATAAATGATATCTTTTTCAGAGCACAAACATGTTTACATGATTATGCTTAAGTTTCAGATACAATTGAATTTGAATCAGATACACTTTTACATTAATTAAATATTGATAAATTACTCTCTAGTCTTTTTACATTGATTATCAAGGATCAGCTTCATTCTCTGGTAAAATGAGGGACTGCACATTGTAAACGAAAATCTGTGTCTACATTTAAACCTGAAAACAAAGATCATCAACTTGCTTCTGTGCTGTTCATCACTAAAAGCACTTAATTTTTGATCTTTAAATAATCATTGTGTTGAGGTCTACTGTTCATAATATAGTGAGTAGAATCTTTAAGTCACTTCACATGAATGTACTTCTTAAACATTCTGTTTCAAGCTGCATTGATAGAGATCAAAATTTTTTTGCTTAATTAATGGTAGAAAGTTAGACAAATTATTTACAGATGTTTACACTGATTAGAGAGGAAGTTTTATTCACTTAATTAATTAGAATATTCAATGTTAGAATTTTACTGTAGAGAGGAGACCGCAGAGCATTTAAAATGCTTTTGTTATAGAAATAACTTCTGCAACCCCCCTCAAAAAGCTTATCAGAATTTGCTGCTTATGTTTAGGTGGAGAACTAAACAGAATTTGGATTATAGCTTTTTAATGCTATATGCCCAACCTAAGGGAACATTTTATTTACAGGTACGTTCATATTATCATTAAGTAGCTGCAATACATCTGTACTCATTATTCGCTTTGGCAATTTTCCGTTGTTTCGAAGACCTCCATAAGAACAACAATCTGTTGTCATTTTCTCTGCATTTTTCCTGTCCTCTTTACAGACATCCACATATTTCTCTATTTATATACATCTTGCATCCCGGTACTCTTTAATTAAATCCGTCTGTACCTTCCTGTCATTTGTGAGGTTGAATAACAAGGCAACTGCAGCATGAAACCCTTATTTGATCAGGTTAAGAAGGTTTACTTTAATGTGTTTTCACCTGGAGCAGCAAGACCGAATAGCAGTGGTAGGTCCAGGTTTATAGCCCACATCACAAAGAACCAAAAACCCCTGACAGATAGGGAAACATACCAGTATAGTGATACTGGAGACAAGGCAAGTTGGTACAGATACTAAATTATCCAGAAGATCTAGAGTATTAGACTTTAAAAAGATCCCCATGCCTCCAGGCTTAAGTTTAGCCATCATTCTAGATTTGTGCTAATTTGCGCTCCAGAAAGACGATAAACACCACCAGAGATTCCAGAATTTATGACGAATGGAACAGATCCAGAAAATTTCCCATAGCTTATGAGTATCAACAGTTTTTAAAAAAGCCCAGAACAGCATTTTGTTTAGTTCTTAGTTTTCCTGGCTCTTCTGCTCTGGCCTCGGACTCTGTGTCACATAAGTACATCACAAGATTCCCAGAAGCAGAAGAGAAGACCGCAAGAGCAGGAGTCTTGTGCAATCCTTGTCAGCATTTAACACGAACGCGTTTGAGCTGGGCTACTGAAGAGTCTACGCTCTGTTCTCACATTTGGCACAGGCACTCAGAAGACAGGTGGACAAAGAAAAGTGATTTTTATTGAACAGTTAAGGTTTACTGGAAAATAAAATATTTTCCTGCCACTTTTGTATATTTTTCAGAATGCTAGCCAAGGTTACTAAGTGCACTAGAGCATAGGAAATACGGTGAAGGGAAATGTTGAGCATGCTGCCAGACGCTTAGTGTCCCTTTCTGTTATAAAGTTCTCCAAGCATTTATGCTTGCATGGAAATTATTTACGTATTTGTGTTTTTAAAGAAATTTGAGAACATGTGTGTTCTTATCTGGGACATTATATAAGGACTGAACTGTGATATTCAGAGCAAAGCCTGGATTACGATGGTCTGGTGGTAGTTACGGCTTAATTCAGAATTTTCTTAGAAAGAAACTGCTTCTCTCATACTGTTACCCAGTATATCCACTTCTTTATTTCTATGTCCAGTCTGCAGCTGCTTCTGTAGCACAGATACTGGTCTGCCTAGAAAATACTCTGTAGAGTGCAGGTAAAAAAAAGGAACACATGCTGCTTTAAGTTAGTTATGATCTCTCTCCATATGGAAGCTGCCTAGTAATGGAAAGAAAATAACTTATAAATCCTTTTCTTCAGCCTGGTGCAAAGATTTACTTCAGTAATCTTAGGGAAAACTTGAACTACCTTAGATTTTATTTATTGTTTTGTCAGGAGTAGTATCATTCGGGTGACTGATACTAACTTCTGAATTTTGAAAGAAGGTAAGCATACCTAATTAGTCTTGATGTCTACAGAACAGTTGATGTCATGAGTCAGGCAAGATCTTTGCTGAATAAACACATAAAATACTCATTCTAGGACACTGCCTAGTCAGGATTTAAGCAAATAGCTTTGTAAAGTCCTTTGAAGTTAATGGGGTTACTCTGTGAATGAACCTTCCTGTTCAAACATAATCTGTGAGAACAGACAATAAATCCCACCAGTCATCTCATCTCTTCTACTTCAAGCATCTCTTCTACTTTGCCTGTCTGGGTTTTTTTTGTGTTCCTTGGTTTTTTCTCGCTACTGGTGGTTTTTTGCTACTGTTGTTTTTGTGAAGTTTTCTTAACCAATTAAAAAGATAAGAGAACTTTGAAATACTTGTTTCCACTTTCACTATACTTCCTGGAGTTCGCCTCTTGAGACACTTGCAATAGTGTCAGACAAGACAATGGGATCTTAGCATAGCCGTAAAAGCAGGCATTAGAATCCCAGCCTAGTAGCGAAGACATGCACTTGTTCTTTGTGTCCATGTAGGCTTAGTTCAATCTGACGTGATTAAACATTTCAAATCTGAAAGCGTTTTTGAGAAACTCAAGAGATACAGCAGTTTTGAGGAAGTGCTTTGTATTAGCATTCAAGTAAACCAAAAATAAAACATTAAGTAAGTCTTTTAGTACCTTCAGTTAAAATCTGTTTTAAACTTCAAACTTAGTTAACTGAATGACTGCTATGTTTTTTTCACCTCATGAGTTTTTTTCCTTGTGGAGGCTGGGGGACCTTTGTGTATTTATATATAACATATGTATACACTGGTAATATATATTGCCAGTAGCACCATTATTATAGTTTCTCTTGTGTTTCTCTCTAATGGTCTTAAGGCCTGAGCAACAGCTCAGTGAAGGCATTATGAATCTTTGTATTGATTTTTTTTTTTCTTCCTCAACTAGACTCTAGGTCAAGCCTATTATTTTGTAGAGTTCCTAAAAGGAATAACTTTCGTGAAAGTGCATTTTTTGGTTGATACTTTCTTTTATGCTTGTACTAAAAAAAAAATAAAAATATCTTTATGGAATAAACTATTGAAGGTTTTTTTCTGTGGAAAATGAGAGAACAAGATTTTTCAGCTTAACAGTCTTCACATATTTGTTGAACGGTGATTCAATATATAAAAATACCCTCATATAATTTAGGAAGGAAGATACTTTCCTGATACCTGCATTTCCATTATATGCTGCAACTTTCTTCTTGCTTCTTTGTTTTCACTTCTCTCAGACAGATAACTCACATAAGAAAAGCTAATGGAAATCCACTTATTGTCTATCATTTAGGAAATGTGCACGGCCTTGCTATTTTGCACATACCTTTTTTTCATCCCAAAGTGCTGAGAGTGAAGGGGAATTTGCTGCGATCATGTGTTCTGCAGGCTTTCGCATGGCAATGGGGCAAATAGACTAAGTTCTTATCTTAAACTTGCTGATCCAGCTGTGTACAGCCACTGTATAATCTCCTTTGGTAGATAAGAGCATATGAAAAACAAGAGGCTGTAAGTTGAAACCAGAAAAAATCAAGTTAGTACCACGTACTAAATGTTCAAGATAATTACGTATGACTTACTGAAAAAGAACTGATAGTGAAGTCTCTAAGCAATAACAGAGGCTCTTCAAGAAGATGTGCTTTAGTTGAACACAAATTTCCGGGCTCAGTACATGGTAAAATAAACAACTTTTCAGGGCCTGCACTGCATAGGATATCAAGCTACTTTCTCCAATATTCACTTTTAACTGTCAGCTTCAGAAAAGACTGTTTCACACTTTTCATTATGCAAAACTACTTTCAGTTCATAACCATATTCACAGCCACTTTGCATCACAGCCTCTATTCTTCATCTTTACTACTTTTGGACACTTGAAGATCTTCTAGTTTTTCTCAACATGGTGGTCTCACTAGGTTATTGACATAGTGCGCTCTCTGCCTTTTGTCCTTTTCTGAGTGCCTCTCAATTTCTCTTTAAGGATTCTCTGAAATTCTTTCATTCTTTGCTCTTCTCCCTTTGCATCTAGCTACTGGATACCTTCTTAGCTCACTTAATTTTATGCAAACTTTCTTGTAAGTGGATGGTTTGGGAATTTTTTGTTGTAACCTCAACTCAATCCCCAGATCTCAGAATCTGTTAATATGCATTCATTTTGATCAGGTCATCTCCATCTATTTTTTTGTTATTTTACCATCGGCAAAAGCTGACAGGCTCAAAACAGATCTCTTAATCTTGTCTTTCAAACATCATTCCACTTCCTCCTGGATTCACTGTTGACAACACACTTCTCCCCTGCCAGCCCTACAGTTGTAGTAACGGTCAAACTCAGCTAAAAGCCGTGGGCCTGCTCGCTCATGCTTTTGTGGCTGACTCTGCACTGAGTCAGTTAAGGATGCGAAACCAGCAGGAAACGATGAATTTTTTTCTCATAGCATTCATTTTCTACCTCCTTAGCGTTCTGAACTAGATTCCAGCACCACAGGACAAGCACTAGGGCCCATGAAGCACAGCAGTTAGGTCAGATTAACTGTATTATTACACTGCGCTCCATCAACATTTTCCTGAGGCCTTAGCCTTCTCTTCCTGTGTTTTTCACACCCAAACCAAATTCAAACCCTGAATTAGTTACTCCTTCATTATTTCTTGAATTAATTTATTTCTTTTTTGTCATTACCTCCAGACTCCTTGTTTGGACTCATTATCCTCAGCTTTAGTAATGGGAACAGCTTCTGGCTTTTCAGACCTCCCTCTCTACTTCTTTGAAAGCCATGCAAAAATGCAACCAAGGTCTTTCCCATTTCCTTGATGGATGTCAATCTCCTTTTCCGAGTATCTTTTAGGTGGCTCTACTGCTATATTCAGCATCAGCCTTTACAACACCTCGAAAGCTCTATGTATTCCTGTCCTTCGGTGTGCTTCACAGCACGTTCCTTCTTTCATCACTAGTTTTCCCTGAAGCCAAGAACTTAGCTTCTCAGTAATCATCCACAGTTCTTCTCTGTCACCTTTCAAGCACGACAAAGTCTGCCCAGGCTACTCTACAGAGCTTTTAACCAGTTCCTTTAGATGCTTCTCTCTTCAAACCGTTTGCTCCCGCTGCTTATCAGTGCTTATACAGCTTCAGTACAAACTGTCTGATGTCTCCTTCCTTAGCCTCTTTCTGTTTAATGTTTTCTTTTAAGTGAGATCTCTTTAAGGTAGGGAGCCCTCCTTTCTCAAATAAGCGAGAAGGACTCATGATGTTAAAAGTCACTCCTGCAAATAAATATTTAATGAATGATACTGAAACAGAGATGTATATACAAGCTAAACAGCAATTCGCTGTAGTTTGGAACAGCGTCGGTACACATTGTACAGCAGTCAAACCAGTGCAGTTATCACTTACATGTGGCAACATCACCACCCCCTCTGCAAGCAATAAAACCACCACTTGCCTTCTCTTTTTTCTGTTGCCTTTTTTCCCTCCCAGCTGGAAGATGATATCATAGCCAAACCGGATTATATTCAAAGTATAAAAACCTTTGCTGCTGAACAGTCTGAAGAGTGGATGATTCTCGAGTTCTCCCAGCTTGGATTTATTGGTAAGTATTAAGAGCTGAGCAGGGTCAATTGGATTTAGAGCTGTGTAGGTTGAGTAGGTTTCACCCAGAATTACATTTCAAAGCATAGGAGGAGTCACATATCAAAACTTCTTTCGTTCTTCAGGAAAGAAGCTCCCACTGAACGTCTTTTATTTTTTGTGCTCTTTAAAACTGTCCTTTTAATGCTGAGTCTCCTCAGCATAGAATCTAGTAGTTGGGTTACCATAAGAAGCAAACTGTTCCACCTTAGGGCACTATGTGCCCCTGGAGCTTTTAGTCTTATTTTCAAGAATGGAGTCTGAACAATATATAAAAAAATCTGCTTCCTTTCCTCTGTGGAGGAGAACATGCATCCCATATCATAGGGAAGGTTTCTTATTATTTTCAATAGTAAGTTTCTATTTTTTCTTTGGTTCTAACACAATTTACTTGTGATAACGCCTTATGTTAGGTCGAAGAAAGAAATGTCACAGAATCTCTTAACGCTAATAGCAAAAGAACTAAATGAACAGTAGCAGTATTTTAAAAGCAACATTTTTCTTATCTTAATTAAAAGATGTTCAGAATAGTATTGCCAGTGAAATGGCACGTCTAGCGCTTTGAGGCGTCATTCAGACTTCATTTCATGTGACACACTGATACAGGTGACAGGCAGATTTGTGTTTGGAACTGGGGTTTAACTGCATGCTTTGTTAGTCAACTGGTTGACTATGTGAGAATATCTCCAGGCATGGGACGGAAATATTTGCAAAATCCCAAGAAGCTGGAGGATAAGCAATTCACCAAAGCTGGAGTCTGTGTGAAGTTTTCACTAAATATCAGAATTACATCTGTGTGTTTAAAGCTGGAGTAAACATAAAGCTGGTGGGTTTTGCACAGCAATATGAATATCTGACTATGCCACTTCTTGCCTTGCTTTCAGGAAAATTGTTTAAATCAGAAGACCTGCCACTCATAGTGGAATTTTTTCTCATGTTCTATAAAGATAAGCCTATAGACTGGCTTATAGATCACCTGCTCTGGGTTAAAGTGTGCAATCCAGAAAAGGATGCAGTAAGTATGCCTATGAATTTATGAGCATAAGTCACATTCAAACAGTCTTGGTGACAAAATAATTCATTTTCAAAAAGCAGAGTAGAAATCTGTCAAGCCTGACTTTGGAATTTATGGGGAAAGAGCTGCTGCAGATCTGCATAGAGTGGAGCAGGGTTTGAGCCAATTAGGGCATATGGAGAGGCCTGACTCACAGAAATTCAAATTTCTGTGGAAGTGACTGACTCACAGAAATTCAGATTTGCTTGGAGAGGCCTGACTCACAGAAATTCAGATTTCCACAGCAGAGCTGTTTTGCCTCTGTCAGCTCAGAACATGGACAGCGCAAGTTCACATCTGCCTGCAGCTGGTCACATAGGCAATCCTGCAGGACCAAAGAAAATTTTGAATATGTAAACCTATGTGGATTATCATTTTTCGTAACCTTCTGCTGAGCTTCTAGTATGAAAGTCAGTAAAGCATACAATTTTACAGTCACAGTTGTTCTGAATTTTGCATACCAATTCCCTTCTTTCGGGAATCAAAACTTAAGTGTTTTGCTTTAAATCTTCTGTTATCTGGGGGAAAAAAATGACTGTTTGCCTGGAAAAAAAAATATGCAGGGAAACATGTAAATTGAACAAACTAAGTTATACTTTTCACTGAAAATGAAAGATACAGTTGTGTTGAACTGCAAAAGGTGTCATTTCTAGCACTACAAGTGAGCCAAATGATATATTAAGTATTTCTTTATGGCCTTTTGCATGCTTTCTCTCTCCAGTTTTTGGTCTAGTCACTACTGACACTCTTCGTGTATAACAGGCTGTGCCACAGAAGACTGACCACAGTTTCTGCTCCTTCTTGGTTTTTAAGCTTCAAGAGTTTAATTTGATTAGTGTGGCTAGACTCCACCCCAGGTGTTCACACATGTTATTTTTGTGTTGATAAAGAAGGAAGAAGAGAGAGATTCCTGTTTGTACAGAGCTGGAGACTGAAGGGAGCAGAACAAACAGGCTTCAAGTTTTACTGTGTAGCAGAGGTGACTCCTGGGGATAGCAGAAAGTCCTTGGTTTTACACTTAGTAATGCCACTGAGTCATCTTCTTTCCTACTTCATACAGATAGGAGTAAGCTTTGAAATCTTACTCCATGGATTAGGCTGGCTCATAGGAGTTAGTGAGCCTCAAGTACCTTTAATTTAAGTTCTTGCTTGCCCGTGATAACAGAATAAAAGAAGTTATACAATTAACATCACCCATTCCAGATCTGTCTAATGTGCTAACATCCATCTGACAGATTTTTTTAGATTACTCTTCTAGCTTCTAAGACCAGATTTGTACCTAAAGCGAAGCTGTGTTCCTGGAAGGCAGGCAGCTCGGATGAGTCTGCTCTGGCCAAGCCAAAGCAGAGTGGTATCAGCAAGTTTCTACTGAGTTTCACTTCTGCAATTGCAAACTCAATTGCTGTAGATAGCAAAAACTTTTTGAGACACGTCAGTTTCACGCTGCCCTTGGGTGGGAATGGCCCAAGGCATGACCTACTTAGACTATTCATGAGAATGCAGAAAATGGAGGCTGGCAGAAGGACAGGGATCCCAACTGCTGCTGTTCCTCTGTTTGACAGATTAAAGCAGTGGACTTTCCTACGGGTGCCAGAGAAGGCAAGCAGACAGAAATCCTCATGCTTTCCTCTCTTGAAGCAACTAATAGTATCACTAAGTGACCACGCACTGTGCCTCACAAGAGGGCCAAGGGGTGGCTTTTACACGCCATCCTGTGGTGATCGGTGTTTGGCACATGTTTTCTGCCTGGGCTGAGTATTAACATGCCAAGATTCAGCTATGTCGGCTCAGTGAGTTGGAAAAGATGGTTTATGATGATCAGAGCCATCAGAGTTCTGTGTGGTTCACAACCTTTATCGTGTTTACCTCTTGTGAACCATCATCCAGTTCTGGAGTCCCCAGTACAAAAACACACAGGGACCTGTTGGAGCAGGTGCCTGTGAAGAAAGGCTGAGAGAGGTTGAGGTTGTTCAGCCTGAAGAAGAGAAGGCTCTGAGGTGACCTCATTGCAGCCTTTCAGTATTTAAAGGGGGCTTATAAGAGGTAGAAAGACTTTTTACCAGAGCCTGTCATGACAGCACAAGGGGCAACAGTCTTAAATTGAAAGAAGGTAGATTTAGATTGGACACAAGAAAGATACTTTTACTGTGAGGGTGATGAGACACTGGAACAGGTTGTCCTGAGAAGCCGTGGATGACCCATCACTGGAAGTGCTGAAACTCAGGTTGGATGGGGCTCTGAGCCACCTAGTGGAGTGGAAGGTGTCCCTGACCATGCCAAGGGGGTTGGAACTAGGTGATCTTTAAAAGCCCCTTTGAACCCAAACCCTTTTACGGTTTGGTGATCATATATAGTGGCAAGTATCTATTAAGTGTAATTGGGGATATCGGGCTGCAAAGATGGGCGCCCTGAGTCACCAAGGAGCCTTATCTCAGTTTCAGCACAAATGATGACACCAGTCCTGTGCCACTGATTATTCTCAGCTGCTACCAGAAGTAGCTCTTTTGGTAGTGCTGCCATAGCATAAAAGGAGACATCCTAGAGACTACTTTATTATAGGGGAGGAACTGCAGACCCTGTCAGTAGAAAGATCACACTTATTTTCTTAAAATGATTTTTTTTTTTCCTTAGCAAAAGTATAGCGTGCTCTTCAAAGAAACAGCTGCTAATAAATCAGTTTACATTTATTGTGTGTTTACATTGTTTTGCTGAACATCTGCTGTGGACAAACATAAAAATATTTAGTTCTTAGGTGTATGTCATGTCACAAATTGTACAAAACTGGAAAATCAGGATTGAAATACAGTATCTAAGGGCTTTAATTATAAGATAAAAGATACATAACTTATAGTATAGCATAATACATTATAAGCCTCTCAAACATGGCAGAAAGAACCAAATTGATAAACACTGAAATGTAACCAGAACCTATCTCAAGCAGGTCAGTTTTGATCAAAATAATTTAATTAGAATGATATGGCAAGGCCAAGAGTTGAAATGAAATTTTCCAGAAGGAGTTCAAGCAACCAGTTTCAGATTTCAGTTCCATTTTTTTGTCACTTGGAGGTGTGATCGACGGTATACAGTGCAGAAATCCCTGAATTAGTGGTGGGTGAGCCTTCAAATCTACGTAGCATCACGAGTGGAATTACTAGTTTAGGTCTAGAAACAGTGTATTTGAAATAGGTGATTGTTAATCTAAGAATTACTCATTTAAATATGGATAAAAAACCTGGACCCATACCCTCAACTATATAATGCAATTGCCTCATGGAACTTTGTTTGTTTCTTCTTAATTTGAATAAAACTTCACTCCCTTTTACTTTCTTTCCAGGCGCACTGCGAAAAGGAAAAGGCAAAGTTACGTGTCCGTGCTAAGCCATCTCTCTTTCAGCATGTGGGAACTTATTCATCATTGGCTGGGAAGATACAGAATTTGAAAGTAAGGATAAGAAATTAATGCCACATTTCTAAATTCTGTGCTTGTGTTCTGACTTGTTTCTCAGATCCGTTTTAAGCATTGCGTCTTTGGCATTAGATGGCATTTCTGTAAACGTTGGTTTACAGATTTGGGGGAGAATATCGATCTGGCATCTAAACTGCAGGTGGGGCACAGTGCTTCTGCACAAATGTCTCTGAATCTTTGTTCTTCACACTTGTACCAGTCACGGTAGCATTCCATGGCGTGCAGGAACCCTCTTCACAGCACAAGGTTTCAAACACAAATGGCTATGATGGTTTGTTTGGCTGAATAGTCCACAATCTCAATACAAGGGACTATTAAGAAGACGGCATACTGGTAGGACAAGGATGTGGCTATCATGACAGCCACAGCTTTTTAGGGAGAGTTTGGAGGGCAAACAGTGGATCTCCTGCATATCTATCTGATAAGGACAAGAGCAACGAAGCACCAGACTTCAGCGGTGTCCTGATGGCACCATTTAGACTAGTCGTAAGATCATTTAAATTGCTCTATCAGATCAGACTGGAGGTTCATGTAGTCTTTAGCAGAGACCAAGATCAGATGTTCTGGCAGAAGGCACAGTAGATAACTATGAAAGAGCCTACTGCGGAGAAGTTTATTTTTAAATCTAGGCAACTGAGAAATAATCAGTACAGCTCTGTCTACAAAGTACCATTCAGTCTCAGTAATTACACTGAAATGAATATTCCGTTTCTATTAGAAAGAGATTGCATATGTTTTGACACCGATGTAATTATTTTCTGGAATAGCTTCCTGTAGTAATTCAAGATACCGGAGCACGTTTTTTATATTGTATGAGTGAAATCTCATTTCTTTATATCCAACAGGATAAAGATTTTGGCAACTTTGTGCTACATAAAGCACATAATAATCCACCTGCAAAAGTGGATACAAGCCTAAGTATATACCAGCAATATACCTTGGAAAAAGTTTATAAAGGAAAAGATTATTTTTGGGCTTCAGCTCCAGTGGCAGGGGACTACATCCGCTTCACCTTTTTGAGTCCACTAAAAGTCGAAAAGTAAGTATTACGTGGCATGGAATATGGAAGCCTACATATATCCCATTTGAAAATTATTTGAGTCTGTTCAAACCAGTGCTCAACTGTTTGCATAAACCATAGCCTCATTACTGACAAAAAAAATCTATCATTTTCTATAGATCAGCTCCCCTTCTTGAATTCCCCTCCTGAAAGACATTTCTTCCTTGGTTATTAGAGAGCTGCTTCTTTTTTTTTTTTCTTTTTCTTTTATTTCTTCAGTTAAATATTTTACATTCTCTTATGATAATTCTCAAAGGAATTTTTTTTTAATAATGAATTTCATCAGCAGAGTCAGTGAAAGCTTTATTTCTATAGTTGTCAAGAGAAAGCTGCTTACATGATGTCAAGTCAAAGGCCAGTTCCCAGACCAGACACTTACCAGTCTAGGTGAAAGCCAAGAGAAAATATCGCTATTATGGGGAAATAATGAAGAGGGAATTAATGAAGGTGGAACACAGTTGAAGATTTGGAGACTTGAATGTAGGTGTTTACAGTAGAGATGTCAAGATAGTTCTGCAAAGAATGTAGATTTCTCATCTCTTTAAAAAAAAATAGATCTAAGAAAGCAAGTCTATATCTCCACCTAGTGAGCTGCACTGAACGGTGTTACGTGACCACCACAGTTAATTAACTGATTTACGCTTTGGGAAACTTCCTGTTACTGGGAAGCTGTACTGGATGAAGCTAACTTACATATGGTATTGCTTAATGGCTGGTCCCAGCCCCATCACATTGCTAACCTGTGAAAAGGTGTAGTTAATCCCATAATATTTAGGGTAATTTTCTTGGCACATAACTCACAGTCTAGTAGAAACAGGCATTTTTGCTGCCATTGAGTTCCTGAAGCCCGTTTCACCTCAGCCTTAGGATGATGGCTACAGATCAGAGGGCAGATCTTCCTCAGCCATTTAAACCTGGAATTTGAGCACTGAAAATGAGGAACGCTTGCATTTGTGGTTCCAGAGAAAAATAGATTTAATGTTTGTTCTATTTCAAATAAAAAGCCTGTGATACGTTTGAGTCACACACTGGAAAGTTTCAATGCCTATTTCGGTTCTCTAGAGCCCAAAACTAATTAGGGAAAAGGTATTTTAAACTTTTCTTCAGAATTGGAAAGAATTACTTCCTACAACTTTATTCTAAAATACCTAGAAGTAATATACCTTTATCGTCAGGTACTTCTTCAGAAGTGGGAACATGGAGCACCCTGGTGATAAACTGTTTAACACCACCGTGGAGGTGTTGCCAGCTGATGTAAGTCTCTCATTTCCAACTGTAATACAGAGTGGTGCTTCATTTTAAGAATGATGTTCAGCATAAAATGTCATACCCTAGAAAATACTTCTGGAGATTTTATTGGTTTATTTCTTACAGGAAATGCTAAGAAAAGAACTGGTCGACAACGGAAGTAGATTTAACTACCCAGCAACCAAAGACGGATATTTAAAAATAGGTAAATCGTTTATTCCCACTTCAAAACTAGAAATTTTCCACATTTGAGAATTTCATTAGCTCCACAATAAATACAACGTTCTAAGGTGAACTAGTAAGGAAAAGAAACCCTTTGTGCTACTGCATATTTAATATGTGATGTTTGACCAACGACTATCCTGTTTTGTTGCAAATAATGAAGAACCCTACTAGCAGTGGCAAAAGGCAAGGCATCTAATTAGAAGAAATACTCATCGCAGTCTCTGCAAAGTCTTAATAGGATTATTGATTCAGGTTTGGATTTTCTAGCCTTAGCTGAAAACAAGGATTTCTTATTATGACACATGACCTTGTGGTCCAACCTGAGATGAGACATAAGGCAGTGCACCTTCCTTCCCCTTTTTTGCCTCTACCCCCTGTTTCCCCTTCTTCCTTCCTCAGGGCTGTGCGTGACTTCTCTCACATGAACTGCAGGTTCTCCACACATTTGCCAAGGCCTTGTTTCTACCTAAACTAGAACGCCACTGTGTGAACAAAAATGTGACCGTTGGGAGACCTGCTTTCCTGCCACTTTTTTCTGTCTCTTCCACCACATAATTGTTCTTTTCTTCCAACGAACCTCTTCCACCTCACCACCGCTTCTTGTTTGCTTCCATTTGCACCTCTCTCCCACCTCCTCTGTGGCTGTCTTGCTCTAAGTAGAGATCCAATCTGAAATGCTGTCAGCGCAGAGTTGCACATGCCAGTTGACAGGAAAGAAGTATCCTACAGGAGATGAGCCTTGTTCATTTCTCTGCAGTGATTTTATTGCCAGTTTAACAAGGTTAGTTAAAAAGCACTGAGCTAGTAAGAAATATATCGGAATTGGTCCATGATTCCTAATTTATCTTTTTAAAAATAATACTTCTCAGAAAAGCTCTTTTAGATTATCTAACGTGACCATGTGTGCCATATATATGTGGTCACTACTAACATATTTAAATCTCTCTTTTTAACATTTGTAGATATTGTTCTTTATTTTCTCGTATTCTTCTCAAGCTTTTAGTTGCCGTAACTGAAGGAATGAAACCTTCTTCTCGTTTATAGCTTTATCTTTCAGTTGTTATTTTTTGACCTTTTCCAGACTATTTTTTTTCCCCTACTCTACCTCTGGAGTTTATTTATAATTGGTAATTTAGAGCTTTTGCTTAAGTTCATTTGGAAGCACATTTCGTTCTAATATATGTTTGTATGGGTCTCGTTTTATGTTTTATTTAGGGGCTTTTGAAAATGGAATTGCAAAAGGCAGCATTGATCAGTCAATAGGAAAAATACAGGCTATTCGTTTATCAGTCAATTCCGATTCTCCTGTATGGGCAATACTCGCTGAGGTAAGCACGTTAACAAAAGTATTTTAATCAAAGCTTTATCAAATGACTTTCAGTTCTTCCTACCATATATTATTGATAATCAGTTATTTTTGTTTACTTTTAAATGGTATTTTATGTGCAAAAAACTCACACAACTGGGAACTATATTAATTCTTCAGTGGAGAAGTTAAATCTACTTCATAGAAAAAGTGCAGGAAATGCTCAGATGGGATGATTCTCCTGTTTTGCAGTACTATGAGTATAGCCACTAGAATCTGGGTCATGATAAACAAATCAACCAAAGGAGAAAGAGAGGCTTTTCTAGTTGGTTTTTTTTTTTACTCACCATCTTAGACATTAATTATAATATGCAAATATTTTCCGAGGAACATGTGATTTCTTCTTTTTTTTCATTCTTCAAGCTTCTCCCAAGTGTCTGACTGTGTGAGAACCGATAGGTAGGAAATATTCATTGGAAATCACTGAAGAGAATTATTACAGCCTTAAACTATAGCCATGGTTGGAAGGAGGGAAAAGCAAGGCAATGCTTCTGTAGATTTTAGAAAATAATATATTTTGTTTTTTTTCAGGTACTTATCAAGACATCTGAAAACTGAAAAAAAAAAAAAAAGTACATTTTTGACGTGTCACTTGTTACAGATTGTTTGAAAACTAGGCTAACAGCAAGAAAAATCTGGCTGGGTAAAAATCCAAACCCATTTTATCTTAATACTAGGTATTAGGAAAGAGTTGAGATAACTAACAAATCTTTATATAAAGAATATTAAAAGCTATAAAGAACTTGATTGTGTTAGTAAATTCTATAAAATGTTCTTGAATAAGGTGGCATATAGCTCACCTTAGCTTGGCAACATTCAATGTATATTATTATAAACAATTGGTAAGGCATTACAAGCTGTCTCAGGGACTAAAGCATAAAAGTATGCTAGGTTTCAGCAAAACTAAAATATAGACATTTTTGTAAAATACTAAGGACATGGTTTTCAACTCCATGAAGAACGCTGGACAATTTTGGAGGCAAAGTGGAACTGAAGGAAAAGTTGTCAATATTCATTACAAGTACTTAGAGCAATCCACAGAGATAGGAACAAGTTAGCAATGTGAAAATGGATCTCAAACTTAAGTGTGTTTCAGCTTTAATGTAGCATAAGTTATGTTTTATGTTTTTTTAAACAGAAAGTGCCTAAAAGTTACCATGTGAATAACTTGAAACTTAAACAGATATCGTTCAGAGGATTGTAAAGCTCTTCAGTGCATTGTGCATTGAATTAGCTACAGGAAATAATAAGGGTATTATGTGAAACTATATTTTTATAGAAAGAAAATCTATTTCAATAAAATGTTGGATCCTATAATTTGATAACCGGTATGTATTGATACTTAAATCCTGGTCACAAGGCAAAACTCAATATAAATTTGAAAATAAAAGGTAAACTGCAGTAGTCTCATTTGAAATGTTCTTGAGAAACAATCCACCTTGGCCATCTACCTGTTAGTGTGCAGAATTCCTTAGCACGACTGCGCCCTCGTTCTCCTGCACGTGCCTTGCATCCTCATGACAGACAGTGAGGAATAGACTGCCCTGTACATTTTTGTATGGATTTGTATCAAATCAACGTAGAATTGTATTCTTAAAGCAAGAGCATCTTTATTTAGAATAAGATGAAATTAATTTTCTTACATTACAACAGTTCAGAAGGGTGTTTTTTTCAAGACGGCCTCTAATAATAGTTTGATAATTTACAGCACTATTTATATACTGTGGTGCTGTATATATTTGTGTGTAGCTATATATACATATGCATGTATTTCTTGGACCAAACATTGCAGCCTTCATTGGGTTAAGAGTTTAATGCAGGTTAGGAATTAATACAGTAATCCAGAGTGCTTAGAGATATACAGAAGGACACCTTTGTCCACCAGCACTTAGAGTAAACAGAAGGATTGAGTGAAACTGAGATTAGTGGATTCTTAAAAAGCAACGGGTAAAACTGCAGCGAGGGAAGTAAGTGGCTCTGCATCAAACTACCTGGCCCGAGAAGGGCAGAGCTGCCTCCCTCTGACCCTGCTCCGAATTGCCTTTCAGATCATCTTTTTCTCTGCTGATACAGGAGCCTGAGATATTAAGTCACAAAAACCTGTACTAGGGAATAAAGCACAACTTAGATTGCACTAAGGGAAGATAAAATTGAGTTCTCTGAAGTCATTCTCTCTGTTAACCTGAAATCCTTTTGCATCTTTGGGATGAAAAAACCCAACAACTAATTGAAGTAAATAGGACCCCCTACCCAAAAAGACAAAGCCACAGATAACCTACAGAACACTTGGGGTTTTTTCCTGCAGAGCTTTAGGAACCTGTGTGAGTATGAAAATGATTGAAGTGTAGTTCTCTTGAGGCCTTAGTGCTGCCAGCTTTGTGCTTCATTCATTCTGTTCCTATTTTTACATATTTTACATAACCATTGCCATCACAGAATACACTTCCCATCCCTTTGATGTAAATGAGGTTTTAAATGTTGCTGTAGTAAATAATCAATGCTTACACATGCACCGCCAAGGTAAAGTTTTCCTTAGTCCCAATTCTTCCCTGTGCTTGTGGAGTGCAGAGGTTTCTTGCACAGGCTGCAGAACCACGACTCCACTCTAAAGCCAAAGGAATCTCGTGAGAGAAACTCGGGATTTTCACTGACGCAGCGATAGCTAAATAGCGAGCGTCACAGCCGCAGGAAGTTGTAAGACAAGGGAATGTGAGGGAGGTAGGCTTACCTACTTCGGCACGTTAATAGCAACAACCACCCCTGGAGAGAGAATTCGCTGCGATTGTTCCCAACAGCCCCTGTTAGGCCAGGAGCGGTTACTGAACACCGGCAGCTTCCTTTCCACCCTGCAAGCAAGTTCCTACCTGT
Source organism: Baryphthengus martii (assembly GCA_013396935.1). Taxonomy (NCBI): domain Eukaryota; kingdom Metazoa; phylum Chordata; class Aves; order Coraciiformes; family Momotidae; genus Baryphthengus; species Baryphthengus martii. The sequence goes on along the minus strand of VWZK01012970.1, from coordinate 96,955 downwards.
GGTTTTCCATTTAATGGTCCTCTGCTCTGAACCTGACTGCGCCTTCCCACACCACGGCCCTGAGGCCAGTCTAAAGGCTGCAGAAACAGAGCTTCAGTTCAGGTCACGGACCCAGGGGATAAGGAACATCCTCTAACTTTACGGGTGGCCGGTTTTTGCAGCGTAGGCGTTGTGACCATAACTTACAAAAACAAAGGCGGTAAGCCTAAGTCAAAAAGCAACTGGGAAAGGAGATTCAGATTCCATACCACATCACCAAGATCCTGCAGCATGAAATTTTATTTCATGTGGTTTAAAACATAGTCTCGAAAATATTGCCTACTTCAGGCTCATTGTACATGTACCTCATCAGGTTAAATGCCTGTGTGGGAAGAAAGCACATTTTGCAAGCTAATTCAGTATTCACAATTTTTTTTCAACCCATTTTGACTTTCACTGGAGTGCAGTTACTTACTTCTCTGAACAGTGTGCCTCCATTCTTGTCTTAAATCCTTTGACGGACTTTTGAAAGGGGGATGCTCACATTTGTCTTCAATACAAAAGGCAGTTAGGAACTTAGCTCTACTGATTTTTAAAAATGTTATTTCCATTAATTCCATGGGCCCCTAATCGCATCGGTGTCACTATGACTTTTAGCCAAGCTTAATGCAAGCATACATCTACTGCAAATGCTAATGGATGCTAAACGTACGCTGAGAAGAAACTAAACTCTTAACTGGAATATCTATTAAATTATTTAGGAGATATTTAATCCAAATTTGAAGATGTATTTACTTATTTGAATTAAAAATCTCCCTCACATGTCTGAGGAACTGTGTTCCATACATAAGGATCCCAATTTTCCCAACATTTTTTTTTTTTCTGTTACTCACAAATCACACATTTGTTAGCTGTATTACTGGTTGCACAAACGAATTGTCTTTTCTGAGTGCGGGTGGTTTTTAAACTACTACTTATTTGCATCAATATAGGATTCCAGGTAAATCTTTCACAGGTGCCTTACAATGAACAGTAGGAATATTAACAATTGATTCTGCAGTAAGCAGAAATACTTAATTCTGCAATCACTTCTAAAAGGATGAATGTGTTATTTCATGCTGAGAGAATAGTTTTCAACTGTTTCATGATGGATTGCTCAAGAACATTCCTTAATGTTGTTTTTTTAGCTAGAGACATCTAAAGATGAAGTTTGTGTGGGACTATGGTATCATTCCTCAAAAGTACGTTAATTAAGGAATTAAGGCATAGCAGATCTTTCCGCTCAGCATTAGAACCATGGAATTATACGATTGAGGAACAGTATCATAGTCCTACAGAAATGTCAATCTTCAGACATCACTTAGGCCTTCACAGGAGAAGACATTGTGACGCTTGTCTGTGACATAAATATGCACCATGTTTAAGTTGTGAAGTTTAAATTGTTCTTAGGAGCGTGTAATTGTAATAAGCTACAGCAATCTTAAGGTTTGATGAAGCTATCAAAAGAGAAATGTAATCAATTTAAGCTCTAAGTTTGCATGTTAGTCTGCAATGACCTTATAATACTTGAAAGGCAGAATATCACAAAAATAAATACGAGCATTTGGATTTACAATTCATATTACACATTCCAATGGTAACTCCAAACAGTTCTGAGTCAGCAAACTCCCAAATGGGGAAATGTATAAAAATTATGGGAAGTTATAAATTATTTTAGAAGGGAAGCGTATTAATAGTGTATAGGGCACAACTGTTATGTCCTAAAGACAGTTTCCTCAACATGGTAAGAGACAAGTAACATAAAACAGATTCTCGTGGCCTGAGTGTTGGCTGAGAAAGAGTTACAGGGAAAAAGTACCACTTTTTCTTACAGCTATCAACATTTGTGCCATTTCCTTCGTTCTTTTCTTTCACAGACTCATAGTTTCATAGGCAAGAGAACGAAAAGCTCTGCCTACGTGCCTTAATAGGGATTTATTGGGCAGTAAGATCTGCCTGCCTTTTAAGGGATGGCTGATACTGCAATGACACGTGCCCTTGGCTGCCTAGGAGGGTTGTGAAGTGAAGAGTTGCAGATGTACCCTCCAGTGAGTTTCAACAGTAGGAATGAAAGGCAGTGGCTGTAGTTACGTGGTTCACGTCACAAATCCTGGTGTGACGGTTGGCATCCAGAACACTGAGCTTGAAATGAGGGCGGCAACCTCTGCAGCCTTTGGCTAGGAGGAAGGCTTTGATGATGTGAGATGATGAAGTGACGCTGCGTGATGTGGAAACACCAAACCCTGACCCCGTCTGTGGGCAGCTGGAACAACTACATTCCTTGTCATCCCTCAAGGAGTCCTTTTTGTCTCAGCCCTCTCCTGCACAAATCAAATATTAGTGCCAAGGGTAACATTGTAAATCTTCATAAAGGGTGCACTGCCCAGAGTGTAGAGATACAACTGGAGCTGAGCCAGAGAGCTCCTCAAGGTAGTAACTGCCGTGTTCAGCAGGCCTCGGTGACGCTTTCAAAATACCAGCCAGGAATTCTGGCAACCGGTGCTCCACTTTGTGATCCCTCCAGTGCAGCCCGGATGGCTAGACTGAGCCTCCGGCTGTAATAAAGGGCTTGGTGAATTTGAGCTACGTTACTCCAATGAGTGATGGAGAATAAGCTTTTTTTCTGGCCTGATCACTGGCCGCAGGCGCACGGACCATGCCGATACCAACGTGCGTTAAATGTAAGGTCCCACTGACCGCGGCCACGACGGCAAAGAATTCGTCACCGAGTAGGCCCCGACGCACGACAAACCCGACGTCACCGA
>VWZK01012970.1:15923-93753 GCA_013396935.1 Baryphthengus martii | reverse complement strand
CGCCAGCTCCGGGAATGGGGAGGGGGAGTTTCGGGGCCCGGCTCCGCGCCGGAGGAAAACCCACCCCGCGGGAGGAGCGCGGCCCCAGGGGCTACGTGCGGTTGTGCGGCGGGGGCGGCTGGAGTTGCTCCTCCGGCGGTTGTTCGCACTTCGCGGTCCCCTGAAAAGCGGTCTCTCTGCGAAATGCGGGAAGCGGGTTCGTTCTGGGCACACTGCCTGAACACCGAGTCATCTCTTGACTCAAGCTTCGTTGTTTTTTTTTTTTTTTCGGTTTTTTTAATTGAAAATAACCTTTTCCTGGGTTTTTTTTACTCAAGGTAGCAACAAAAGAGCTTGAAAAGGCACCTGCATGAGTGGAGCATTGAGGGTTGGGTAATTGCCAAATTACATATTTAGCATTCATTTTGGTACGGTGCTTTTAAGACTTCAGCAGAAGATAAGAAAGTGCGTTTTTCACACAAAATAAAGGAAATGTGATTCTGTGAAAAAAATAGAAAGTTGTCTAAGAACTCCTGGGTGCTTTTCATGGGTGAGTTACAGCTGAATGCCATCTTTAGTCAGGTTGATGCTAATGTAGCTATATGGGGGTGGAATAAGGCAGCACATGGTAACGGTTGGAAGAAAGGGTGAGGAAAACCACCGCTTTTTGTTACTCTGTGTGGAATTAGTCTTTGGCCCAAGGAAAGCCTGCTGGATGTAGGAGCTTTAGACATCTGAGTGAGAAAGGCTGTTAATGGCTTCCTTACTCCCTTTCTGCTTGAGAATGCAGAACTCAAGAGTTTCATGAAAAGGCATTGCCCTCTTCAGAATCCAAGGAAAAATTAGTAATAATCTAAAAGATCCTGGCTTCTATTTAGTTCTGCATGAAATGGAATAACAGTGCCATTAATTTAGTGGCATGTGTAGAATATGCAAAAAAACATGGTGCAGATGTCTGAAGATTGACATACTTGCACTGGGCAACCATCTGTAGAAATAAAGTTGTTCAGGCGGGAAAGGAGCCTAGGAGGTCTCTACTTCAACCTGCTGATCACAGCAAGGTCAGCTCAGAGGCCAGTCCAGATTGCTCAGAGCTTTATTCGGTCACTCTTGTAAAACCGCAAGGACGGAGACCAGACGCCCTGTGCTGCTGCTGGCTTGCCCTCGTGGGGGAAATAAATTCTAATACCCCATCAGGGTATTCAGGAATGAATCAGTTGTCGGTTTTAAATGCTAGTCTGTGTCTCAGAAACAGTGGCTCGTTACTTCAGGTGCAATATGCTGCTCATGTTACAGCAGTGTTGCTGGTCCCAAGAGCATGCTTTACAGTAGTGCTGCTGGCTCAGAGGTCTCTTCTGATGTGCAGATGTGCTGTAGTTACCTGTGTTCCCGTGGTGAAGAGTGACCAAACTTAAGTCTAAAATTACAGGTCTGAAGTTACGTACATTGACAGAATTGTCACAATCACAGAGCGGTAGGAGTTGGAAGGGATCTCTAGGGATCATCTAGTCCAAGCCCTCTGCTAAAGCAGGTTCACCTAGAGTCGGTTGCACAGGAACATCTCCAGAGAAGGAGACTTCACAGCCTCTCTGGGGCAGCCTGTTGTAGTGCTCTAGCACCTTCACAGGAAATAAGTCTTTCCTTATGTTTAGATGGAAATTCCTGTGTTCTGATTTGTGCCTGTTGCCACTTGTCCTGTCCCTGAGCACTCCTGGAAAGAGACTGGTCACATCCTCTTGACCCCTGCTCTCTAAATATTGATAAGCATGCATTAGATCCCCTCTCAGTCGTCTTTTCTTCAGGCTAAACAGACCCAAGTCTCTCAGCCTGTCAATATGTGTGTCTAGAGAAAGCTGAATATAAGCTGCCTGCCCCAAAAGGAATCCTGTGTTGGAGGTGATGTTATTATTGGATACATTTCTGTGGCTCAACTTGTATGGTCTCAGCTTTTCAAACAGGCTTTTCAGTTCTCTCATGGGTTGTACTAGAGCTATATCACATGCTTGCTTTAGCTCCCTGAAAGATGGTTTGGAGGTCACTGGCATTTAGTAAATGCAGTTGCTAGTAAAGGTGTTCGCTGTTTGTGTGAGTGTCATAGGCTGGGATAACTTGCTCTGTTCTGAGAACTTCTAACAGTGAGGATCTTTTTGGTTTGATTTCATGGTCACCTTGAGGAAAGAATGCAAAGTTTTTTATAGATCTTCATGTATTAATTAGGAAAGTTCAGTAGGTTTTAAAAACAATTAAGTGCGTAATGTAAAGCTCTATTTTGAGACCAGAAACTTTGTTTTAGTTGAAAGATTTACTTTACATTTCAAGACTGTAGTTCTGGCAGAGTTCACAAAAGTAAAAGATGCGATGGGCTTGTATCCTGGTTTGAGCTAAACCAGAACCAATCCTTAACTCAGTGATTGTATTTCTCAATAAAGTAACTGCACTTTCTGAAGGTAACAGTATATTTTCACAGCAGCGTTTGCTTCTAGACAAAAAACCAAAACAAATACCATCCAACCAAAGTGCCTTCTCTTCTTGAAGGGAAAAGTAAAAGATATAAGTGAAGACTGAATGAAATGAGGAATGGCCTAGGCTAGGATCAGGGAGTAGTGATAAGATGTGGCTTGAATGAAGTGAAAGCATTGGGAATTTTGGAAGGGAACTGTATGGAAAGGTGAGTACTACTGTGATTTCTTGGATGCCCTGCTGGTCTGTGTATGGAACAAAAGTGGATGGAGCCAATTACAGTAAAGTTAAAGCTATATAAGTGAAATTACAGCTACGTAAGTGAAAGGTTCATACACAAAATACACCTGAAATGTACTGGCAAGGAAAGATAGACTCATAAGATCGTTTAGATTGGAAGAGACCTTTAAGATCATAAAGGCCAACTGTCAACCCAGCAGTGCCAGTTCACGGCTAAACCATGTCATTAAGCACCACATCTACATGGCTTTCAGATACCTCCAGGGATGGCAATTCCACCACTTCCATGGGCAACCTGTTCCAGGGCTTAACGACCCCGTTGGTGAAGAATTTTTTTCTAATATCCAACCTAAATGTCCCCTGGTCCACCTTGAGGCCATTTTCTCTTGTCCTATCACTTGTTACTTGAGAGAGGAGACTGACCCCTACCTTCCTACAGCCGCCTTTCGAGTAGTTAGAGAAAGCAATAAGGTCTCCCCTGAGCATCCTTTTCTGCAGGCTAAACACCACCAGTACCCTCAGCTATTCCTCATAAGACTTGATCTGTAGATCCCTGACCAGCTTTGTCACCATTCTTTGGACATGCTCCAGCACCTCAGTGTTTCTTTTGTAGGGTGGGGCCCAAAACTGAACACAGTATTTGAGGTGTGACCTCACTGGTGCTGAGTACAGGGGAATGATCACTCTTAGTCCTCTTGGCCGCACCATTTCTGATACAAGCCAGGATGCCATTGGCCACCTGGGCACATTTCTGGCTCATATTTGGATGTGCGTCAGCCAATCCCCCTGGGTCCAGATGTATCTCTTCATCTGCTTTAGAAGAGGGGAAGACCACTTGCACAACAAATTAAGTAATGTAGGCAAGTTTTATGCTAAAAAAACCCCCAAAAAAGTCAGTCTAATACCTGATTAATTTGTGCCACTTTCTCTAAGAGCTGAGGAGTCCCAGGAGGTACTCATAGGACAGTCTAAAACTAAGTGTTGAAGAAAATGGGGGTGATAAAACTAACTGTGATAGCCTCCAGACACAGGTGTTTGGAAGTACTTCGTAAGAGGGAATGATCATGTATAATAAACCAAATGACTTTAAATCTTCAGGGCAAAAATATTAATAGGAATAAGGAAAAAAGGAATAAGGAAAAAATAATGAGTTTTCCTTTGTAGTACAGTCATCCTGGGCTGTGGGATTTTTTTACCCCTGTTTGATCTCTATGTATTGCTTGATAGAACTGGCATATGTTATAAGCGGAATGATAAATAATTATTGTGCAATTCTAGTATTTGAATTGCTTAAGCAAACCTGGTAAAGCCAGTAAGAGAGAGATTCACACTTCTAGTATAAGGTGGTGTCTTGAATTGCTGAGGTATTTATGGTTGTAGGAGTAAACAAGTTAATCTCTCAAAGGTGACAGGACAGTATAGTGAGTGAGTGACTGCTTTTTCAGGCACAGGAAGCACCTTAGTAGCCGAATATTTAGTATGACTGGTAGCTGCTAAGAGTAGTGCAAAGTCTGAAAATGTCTCACAATAGCAAACTAAATACCAGTATTTGTCTTTGCTTTTAAACTTACTGGGTATAGAAATTAACATGAAGCAAAGGATAAATACCTCTGCAGTGGTGTCTGGAATCTCTCTTCCTTTTATTTCCCAGTTTAGACAAAACCAAGCGTTTTTGGGAAGACCATTGAGAAAACTTGCATAGGCACATGCTTGATACTACACTGCTCCGAACCACTGAGTACTCTAACACACAGCTGGATTTGTACGAGTTACAGATGTCAAGCAAAAAGTACTGGGCAACAGTCTTGTCTTTTTTGCAGCAGATCAGCTTGTGAGGCTGGGGTAGTTATCTGCTATTGACCTTCATGTTTACACAGATTAAAGATTTTTAGGTTTACCTGAAATTAGAAAGATACTTGTATTTCAGATTAAATTTTTGTGCTTATTGAATGATTTTGAAACAGAAAATGTTTTCTGAAACGAACAGACCTTCTTTTGATGCTCACAGCTGGAGTTGATACCAACTCTGCACTCATCTAAATGTAGACAGTGGAAGAAGAGCCAGATGCAGATCAGTGGTTCTAGCAGTGGATAATATGTCCTAAATCTATCAGTTTTATTTTCCCTAATGAAAGTGATGTTACCTTTTACTACACTGTAGAGACTGATTCAGTTTGATTGCTTGTTCAGATTGCTAAGGAATGAGAAAAATAAAAGCAGCCTAACTTAGTTCTTAAAAATGCATATATGCTGCGGTCGAATTCTTGCTAGATTTGTGGCCTGGCAAGATGAGGAAACAGGCTACAAGCACTTCTGTAGGGACGATAGGAAGGGAAAAAGAGTCTGAGTCAGGGTGGTGTAGTAAGAAATTTTTCAATTTAAGATACAGCACTTTACTAAAATACAACAGTGACAAAACATTATGATCTTTATTTCTTTTTATTTTATTGTGTTTTTTTGCTTGTAAAGTGTGGGGTGAAATTGAAATATTATCAATACTATCTTTGCAATGATAGGTAAAATCTTAAAACTTTCAGTTCTTCAGATAACCAGGATGCACTTCCAATGGGACTGGCTGTGCTTGAGTGTCCTGCTTATTAGCTCAGCGACTGCAGAAATTGAAAATGAAGACAATCTGGATGCAGATGTTGAAGTGGAGGATTTTGACAAACAGTCTCAAGAAGCTGATGTTGACAGAGATAGATCTCCCTTAGAGGTAAGGTTACAGCAGTCTTTAGTTAAAGCTTGTGTTATTACGAGATACGTAGTTAAAACTAGTAGAGGAATTGGTGAACAAAGGCATTTAAAAAGGGCAAGTTAACATGCAGCTGACAACTGAGTGTCAGACCCATCAGTCTTGAATTTTTCAATTGCTGCATGTGCCACATAAGACAAACTTCATGGATGAGTCCTCTGTGCCAAAGTGTAAAATCAGATCTGCCTGCGGTCGATAGTTATGAAGAAGGTTTTGCAAGTCTGTGCTTCAGTCTAGATACTGAAGGCTTTGTAAGTCTTAGTGTGGTGCTCCTAGAGAAGAAAGCAGAAGGCATCTTGGTCTTACTGAGATTTTGACTTTAGACCACTTCCTTGATTTCATCAGTCACAGCTGCCTTTTGATGTCTTTATTCCCAGAAAATCTTTCTACATTTGTTATGGCTGTACTTTATTAATATTACCCACATCTGTTATGAACTGTTTTTTCAACTTCTTCTTTTTACTGTGTAGTCGTAATGTGCCAAGTAGGTAGGAAAACAGAGGGATGGAAAACATGTATTGAAAGAAATAGGGACGAAGCAGAGAATTGGTGCACGTCCACTTTCTGGAATTTCGTGACACATGAGATGTGTAACAGCACGTTAGGTATGAGCTTGGAACACAGGAAGCAATTTTTGAAATTCACAAATGTGAAATTGCTCACTGTTAGAGAGATACACCCAGACTGTAGAAATGAGAGGGGCCTGGAGAGGCAAAGAAAAGTGTGTTTTGTGCTGCTAGATCTTCTAATGAACAAAATCTGGGAGTCTGTCTGGTGGACTGTTTCTGGAGGTATGACAATGTATTTCAAATGAAAATTGTAATTTATGTTAGACTGTGCATCTCTCCGTGTCTTAGGTGGTGTACCAGACTCCAAAGCCAACTGGAGAAGTGTATTTCACAGAAACCTTTGATGGAGCAATGGCTGGGTAAGTTTACACCTAAAAATTATGAGCTTTTACTTTCAGCAGTTTAACTTACAGTGGCAGGACTTACTTTGTATTCATTTTTCTGCTACTGTCTTTATAAAAATTAATTTTTACAGGGGTTAGAATTGGGAAGGCTGGTAATGTTTGCTCACAGTACATCATAATGTTAAGCCGGACAGTTAACATTTCAGGTATGTTGCTATTTTTTGTGTTTTAAGGAAGCTTTTAAACTTTGGATTTATGCACATTAAGAAAAATAATATAATCTAAACATACAACCAGTTGAACTTAACTAGCTGTAAGGTGAATGTATAGCCATTATACTGCAGTAACAAATTCTCCTCCTTCATGTGCACTTAGGTATGAGAGGGCAGTGCCTTCAGCGTTATAGGTAAAATGTCTATTGGGGAAGACTTTTTTAGCAGATTTTAAAATTAATTTATTGTATTGCTTCTCATACTCAGTAAGAATTAGATTTGAACACTTCAGTAGTCTCATAACACAAGCCAGAAATTTTTGTCTTATGTGTATGTTAGAAGTTCTCTTCCAACAGTATGGCTACGTGAGGTGTAACTGCTACTAGGTGACTTGTGTTGCTCAGTGACAAGCTGTGTATTGTGAGCTGTAGTCAGTTCCCACCAGTGCACTGCCAATGAGAGGGAATACGATATATTGCTTCCTATTTCTGGAATTATCTTACTACTTTTAGTTGGAAAACAACTTGACTTTCAGTACTCTTTCTAGCTCAGATGTAAAGGGTGTAAAATCCCAAGGAAAACCAAAAAGCCATGTAAATGTGGTCTGTATGATCACTGACTTTTCTGAGTCAAGCTAGGTTAGTGTACTGTCACTGGCTCAAGTAAGTGTATATCCAAGTAGAATCTGTGAATGCATTAGAAACATCTTTAGTAAGAACTAATGTGATGACTTTTAAAATGTGAAAGTCAGTCTCTGGTTTTTAATGGCAAATCAGATATTGTTATTGGTATTTGTTTCTGTTTCCTGTACACTTTAACAGAAGAACTATCTCTTGATTTGTGAAGCCATGAAAAAAGGTGGCTTTGCGTGTTAGCAAAAACTGATGGAACAAAAACTAACTCTCTTGTGAAGAGCCAGACAGAGAGGTGGAAGGAGATGTATATGATACATTCATTATGGTAGAACTTAAAGCAGCCTATTTTTAACTTTCTCTGAGAAGACTTCAGTAGTTGGAGTACTGTAGGAGTGAGGTTATACCATCCTAAGACATTTATGTCTGTTGAGGATGTACAATTAAAAAAAAAATAGCACGATACCAAGTGCAGTAACTTCTGTAAGGTTGAATCTTACTCCCTTTTTTCAAGTATTCGTAAACAGGGAACTTCAGGCCACTGAGCATTAGTCTGTTGTTATTCCCATTATGTGCTTTCATATTTTTTGGTTTTGTTGTATATTTAGACTAAATGTAGAAGGAAAATAGTTAAGCTCTCATCTTCAGTATATCACTTGTCTTAATGTTACCTCACTTCTAAATGTTAAGAAAATAAAAAACCCAAACAACTGAAAACCTTGATTAACAAATGCAAAAGCTTAGCTGGAGTACTTGAATGATACCATTCATCCCAATTTCTAGCTTTGTAAGATCTGTTCAAAGATTAGTTTGTCTTCTTACTAAACTGAATATTCAAAGCTTTAGCTACGATGCCTGGGATTTTTTGGTTTAGCTGTACATAACATGAGAATAACAAGGGTGGAACTAAGATACATGAGAAAATAAGCAACACATTGCCTTTCTTCCCTAAAAATGGGGAAAAGAATGCATATAAATAGCCTAGGTAAATCACCAGAATAAAGTAGCTTTTTTGAGAACAGGCCTTGAATCTTCTGCACAACCTGTAGAGATGCTTTATTTCCTCACTGGTCGTTCTCTTGGTAGACCAAGGATCTAGTTTGTTATTTGTATTGTGAAGCTTTTCCAGCATCTCTCTTAATGGAGAACAAATCTGATTGAAATTCAACCAGAAAAGATGAAGTATTAATCCTGGAGATATTCCATGCAGAGGGTAGTTCAGAATGAAAGGAAATAGTTCTTTACAGAATTAATCATGAGAATGTAGTATTGTTGATACAATGAAGGGTTCAGCAACACTTGGTTTAAGATATTCCTGTGCGTGGCTCAGGATAGAACCGCTGTATGACCACGAGAGTGAACTGCTCTATTTTCTATTTATTTATTTTTTAATGAACACTTTGTGTGTGCATATCTTTTTTGGTAACCTCAGCTAGATAATGTGGGCTTTCCTTGTTGGTAATATCAAGGAGTTGAAGAGTTTGTTTGCCCTGTTGGTACCCCCTATGTGCAATATGCTTCAAATCTGTTCAGTGCATAATTGCATTTGTCTTTTGGACCCTTTTACCTCTTCCTTTCACCATCTGCTCTATGTGTGTACTGCTACTGTCAGATAGTGATAAGGTTTCTTTGGGTGATTATTTTTTTTTTATTATTCTTTTCCTTATCATATTGAAGGTTTTACACTGGCTATTTTCCATGTGTTTTTGACATTATATGCTTACATAATATTCTTACATTCTGCCAAACTCAGCTTGCCTATGCAACTTGAATTTATTCAGAATAATTGGATTACTTTGGAGTTATAATCATCTATTCATTTAGAGTCTTAAGAAGCATTTTGAAATGCTATATTAGACTAACCTATTTTAATTTTTCTTTTTGTGTTCTTTGAACCGCGCAAAGTTCCATGATGTTGACTGTCAAAATCATTATCACAGGTTCACAGCCTACAAGGAAAAGCCGCTTTTCTTGTGTTTGTTAATACAGCTTTGCAAAGACAGTTCAATGATGAGCACACTTTTTGTTTCAGGTGGGTGTTGTCTAAAACCAAGAAAGAAGACACAGATGATATCATTGCCAAATATGATGGTAAGCGGTTTTAATGTTTACTTCCACTATACAGTTGCTGATGTTCTGTTGCTCTTTGAGAAATAATTGCCCCTTATGCCAAACTTATCTTGGAAAACCTAGATGACGTAGGTCAGAAGTGTCAGGTTGTGTAATGACTGTTACCTTGAAACTGAGATGTGAAACCTTGCTTGTTGGGTTACTTAGCATGAAGATAATTTATGTTTTTTTGTCATCCCAACAATCTATTGCAATGATTGGTACTACAATACCCTCTGACATCTGAATATTCAGTATTCATTGTTTGCATAGTGCTTTTTGAGAACTTCTCTGAAATCGTGTCAGATTTTCCTCTTCAATTTCAGTTATTAAACATGTTTATAAAACAGTATGTTCCACATTGCTGCATCTGTCCTACTGATTCATGGGTTCATCTCCCAGTCTAGCCTCTGAAACAAAAAAGTTGAACTGAATGATGTTTTTCTTTAAAATACTTCTTCAAATTCTCTGTGCTTGAATGTAGAATTCTCCAGTGGTTCTTGTACAGTTTATTCATATGGTAGTCTAAAACAAATTTGGAAAGTAATAATGAAATATTGTTTTGGTGGTTTTTATCATGGGGATTTGCATTTGACTTATATATTCCTAGGCTATGATTGCCTGCTTGAATGTAATTTTAAACTGTTTGACAGGCATGTGATCTGTGGCAGTAATTGTGCAACCTGAATTTATTTCATTCAAAAGAAAGTGAGGAAAATGGAAAGGTTTCTGCTGCAAAGTGAAGTATTTGCTACTGTTATTATCTCAAATGAAATTAATGTTAATAGTGGTAAGGAAATGTAATTTGTAGGACTTTGATGTGCAAACTAGTACAGAACAGGTGTTTTTAGGTTTAGCAGTTACAAGAAGTAACTGGTAAAAATAAAGAAGTTACAGAGGAGATGTCCATGCAGATGGAATTCTTGGAAGAGCTGACGTATCTCTGATCACTTGGGCTCACATTAGATAGAAATTGTCTCTCATGTCAAAACAATCATATTTGCATAAAGTCACCCAGACAATTCAATATTAACAAAGTCTGTGGTGATAGGTCTTTTTTGAACTATTCTACGATATATGTAATTTTTTTGTCTTGTTGTTTTGCCTAGCATTATTGCTTGGTCTTAATTTCCAGGAAGGAACGCTATTGAAGAGCAGGGAATGTTCTTCTCTGCTGTTTAACAGACTAGAGGAAACAAAGGATTTGTTCTTGACATACTTACCTGCCCTTCCTTAATGACCTTTCACAAATCATGCTTCAGTTGAGCAAAAGCAAATAGTTGTGTTTTATGGATTTCACAGTTTATGCATCTTCTCTAAAATAAGTGCTGAAGAGCTCATTAAGTTTTCTTCCTTTTTTTTTTTTTTTGGGCTGTGTTTGTTCCTGAGGAAAATAATGATCAGTGGCTCCTGTGCTACTAATCTCTGAGAAAATATAACTGCCCTTTTAGAATTCTTCTTTGGATATTGCCCACATGTGTAATCATCTGTACGCTTCCCAAGCTTGGAGAATTTATAATCTTTTCTTTTTAAAGCTGTAGGCTTGTTTGTTTGTCTTTAAGATCAAATCTGACTTTGGGGGAGGGAAGCTTTATCTCCCATGTGATTAGATTTGACCTGAAAGATCCTAATTCTGTATGAGCAGAAGGGGAAGAACCATGCAGGTATCTGGCTTACACTGTGCCTTGTGACTAGTGCTTTCCATGCAACATTGCTAGGAATAAATCCAAAATCTGGAGAAATATTTTCTATTCCTCTAGGCACTGTGGGATACTACAGTTAAAGATACAGATCTACAATATTAGAGTTTTCTTGTAGATTTCTGTACATTTGAGAAAAGAATAACGTATACTTTACACGTGTCATCTTGAAAATATGGAAAACTAGTGTTATCTTAATTGGCTAAAACTAATACCTTTTCAGTGAAATGGGAGAGGGCTTTTCTCTGTATGGCTGTGCATACAAAGTATAGGCATTTCTAATTAGCTGCCAGTTTAAGACTGAAATAGATTTTTAGAATTAAACTCCTTAACTCTGAACCAGAACTTTGCAACAGGCTCTATATTAGCAATATAAGCATTAGGCTTGAATAAAATGACATACCTAAAATGTGTTGATTCTTCCATACAATATTGCAATTAAGCATGAATGTTCACACATGCTATTGGTTTGTGCAATAACCGTAATTGCATTTTGTGATGTAGAAGCATTTTATGTTAAATGTGTACTTTTTTGTGTTCAATTTATAGTAAGGACGTGGTTCTTTTCTACTTTGGAGGCCATGGCTGGCTTTTCTTTTTTTAGTTGGAAAATTGTGTTTTAGACATCAAACTGAGGTTTTGATAATTTTCTCTCTTTTGGCTGTAACAGTTGTGAAACCGAGATTTTTACTGCTGCAGAAACAGCTACTTGGGAAAAGAATAAAGAAAAAACTTGTCACTTCTTGTTATTGCAACTACCTGCACTCTCCCAAAGCTTGCTTTCTTCCTTGCTGTCTGAGCCAGATCACTGGGTTAGGTAGATCTTTGACATGACACAGGTTTTATTTTATTGTAACTGTGAAGCTGGAATTCCAGTGGTTTCTAATTCTTGAAAAGTGCTGGTTAAAATATTCTGTCTCTGATTTGATAAAGATGTGAGCGGCAAATGTGTGTACTAAGAATGTTTTCTGTTGTATTTGAGTGCTGTACAGTAGCTAGTTTGGAGCAGTGTAAGATGGACTTGAGTAGTGTTTTATATCTGTGGTAGAATTGGATGATTATTGTTTAACTTTGCTGGCATCAGATGTCAAGATTTCTTCACCTCCTTTGGCAATTAGTCTTTATTTGCTGTTAAGTCTTTGCTTTCAACAAGCCTATGATTTCTTTACTTCAGCCTGCTTTGTCTTAATTGGTTAAACCTGCTTTGATGTTTGTATGTTTTTCAAGGTTTCTCTGTGTGTGTGTGTTTTAGGAAGATGGGAAGTAGAAGAGCTGAAGGAAAACACAATGCCTGGAGACAGAGGATTAGTGTTAAAATCGGTGGCAAAGCATCATGCAATATCAGCTATGCTAACAAAAGAATTTATTTTCGATAATAAACCTTTGATTGTTCAGTAAGTAATCCCTCAGATTTTTTATTTAGTATTTGTTATTGTTAAAATCTTTAACTCAAAGTAATGTGAATCCCTGTAGAAAAATAGTGACTTCCATATAGCATTGACCAGTCATTCAGAGATGACAGGACTGTGAGTGACACAGTAATCAAGTAAAATTGTAGTACAATTGTTAAGGAGCTATATTTATACTCTTGAAGTACTTTTGGACAGAAATCTAATATTGTACAAGATTGCTGAAAAAGCTAATTAATTTTCAGTCTTACTCTAAAAGATCTACATCATATGTAGTTTGAGTACAGTGTTTTTCCACTTAGATTATTTCTCTGTATCTCCAAAAAAGCAACTTGGATTGTGAACATGCCACAGCAGTATTGGTGATGATGAGCACTATGGCAATTAGTACTTTCAGCCTTGCTTTCTTGCACTTACAGACATATCCAGATAACTCCTCGGGCTAAATTCAGCGTGTCGTACGGGCAGTTTCAAAGATGGTACAAACTGTCTAGAACTCTTGCCCATTTCTACTTTACTTTGATGTTTGTATGTTGGTTGGTACCACCTTGAAACTTTTCTTATTGGTAATACCAACTGTAGCATTTGCTGCAGTGACATTTTTTTGGAGTGATATTGCTGCTGTATTAGCTTGTGTGGCAATTAAAACCTCTCGGTCATGTAGAAGTGTTCTGACATTAGTGACTAATACACTGTCTTAATGTTTTCATGATTAGAACTGCAGATTAGAAATTAGTTTGTGTTTGTCTGATACTTAAAATGTTTTTAACTTGCTCTTTGCCCAGATATGAAGTGAACTTTCAAGAAGGCATTGACTGTGGTGGTGCATATATTAAACTTCTCTCTAGTAGTGATGACTTGAATCTGGTAGGTCTTCTTACTTAACATTTGGTTATCTGATGTTCATTTGAGGAAGGGCTAATTGTTCTTGTGAAAAGGTCAATAAAAGTTTAATTCCTAATGCATCCTAAATTCGTAATAGCTTCCCAAATGTTTAAGCAGAAGATTGGGCAAAATAATAATATACATATAATTGATTATATATACACACAACCTTTGGAATTGTGCATTTTTTAGTGGCGGACTATTTTATATCGTCGTTGTTGTTATAATTACCATTTATTTTACTAGAACTTATAGGTGGTCTAAAACATGAAGTAATCTATTAGGGTCTAAATTCACACAAATCTCAATGTGAATTTCAGGAGGTTAGATTGAGGAGTTTGCTGTGATAGAAATACTCCTCTTAGTTCTGCACGAGTGATGTCTTATATCCTGAACATAGGACTTTTGTATCTGTTTAGTCTGACTTTCTACAATAAAAGAAGCCATAGAATCTCAGCTTGTAACTTGTGAAACAATTTTATTTTTTTTACTGCGTGTCACACAACATGGAATCTTAGAAAGGGTCACTACTTGGATTTAGAAACTGAAGGTGATGGAGAATCTCTGTTCCCAGGAAAAGGTCTGAATGATCAGATGTGAAAAATTAATAAGTGCCTTAGTACATTGGACCATTTTTAGAGTGTTTCTCAGTATATTGGTGTGAACTTGCTTGCCCTTTCCAAACTTGTCTGCAAATATGCCAATGCAATAAGGTATTTATGGCTTAAAATGCTGCATATTGTGGCCGAGTCTCAGTTCTGACACATGTGAACTGGTTGTTTCTGCTTTTAATATTTCTGCCACTACACTGGGGTATAAATATAAGCTATCTAGCCTGTGATGGAGGATATTTTAGCACACACACACGCGCCTTTTTCTTTTTTTTTTTTCTTTTGCATTCAGAACTGTCAGTGGTTTGTGGCCTAGGAGCTTGTGCAATGTAAGTGTTGGATTGACAGTGTAGGGATGGATGGATACACACAACAGTTGCTGCAGCTTCTTTGGTGGGAGCTGGTGCTTTTGGTACCTAAGCAGTTACAGAATAGGATTAAGCATTTGGACAGACTTGGAATGACCAGTGTGGATTCAGAATGTTACATCCTGAGCTAGAAGGAGCTTGCAGTGATTCAGCAGTACAAATTTGCAGTGTCTCGCTGTGGCTGCTTAAAAGCTGACTCTCCTTACTGCGACAGGTTTGTGCTACTTGGTAGTGTTTGAGCCCACGTTCAGCAGTATAGGGACAGAAACTTGTGAGCCAATTGCTGTTACAAACTGTGTAGGCTATAGAAATTGATGGCTTTAAGACACATCAGGTTGTAGCACTTGCTCACCAAGATCTGGTAAGCTAGAAAGGCAGTAGAGAATAGTCTAGAAAAGACTTTTAACAGGAGTGCAGGCAGAATCTACCATCATCTTTTCTGGGCAAGGATTTTTTTTTTTTCAACTGTACGTTTATCTTGGAGATGTCTGTGCCTGCTGCTGCCTTGGCCCATGAGGCCGTAACCTTGACTTTCAGGTTGTAAGGAAAAGAGCAGTGACGCCTGTTGCCCTGTGTGTGTGCAGAATGCAGAGGAGATTGCTTGGAACAGGCTCCAGACGTTGCTTGATCTGACCTGCAAACCAGTGGTCAAGAAGAGCCTCTTAAGAGTGGGACTCTTCATGCCCAAGTCTAGGAGATGGTGGCATGCATAAGAAGTTGCTTGTAAACATTTATAAAATGTATTAATAAAACCTTTAATGCAACTTCCTAGGTTTTTTCCATTTCCCTAAAATTGATATGCCAGTGTGTGCTTTATGCTCCAATAACTTGAGTACAAAAGTACAGACCACGGGAAAACAAGTAGGGGCATGACACCTTTCATAATGAAAAATTGTGTAAATGATAGTAAAACTGAAAAGTTTTGCGTTTTAAAACATGATGTGAGACCAAGGTATTCAGCTCAGCTACACACAAAATTAATTCTCCAGTATTTGTCATCTTACTGGAAGGTAAACCAGAAGACAGCAAATGCAAAATTTGCCTGTTGATGGCTGGGCTCGCAATTCATGGTGCACTGCTTTGGGAATTTCACTGACTATGTGATGAGATAACTTAAAAGAGTCAATGTTCTCTCTTTCTGTTGTTTGGTTGGATTTGGGTTGGTTGTTTTGTTGTTTGTGTTTTTCTTAACTTTACAATTGGATGTGTCTCAATGCTCTATGTGTGTTTATTGCTATTAGAATAGTCAGTTAATTATTGTTAATTCTTATCAGTGACATTTTCCTAGGACTACTGAATATTGTAAAAAGGATCAAATGTAAAATACATGCAAAATTGAAAATGTTTTTTGCAACCAAAAAAAAAAAAATTAATATGCAGACTAATTTCAAGCAATACTTTTCTTTCAGAATATATCATTCAAGAAGAAAAGTTCTAGAAATCAAGTGGTCTTCTTCCTTCAGGCAATCTGTTTAAGAATATAAGGCAGCTTGTTACTGCATATTACAAATACAAAAATCATCTAAATGGTTGATAAATACTGGCATATCCAACCAAACAGCTTAATGCAACATACTGGAAGGAAAATAACTGTATCTGATATTTTCAGAGTTGTTCATTTCTGTTATTTAGTGTGAAGCAAGAAGACTGATAAAATACTGGATAATAATATCCTGAATTTTGTCTTTATTGAAAAATAAAACTGTTTTGAAGAACAGTAACCAATTCCCTACCAACTTTTAGTGTGTAGAAGGATATAGATATTTGTGTGGTTGGGTTTGTGACAGACATTTCTACTCAGTGTGAATATAAGGTCTAAATAAATATATTAGTCTTCCTTGAAAAGCCTGAAGTGATCTCTATGGTTAGCCCATTCCCTGAGAGCAGAGAGCACCCAGCAACTCAAGGAGACCATTCAATTCCTGTCATAAGCATCCCTACCTGTTTTCAGTTACCTTTTAGAGAAAGGTGGCTGCTGTATTGCCACAGCATCCGGGAAAAGAAGTACCCAAAATGACTTCATGAAATGTACAGTATAACACATGCTCAGCTTTCTTGCTTCTACAGGAATACTTTTTTGACAAAACACCTTATACTATTATGTTTGGACCAGATAAATGTGGAGAAGATTACAAACTACACTTTATCATCAGACATAAGAATCCTAAAACTGGAGACTATGATGAAAAACACGCAAAACGTCCTGATGTAGACCTAAAAAAATTCTATTTGGACAAGAAGACTCATCTGTATACTCTTGGTATTGTTTAATTCTTTTAAGTTTAAATCGGAAAGGAGAGATTAAAAATGTGTTTCAGCCCTCTGAAGCTTTTTATTTGGGTCTGCTTTTTTGCTTGTAATGGTCTGTTAATTCTGAGGAGTGGTTGCTTAATGATTTGGGCTTAAATGATTTAATGACTGAGCTTAACAGTAGGACATAAAAATGGTGATCAAATGCTGCTGTTTAATATTCAATTACAGGAAGAAGCTGGCCAGCCTTTAGCATGAAGAATTGATTAATACTTTTCAGTACTTACTATGATAAAAATATTAAGTAAAATATTAAAAGAGTCACAATTGTCTAATATTCTAGAAGGCATCAGAGTTCACAGGAATTCAGTGAAATCTGCAGTGTTAAGATTCTCTCTAACAGCTGCATCTGCAGCAGTGCATGAACAGATGTTACTGTGTTCTCTGAAGGAAAATGGACTGGTTTTAATTTATGTGACATCTCTTTCTGTACCAGTGAACAGTATAACAAATGAAAGTTGAATTTCTTAGTTCCTTTCTTCACCCTTTTTCCACTTTCTGAGGAAGAATAAACAATCGGAGAAGAGTTGGGCTAATCTGGCATACTGCTAATCCAGCCAAATTGACCCTCCTTTTGAACTCTCATTGAATAATAACAGAAAGCATGTTCAAGTGCTGTGCCATGGGGAAAACTTACAGCTTTTTCAAATGGATTGCTGTAGTGTGCCATAGCAAGCTTTTACTTTTAGATAACAGGAATAAGTGAAATAAAACACTGTTCTTGGGGTAAAGGAATGCATGTGTTCCTGTATTTGGGCTGTTCAATTAGAAATTATTTTAAAAGATATTTAAACTTGAATTGTAATGTTATAATTGTTCAAATAGACACCATAAAACTGTGTGATTCTAGTGTTTGTGTCCAGGTTCAGTACCTGAGTGGGGAGTCTGGCTCGTGCTCTGTTGGTAAAGGTCCTGTTTGTTGTTATTTGTCTAAGTCTGTGCTTATTGTATAGGTTTTGATTTAAGATATTTGTAAAATGAATGCTTTCCTTACTACTTTAATACCTTTTTTTCAATTTAGTGCTAAAACCAGATGATACATTTGAAATGTTGATTGACCAGTCTGTTGTCGGTAAAGGAAGTCTTCTTCAGGATATGATTCCTCCAGTAAACCCTCCCAAAGAAATAGAGGATCCTAGTGATAAGAAGCCTGACGATTGGGATGAGAGGCCAAAAATACCTGATCCAAATGCTGTCAAGCCAGATGACTGGTAAGGAAAACCTTCTTACCTGTACAATACCTTTTACATGCAGGTTGTTCACCTGAATGATTTGACTGGTTTTATTTTATCTTTTGCTAATGACAATTGGTGTATGTTTCACTACTAACAGCACTAAAGTTTGAGATCATAATTGAGATGGGTACA
Source organism: Baryphthengus martii (assembly GCA_013396935.1). Taxonomy (NCBI): domain Eukaryota; kingdom Metazoa; phylum Chordata; class Aves; order Coraciiformes; family Momotidae; genus Baryphthengus; species Baryphthengus martii. The sequence continues at coordinate 75,803 of VWZK01012970.1, read as the reverse complement.
AGGATCTAGTCTTCTAAGGAGAGAAGTAAAAATTATGTTTTTTGCCAATTTTGTACCCTCCAAGGTTGCAATTACTAACTAAGATTACTATATCTGAAATATTAGGAAGATGGGATATAGTCTTCATTTGCATTCAGTTATTTCTACTTCCTTCTACGTGAACTAGTGTTCATACAGCAGCTTGGGAAGAGGAGGGAAAAACTTAACGGGAAGACTGACTGACACCTGCCAGTCAGTGGCAGCAGTTTCTGGGTTAAGTAGTACTTTGAAACAATGTAAATATAATTCAGATATCTGTTTATAGATAATTGGATGTCTAATCCTCATGATCAGTCAGTCTAATTCTGTTGTGCCTTTGAACATCATCCCTTTCATGCCGGTTACAGTCCTCTGAGCAGAATATTGGTTCAAAGACAGGGTGCTGTATTTTCTAACATAAGTCTGTAATTGAAGGGATGAAGATGAGCCTTCCAAAATAGAAGATCTGGATGCTGTTAAGCCTGAGGGATGGCTTGATGATGAACCACAGTATGTTCCAGACCCTAATGCAAAAAAACCAAAGGACTGGTAAGAATTCAATTCAAAAATGCAGCTTGTTAAGGTGTCGTCTACATAAGCCCACCAGTTCTCTGTGGCAAATGGAGTTACGGATCAGAAATCAATCCAAACCTCATTGTCTTTTGAGGTAGTAAGTTGGAAAATGTAAGGTATGGCCAAATATTTGTTGTTTTCAGGAGCTGCTTTTAGAAAAAAATAAATATGTTCATTGCCTTCTGTTATATTAATATACAGAAACAGAATATGAAGGACCCCTTTGAAAGAATTTGCTATGATGTTAAACTATGAAACAGTTTAAGTTGATAACTTGAAATCATCCTATAATACTCTCAAAGAGATCTCAGCATCTTAGCGAAGTGTTTCAAGCTGGCTGTAAGATGCAAGAATATGATTGCATTCAATCATGCTGCAGTAGTTATGAATGTGTGATTTTGGAGAAAAAAATCCAGAATGTAGCACTCTTTAAAAAAAAAAAAAAAGTTTATCTACTTGGGTGAAGTTCTGTGAGCTGGCCGGAATTCTGAGGTTATTGTACCAAAATGTATATGGACTCAAGCTTCAGACTGACTGCTACCGTTCAGACCAGTCTGATTTCTAATCAGTTGTCATTATATTTTTATTTTTTCATGTAGGGATGAAGAAATGGATGGGGAGTGGGAAGCCCCTCAGATCCCTAATCCAAAGTGTGAGGCTGCACCTGGTTGTGGGCACTGGGTGCGTCCCATGAAAAATAATCCCAAGTATAAAGGAAAATGGAAAGCACCTATGATAGATAATCCCAACTATCAGGTAGTAGCAATATTGTAGATTGTAGTGAAATGGTATATTTATCGAAGGCTTTTTTTTTTTTTACAGGATATTTCTATTTTAGAATGACTTTGAATACCCTCAATTAAACATTTGGAGCTTTTTTTGTATTCCATTTGCTTTTTTAGTATAATGGAAAATAGAAACACTTCCTGTACTAAAACAATTTCTCTGTTAAAAGTTGCTTTTGCACTGATACCTCTTATTTAAAATGCTTTAAAGAATTGTATTCTGAATTATATTATCATTTATAAATATGTCTTTGTTGGGGTTTTAAGTGTGGGTGTTTTAAATGAACAGTATTTTAAATTTAAAAAATGAAACCTTTCAGTAAACAGACTGACTTACTAGTTCAATTTTAGTGGAAGCATCAGTTTTGAATAACTGTATTTTCCTCCTCCTTTCTGTATATAGGAGGCAATCAGCTGGTTATTAAAGAGAGTTACTTTGTATTAATTATTGCTGGGAGTACTTGAATCTTACTACTTTGAGCTCAAGATCCTAAGGATATTTGTAAACAAAACTTGGCTCTAGTTTGCACATGTATCATAAGGCTGAATTTTCCTTCCCTAAATCTTTCTGGTTACAGTAGCTGTCAGTTTATATATGTACATGCTGGAAGGAAGTGTGTGGATCATGGGATGTCATTCCCCTGCAGTCTTAGGCCACCAGGCAATAGATGTTTACCACAGAAGATTCCATCACTGTCCACAAAATATTGACCAGTGCCCTTAGAAAAATGTATGTGCTGCATTGAGGAACAAAAGCCAAAATTGTATGTTACACAAGGAGAGACCAGAGGAAGAAGTAACACCGATGGCTTATTTTCCTGTAATATTAGGAAATTTGTTTCCTAGGCTTACTCTAGGAAATTTACAAAAACTGTGCTTGGAATAACCAGTACCAGGAAGAATGAAGATATTTTGTCCATTCAGTCATTCCTGTAACCCTATATGGACAAAAAAAGCCCCCAGCTTTTAGGAGGTCTGCCCTTAGCCAGAAAATTGAGACCCATCTGACAAAATGCTATAGGCTATTTACAATTCTGGTTTTATGTACATTAAACTCTACTGCTTCTCTTTTTAAAGAATGCACTTAAAGTAATCAGAAAGTTCTAGTTATTTTAAAATCTGTTTTACACTTTGGGTTTTAGTTGAGTTACAGGTAACGTGATGTCTTTTTGCTTTAAAAGGGAATCTGGAGCCCTCGGAAAATACCGAACCCAGACTATTTTGAAGATCTTCATCCATTCAAGATGACCAGTGTCAGTGCTATTGGTTTAGAACTCTGGTCTATGACATCTGATATCTACTTTGATAACTTCATTATATGTTCAGAAAAAGAAGTAGCAGATCGTTGGGCAGCAGTTGGCTGGGGATTGAAGAAATTAGTAGCAAGTGCTAATGAGGTATAAACTTTACTATGTTCTTGATAGCCAAAAATAGTGAGGAAGATGTGCTGTTGGAAGAATTTCCTGTCAGTTAATGCTGACAGAATATTAATTTGTCTGCAATTAATAGTCTTGCTGAGTAACTGTGATAGTTTGGGGTTTTTTTCTCTTGTAGTGTTTTGGGTTTTTTTTACCTATCCCAAATCAAGATCCTCTTATACTCAAAGATGTCTTGATTTTTTCCTTCTTTTTCTTTTCATTTGTGACTGACTCCATTACATAGGTTTCTCTGCTGTTTCCTTCCCATGAGGAATGCATAAAAAGTCATGTGTTTTTTCTGTTTAATAATTTTAGGTCTTAGGTTGCTTAGATGTGTATTACACAGCTCTGAAGAGCGCCCATATGTTTATGGAGCTGCATCTTTGTGTGCTTCCACATTTTGTTTTTACACAGCACTCTGGCAGCCACTGCAGTTTTGTCTAGATCACTTTCCTATGCTCAAGGATGAACTTGTCCTGACATACGGGATTGTGAGCCCCTCTAGTGGCTGCCTTTACTGACTACAGATTTGGTTAGTTTTTTTTTCTAACAGTCCTTTATTTTCTTTGAGTGGCAAGAACAGGCCTGCAGTTGTGGGAAGGAAATGATGGGTTGGTGGCAAATGTCACAGGATGAGCAAGTAGCACCAGCGTATCTGCCCATGCAGTTAGGCAAGCTACTTTCTCCCACAACCTTGCCCATTTCTGAAATGCTTGGTTGGTATGTCTGGACCTGCATCTAATAGCTAAAAATATTCCCTTGAGTCCCCTCATTGCACTGTGCCTCTCAAACTTACTACCTTAGTTGCTGATATACCCTTTTCAGAGGTCTTACTGGACCAGGCACTTGTCTACCTACCTCTACTGTGTAAGTCAGAACTGGGCTGGGAGGACAGTTTGCTCCGTCAAAGGAGAGAACGTGGTAGTACGGATGGAGCAGGACATTGTTTCTTCAGGAGGCTGGCTGCTACTCTGAGGTTCTTGATGCTTTGGGAGCTTTCAGCTGAGTTAGCACAGTGTGGGTCAAAAAGTAGAGTAGCTGGCTAGGGTGTGAAGTGTGAGGTTTCCAAAACTCCAAATGTCACTGTACAAAATTGAGCAGTGGGCAGTTTAGGATGTTTGGAGTACCAGGTTAGTTCCTTCTCACTCAGCACCTGCTATTTCGTTGCAGTCTGTCAAGTTGTTACTTCACAAGTAGCAAAATCCTATATTGTTTTAGTTGTTAAAAAGTAAAGGTAAAGGGTTTTATTTGGGTAATACAAACCTTAAAATATATACAGTATGCTTTAAGACTTCGATAAGTTTATGAGGATGTAAATGCAAAATCTTTATCTTCTTTTCTCCCAACTGTTTTTAATATAGCCTGGTATGTTTAGTCAACTGGTGACTGCTGCAGAAGACCACCCATGGCTCTGGGTTCTTTACATCTTGACTTTAGCTCTCCCTGTTGGTCTGGGTGTGCTGTTCTGCTGGCCAGCAAAGGTTAGAGAAATTTTTTTTCTATTTTCACTTGGGTTGATTCATAATACTTTATTTGAACACTCTTAGGGTCTGTGCAACAATATGCACATTTACTGTGCCATTGATATTACTTAGCTTACGGTGACTGTTGTGTTTAATTCTTCAGTTGAGTTTCAATGTATTTTTTTTATTTGTTGTAGAAGACAGGTGAAGATATTGATTTCACAAAACCTACATTGATTACAAAGGGAGAACTAAAACAAGAAAGAGATGAGTTAGAAGATGATGAAATAGAATTAGAAGAAAAAGAAAATGGAGATACTGCTGAAGAAGGTAAGCTGAGCAAGCCAGCTTGCGGTTTCATTAAAGATATGTATAGGCTTAGTTCACGGATTGTATTGCAAATAACTACAACCAGTTATCCTAGAAGATGCAAAACCTCCCTTGCTCCAAGTCTTATTTTTCTCTTTGACAACCTCCAGCGAGTGGCATTCCATGGCTAATAGCTCTTTCATAAATACCAGCAGAAAGTAAGGCTCTCAGTATTTTTCGCTTCCAAAACTTAATGTGCTTCTCAGTCTGTGTGTAGGCAGTGACGCATATTTCCTCCCTTGTTATTTCACGTATCGGACACATTTGAATGGTTCAGACATATGTCCCTGCAGTGATTAACATCACATTGTTATCTTTAAAATGTCTGGAATAGCTTTAACGTTAAGTCTCTTCTGCTTACTCTTCGGGGAGCGGGGTTGTACCTTGAACTTACTCTGTCGCTCACCAATTTTGGTAACTCATTCAAGTGTGAAAATCCAGTAGACTTGAAATAGTGAAGTCTGCTGCGTCCTTTGGGTTGTTTTCTAGCAATGCACTGCATGCCTGCAGGGGTCTGTCCTGCTGCCTCAAGGGAGAAATCCATGATTTCGTAGGCTGAGCTATAATTTGGCATCCAAGGATAAAATCATCTTGTGTTGCTCTATCAAAGATTACTGGTACTATTCAACTCTGGGTTTGTTCTGTTAGCGTTTCCATCAGTGTGCAGTAATGAATAAAAAGCCAGTCCTTCGCTTTAGACCTTCACAAGATTCTGCCTCTTACTTCACTCTTCCTTGGTAGGAACAAAGTGACCAGTGACTGATACGGAAAGTTAGAAACCTAGCAGACATTTATGTTTGGGTTTTGTTTGGTTTTTTTCTTAGTACTGACATCACTTGATATTACTGACTGAAACTTTCCAGGTTTTGTCTCTCTGCAGTATGTTCCATGAGTGGTGATGGCCTCTGCCTGTATGACTTAAAAGTTTGCTCAGCCATCAGATGTTCCCATGCCAGTACTTAGAGAATGGAGTATATTGTTGGCACAATACTTGCCACACCAAACTTAGTCCGTCTGCCTTACCATTCAAGAGCCTTACCCAGGCATTTAATTGTTTTAGATATGCTGCATATGTATTTTTTTACATTGACGTAAATTGTAGGCACTGCATTTCGGCATTGGATATTCCTACATTTTCCTTTTGATCTTACTCTACTTTACCTGCTCTTTGCTCCTGAATTACAGAATCCGTTTTACCCAGTCTTGATGCAGATCATAGGTAGGTTTTGTACCTAATATGCAGTGATTACAAGGCTGCCCGAGATACCTGAATTCCAATATTCTTCTGTTAGGTCAGTCGCTTAATTTAGTTATTTATGAAGTGATGTGTTGTAATTAATATGTTAAAGCTTGTGTTTGAATGTTAGAAATAAGGCCCAAACAGCAGTTGCAGAGGAACAATCTCTAGCTCCCACAACATTTTAAAGAATTCCACTTGGAAGGGCTGTTCGTGATGTTTCAAAAGTAGGTTCCATTTTAGACCTTTACTTTTAGCTACTGAACTGAACACAGAGTCAAACTAGCACAGCTAGTTTTTGTATGTTACTCCAAGGTTTTTAAGGAAATTCTGTGCTTCAGAGGGAAGGATTATACTTTGCTGTAATGACTTCCAAGGTTCTCTTTCTTGAAGAAGAATTGCTTAGCTCCCCTCAGCTTCCTGCCACCTTTTCTGTGTGCAGGTTGAAATCTTCCTTTTTTCCCTATCGCTTTTTTGCCTCTTTGTATCTGAAAGCATTAGAGAATGTCTTCTGCTACATTCTGCTGATTCTTTTTACTACAGAGAGAAGAGAAATGGAGGAGACAAAAAAAGAGCTTATAAAGGATACAGAGAAGATGGGAAGGGAAGCTTCTCCTTCAGGTACTAGGAAAGGGAAGTAATCTGGGCCAGGACTTGAAAATGGTCTCTGCTTTCTGATATTATGCTTCTGCTTAAAGTTTACTCAGCATCAGATGTTCCCATGCCAGTACTTCAAGGCTAGTAGATGTTTCAAGCTGGTGGGTACCAGTTTTCGTCAGACATGGATATGAGGTTTCTCTGAGGTCTCTCAGTATGATATCTGCAGTCATAAATACTTTCTACTAGTCTTTTTAGGTCCTGATAATTTTTACAATTCCTTTTTAGTCATTATCTGCCTGTTTGTATTTCTGGAATGGGATTTGATCTGTGGAATACTGAATAACTTGAGATTCACATTTTAAGAGAGATCCATGGGACTATTAAAAAAGAAAATAGCAAATTTAAGAAACACTTAAAGATTTCTTTGGCTCCAGTGAGGAGTTGCTGACAAAGTGCTTCTTGAAAGGATTTACTGATGTATTTTGTTCTACGTTAACTTCTGTGATACTGCTAAAGGATGATGTGTTCTTTACTTGTCCACTCATCTGCTTTGTCTCCTTGCTTTCCTTGCTCTTCAGAAAAATATTCCAGGAGGTAAAAGAATGTTGTCAAGAAATGGAATTTCAGGGGCACAATCGGAGCCTTATTTGTGAAGTTCTGCATTTATTTAGATGAAATAGTGTTTAAATTAATATTGGTCTAAATGAAAAATCAGTAGTGTAATTGTCCAGTTCCTGCTTTTGCTATTTCTGATGTCTGAAACTTTTTGGTTAGTTTTGTTCTTTTCCCTTCTATTGAAATTAGTAGTTACGGGAGGTGCTGCATTTGAATACCTTTAAAATTTCTGATCTCTGCATTAGGGTATGAGCAAAGGCTTTGTGAATTTTTGCCAAGCTCTTCTGTTGAGGGCTTATGTTTAGAACAGAAATCTTTGTCTGCATCTATCTTAAACTATGATCTCCATGTTTTTGGCCATATTTCTCCTTTTGATAACAATAGTAGAGACATATTATTGTAGACATGTATGGGGTATATTTACAGATGGGAAAACGAATTTCTTAGAGCTTCACTAACTGTTAGGAACTGTTTGGCTCAATTTATAGCTATACTGTAGGAAAAGTTTTTTTTGGTACTCCTACAGAAGTCTCAGATCCAGGGTTTTCTAGATTTTCGTCACTGAGAACCAGGAGAGTCACATCTCACAAATTCACATGGTAGTCATATGTATGATTACTTTTGTTTCATTTTTACTGAGCTGAAACAGCAGGAATTGGATGGTGGGTGCTGGCTTTTTTGGTTTGGTTGATTTTTTTTGTTTGTTTTGATTATTTGGGGTTTTTTTTGTAGCATTGAAGTAGTGCTTATGAGATGTAGGCATGGCCTGACAAGGATAGAATTGAGCATTGCTTCATTACTGGTTTTTAACTGAGCCACTGGCAGACACTTAAATTGTAAAAATGCCATCTTATCTAAATCTGATAGAAAGGATATATGATTTCTCATTTACTCAGTATTGCAGAGGGTACTCAGTTTCTATAAACTCTCACTTCAAGAGACACCAGGTCTCATAGGAAGCGTACTGCTTTTTGTGAATGGATTTATTCTAGTCGTTGTAAGCTGGACATACTCATTTGAGCTGAGAGGAGCATAGTGCTTTTCTGACTAATTTCTGCACTGCAATAATGCATAAGAAGGGGTTAAGCAGAGAGCTGCTTATCCTCGAACAAGAGTATGCCAAAAGAATTCCCTGCTGAAAACGGGAGTTTCCTTAGGATGCAGGCGTCTCCCATGGTGGGGGACTGAGAACTACAAGATTGTACTTAGCTAAGTCAGAATTTAGTCAGTTTGGTCATGCATGAGGTGTCCTGTTTTGGACTCTGGTCTCAAAACTGTCTTATACAGTATTTGAATTTAAGGAATTCCCCTAAGCCAACCAAAGGAAACCAACTTAAAGTCGTCATTTTAGTTGGTCACTTACGAGTCTGAAGAGAGTATGCACTATTGTAAAAAAAGGCTGGGCTGAACCTGTTAGAATTGATTATTAAATTTGACAGTGTTCAATTTCTACTAATTGATAAGAATTCTACTCCCTGTATCACAAAACTGTTTTATCAGTTACTGTAAGCAAGCAGTTCATTCTAAGACTGAAACTGGCTTTTTTTCCTTCCTAGTGTGTCTGGATGTGGTGCATTGCTAATATAGTTCTGTTTACAAAGTAAAATTAATTTCTTCTGCAGAAGATGAAGGTGAAGGTGGTGAAGATATTTATGATGATGAAGCAGCAAATGAAGTTGCAGATGGAAGTCAAGAAGAAGGTGATAAGTCAAATAAATCTGCTTCTGAAGATGAGGTAAGTCTGGGGGTTTTCTCCCTCTTTTCTCCTTGCCCTTGTTCAACATTACTCTTCTAACTAAGCCTAGTTACCTAGACAAGAGTTTTTCTTCTGTTGAGCCAGAAAATGAATCGTGAGGTGGGGGCATGTTTTTATTTGAGTTTGACAACTGAAACGCTCTGCATAGGTTTGTGAAAAATGTCTCTTCCCATGTTATTTTGACTAGGAGGTGGTATTTATTGTAAAATAGAAGTAATCATGCAGTGAGCATGAAATGTTTTTACAGAAATTAAATGAATTGTGGGTCTTGAAATTTTGGATGCTGCATGAGATGTCAGTCTCTTTATTGCGCTACTTATTTAGTGGAACGTGCTTCTAACAGAATAGCTCTTCAGTGAGACCCTCAGAAACCTTAGTCTTTAACTTTCTCTTTTAATTTTTTAATTCTAAAACAAGGTTTTAACCAAAATGACCATACCAGTTTTGAATTCAGCACCTGCAGTTTAATTTTTCTTCTGCGGATGGATCCAGTCACGAAATAGTTTATAAAATGTGTTTCAGAAAATAACATTGTAGAATGGAATTTGTGTGTGCTTTCCTTGTTTGTCAGCCACTCATCCTTCCATTTAGAAACTCTGGTGTGTCTGAAATGCTTTAGATCCACCCACAGTACTTCTCTTGGCCATCTTGTGCTTGTCACTCCCTAAATGAGTCCCTGCCCAGATCAGGAGTGCGGTTTAATGTAATGTTAATTCCTTTTCATATAAAAATTCTCTAGCAAACAGCACCTTGCACGACGTTGCGTTGTTTCAACATTGGAATTCTTCATTAATTACCCTCTGTTCAGTACTTCCTCTTGGAAGAAGCTGGGGTTTTTCCTTGCACAATTTCCTAAGAATAAATAGAGTGTCTGATGAACCCCAGAAAGATGCAGGTGGCTCTTTGTGAAAGTAATAACAAGATCTGAACGCGTGTAATGCATTGCCCAGTGTCACAAGGAGGCTTGCTCTTCTCTGGGTGTTTTCAGCCTGTACAAGTTTTTGTCATGGGTTAGCTAGTGACCTACTTTGGAGGTGTCATGTCCTCACTCAGGTTCTGCCACATTCTGGGAGCTCTTCCTTCGGAACGAGGTGCTTGCCATGGGGTGATGCCAGACAGCGAGGAAGCAATGTGCTGCCTGAGAATGGAGCTCAGGCTGGAGAGGTTTTTCATGCACTTCTAAGCTAATGGCTTTTAAACTAAGAAGAACACATCTGATTTAGGAACAGCTTGTTCTGTTTGTAGTTCTCTGAAGGCAGCAGTTAGAATGGTTTCCATGCTTCTTGCTGAAGAAGTAGAAATCAAAATTTGCATAAGGCACACTTTAAGGAAGTTGCTAAATTCATTAAATAAGCATAAATTCAATAAAGTCACTGCTTTTAAAACAGTGATTAAATGGGCAAATCCAATTTTCTGACATCAGTTTAGGTGTACTATTTGAGTCTACTGTTCTTTTCCTTCTGAATATAGAAAGGAAAAGTCTTTATTTATCATTAGGTTAGTATTGCGGAAAAGTCTTATCACTTAAGTGTTGCATTTAATGATAATATGAATGGGAGGGTCAGGAGGAGGAATAAAGTCACATGCCAGTTTCAGTAATTAAATTAAAATGAGTTTAAAATTTTAATGCTGCATTTTTTAATTTATTTTTTTTTTTTTATTTTTTTTCAGATGAAAGAAGCGGATGAGAGCGCAGGTTGTGGAGATGGTCCGTTGAAATCAGTGCGCAAAAGAAGAGTACGAAAGGACTGAGTTCCTCTCAGCTAGTGTTTGTAGGTCTAGATAATAGTAACTTTTGGTATGCCATTTCAGTGGGCCTCACCTCATGCACGTTCCTGAGATTGGAAGGAAAAAAGGGGGCTCATTGCTACTTAACTTCCTATTTTAATTCTCTAACCTCTTTTAACCGTTCCAGATTTTGTTGATTCCCTTTTTTAAGGGGAAATACTATCTGTAATGAGTTAGCTGTTGCTTTGAATTTGGAATAAAAGTGAAATTACAAGTTGGCCAACTGAGTTTAAGGTGAAGATTCTGAAGATTTGAAGGTTTCTAGAAATTAGTTTTAGTTGGAGATAAACTTACTCTGAATATTTTTTAAAAACATGAATAAATTAATAATATTTTTGGAGCTCTAGCACAGTTAGCAGCTGTTCATACTTTCCAGCTAAAGGAGGATGATAGTATAGATGTAGCATCTATAGCAGTGGACATTGCTACGAGGAAAGGTTGGTTTTTTTCTGTGCAGAGCTAAATGCAATAATTGTTTTTGTATGATGAGTTAGTGCTAGCAACAATTTTTATTGTAAATTATTTATTTTAGTTGATCTTGTTACATGGGTGGTCTCCTGTTCACTTTAGACATTGAGTTACAGTAATTTATTTTGTAGTGATATTTTAAAATAGAATACTCTTAGAACAAGTGATAATTGATGTGACTTGTCTTACTTTTGAATGCAGATCTCAAATCTGCAGAAGTGATATTCAGATGATTTTTTCAAACTTTTGTAGTTTTCATGTTCCAAGCCAGAGTGGTATAACCTCTGTTTATAGAATACCTGCAAAGTGTACATTGCCTCCTAAAAAGATTTCATAATTCTTAACATGAAATTTATTAATATATAGATAAGAATTTTTGATGGATTAAGTTTTTTACAGATGTCAGTAACTGGGCGGTCTCATAATATAGTTTAAATAAACTGCATATTGTAAAAGAAACTTTGTTTAATTGTTAAAGTTCAGCTGTATATTAAAACAAACAATAAAACTGCAGTCACCAGAAACCTCTTGCTGCTTGGCAGCTGCCTATAAGGTTAGTAGGATATAAAATGCTAGTCAGACGTTAAAAACAAGTAGAAATACATTCATTCCTAAGGAACCTAACAGATTTTCTTGTGGCTGGCAAGAATTTAGTTCACTTAAAAGAAATACTTTCACAGCAAACCAAGTCAGCAAAGATTGCATGGAAGTTTCGAACAAATTAATGCTTAATCAACCTATATGAAGAAGCCAGTGTCCTCAAGTGCTTGTGCTGAAGTCATCAAAAGTTCATTTTACTGGACTTTGTGTTCATTACATTGGATTTTGTGTGATCTACATGGAAAGGCTTCTGGGTTTTGTTTGGTTTGATGTGTGTTAAAAGTTAAATGCACATTTCCTCCCCTTTTAATTAGCGTCTATATGCAACAGGTAAAAAGTGAAGATCTCAGATTCCTCCTCCTCCTGCCTGTGACTTTTCAGGAACAGATAGTTGTTGTTACCACAGCAGTATCCTGCTAGTAACAGCTACTGCGAGCTGTCAAGGAGCATTTCAGCACTCCTTTTCAATTAATCTTGTCTGAGCCTGCTCAAAAACCTTTGGAATTGTTAGAGCATTTAGGTTTGGTTTCGGGGTTGTTTTTTGTTTCTCTGGGAGGGAGTGTGTTTTGTGGGGTTTTTTGTTTGTTTGGTGTGATAGTGTTGCTCTGGGGATTGGTCACCCCATAGGAGATGCTGGTGTTCCCTTAGGGTTTTGAATTTAAGGTTTCCATAAAGTCTTGATTAATGCCCCATCAACATCTTTGCTTGTACCTCACTTTAGTAACCATGGAGCCATTTATTACAGGTAAAATGGTCTTGTGAGGCCATAACTCAAGGCTGCCATTTGCATAATACTGACTTTAAGACCTATGTCACTTTAATACTGACTTAATGACTTTGATTACCTGGAACCTGGAGACAGAAGACATCCCTCTGCACATCAACTTACTTGGAGCTAGTCTTACGCTAGGGGAGAAATACCACAGCTTTGGGGATTTGAGGCTCTAGATGTAGAGGCAGGCAAAAGGAGAACCCCTTCCATTGGGACTCCTAACATTGAGATTTCACCTGCACGTCCTGTGTGTAGTCCACTTATATCTGAACAGGTATTTCAGGAAAAATACTTGCTCTTGCTTTCAGGGCTGATGAAAGTGCTTTGAACTCAACAAACTAGTTCCAGGATGCCTTGCTATTAAAGCTCCATCAGTTATCAGACCTCCACAGGCCCCACTCTCACTAGCTACAAGATAGCTTAGAAGAAGTGGTCTTACTGAGGATGCCAAATCCCAGATGGAGAATTTTCTAAATTCAGAGAAGGCTAAGTCAAACTGAGGCCTCTTTAATGACAAGCTACTCCTCAGATAGTTTCCACCTTCATGAAGGTATGATGAAGTAATAACTCTGATTTCTGTCTTAACTAGACCTTATTACCTGTGTAGAAAAAGGTAAAAATCTATTCTGACTTGTTCTCCCATGTGGAGAGCTGCAAGTTTTAGTTTTGACAACACTGGATGCAGCTTACCAATCCTCTTCCCTTTAGCCACAATAGGGAAGTGTACAGAAATGTAAGATTCTTGGGTGAAAACACCGAGTCAGTCAGGAACTGGAACCTTGCTGAAGCTAAGATTAAACCTGAGTTAATCAATCTAATAGTGGCTAATTCTATCTAGCCTTTCAGGCACTTCAGCTGTGTAGAAACAATGCAGATGATGGCAAACCCTACTAGTTTTCCACCTTTTGCTACAGCTAGTTAGGAGAAGTTTTAGGGTTTACAAATGTTAAGCCAAACTCACGGAGACAAATCAAAAGTTTTTATTTAGTGTAAAGTCAGAAATACAACATCTTTAAAATGCTCATAAGTTAAATGAAGGCCACAGTAGTGGGATGCAAACCGGTGTGTAGATGAAATGACTACTATATACACACTGATGGGTAAAATACCACTATCCAATCTCACAATACAAACCCCATGATTTTAAGATGAGCTGATCTCGGGACATTGCTGCAGTCTAACAAGCACATGCTGTTACCGCTCCATCTCCTACAGTGTGGCCGGGGGTGTGCAGGGATGTGGCGTTAAAGCTGGGACGGCTGTAATGCAATGTCACCCTCAAGCCAAGTGCTCGGTGCGACTGTTCTGGACTAACCACGTGATCTATGCTACCTGCTAGCAATTCTGGGGTGAATGTAGAGGTTCAGTTAGGCAGCAAAGTGAGATTAAAAGATTAAAAATAATTTTGACTATTTACAGGACCCTGCGACACAAATGGTATCAGCCATTTGTGCCTTTGTGGGTAAAACTTCTATCATCATCAGGTTTCTTGACTCAGACTCATGAACAGTCCTCGGGACCAAACTATTAGTGCTTTATTTGCGATCAGTTGACTTTGCTGCTGCTCTAGTGAGCACCGCACAGTCGCCTTTAATGGGGAGAAACAGGAGAACTCTCCTTTGGGAGGGGGGGACCTGACCACGTCAGCTTACGCTTGAGTGAGGCACAGCAGTGCTGAGCTGCCAAGAAACTTGGGGGTTTAGAGGGATTGATTCTGTTACATCCACTCATTCAGTTCCTGCTGCTTTGTTTTACAGCATTCATTCAGCAAGGCTGAAAGACTTCCTTCAACTAGTGGTTTCCTTTTGTTAACAGGTCAAATCCAACGGTTTCGTTACTGAAGAGACCTCAGTTCCAGGTCATATCCATAAATAAGTCTGCAACCCTGCTGTATGGTGAGATTAAATGGATGCAACTGAGTACTGCAAAAATTGTTTGATTTCCAGCTTCTGCTCTCCCTTAATACTGATTATGCTAGACATGCTGCCTCTGGGGGAAGGGCTCGGACCCCAGATCTGGGCTGGGCTCCTTTACAAAACCTGCTAAAGAACAGGCAAGCCAGTGAAAAACAGGACACCTTGACACTAGGCACTACTCTGAGCAGCACAGGTTTGAGAGGCAGAAGCCACCTTTGTTCCACTGCAGTCTTGTACCTTTAGATATTTTTGTGCAGTGCCTCAAGAGGTACTTCACAGGCTCAGGCTCGGGGGCAGGAAAACAGTTTCTCTAAGGCCTGAAGCAAAGACAAGTTTGGCACTTCAGGAGGAAAGTAAAAGGTGTCAAGGAAAGACTTGTTCTCAGTTCCTCACTTCAGTTTGTTCACAAAGAGCATGAGGAACATTCTTAACCTCCTGTTTCTATAAAGCTTATTACTCAAGTTTTTAATTTAACTCTCCATCACACAACCAAAAAACTTCAGGCAGATCCTATGTCACGCTGCTGTGCCTGATCATTCTTTGAGGAAACGCAAAAGTGAAAATGATCTGGAGTGTACATCTTACAAGCTACAAACACTCTGATTCTGCATCAGTTTGGTATTTCCCTGATATAAGTTGCTTATCCTTCTTCCTCTTCCCTTACCCTCCCCCTTCCCCAAAAATCTTTGTTTTTCGGTACGCAAGCCCTGCAACTCAGGTCATACTGCTGTTACTACACATACATTCTTAACTAGTTTGGACCTTTTTCTTCAAAGTTGCTTTGCAGAGCTGTGGACAGTACTACACGGTAACCTAAATATTAGAGGTGAAAAAGGTGACTCAATTAGACTTGGAATAGTTTTACCAAATGAGGTTTCAACACAAAGTTTTAACTGTATTGTTTTGCTAGTCAAGAGCATTAAGACCTCAAAGAACGTCGACAGACTTTTCAACCTGACAAACTGAATCCTACTTTTTTAACAAGATATGCTCACTTTTAAAACAAATACGAAAGTTTAGTAAGTCTCTACACTACATTTGCACATCTTAACAATACATAAACTTATGTCTCCTGTTCATGATAATGTTCTTAATTCTGTTTATCACCAAAGTTTATAATCTTCAGGTATCCAGTAAAGCCACAAACGGAAGTATTTTAGCTCATGTAGCCTATGCCAGTTAAAACAACAAAAAAAAGACAGCAGCAATACAATGACATCATCTGTGAGTCAACCCCTTACTTCCTTTTGCTTTTTGTGTCAGTTGTTTGGAAAACACTAGACGCCGACATCAGATTTTCTATATACTGTCCGAGAACTTGGTTTTCTGATTTCAGTTTCAAGTTTTCTTCCTTCACAGCATCTACTCGTGCTGAGAGATCTGCAAAGGTGATATTAAAAGACAAACATTAGATGCTATTGCCTACACCAATGAATAGATTCTCTGTGCCTGTGTCACGCTATTCAGACTTAATGTGGGAAACATTGCCGTAAGGTATTATCTTATAAAACACCGTGCAACTCACAAGTTTTACCTAAAGCCCGTTTTTTTCTATGTTATTTTGTAGTGCAGTATTTGGACAAGCCCTCACTGTTGGTCTGTACTTCATTTTCTTGAAGTTTTTGAATTAAGCTATTGCAAACTAAACTGTTTGGGAACAAAAGCTCAGTGATGAGCAGACTCCAAGATGCACGTCAACTAACGAGCATGGCAAAGTTAACTATCGCCCCTTCGGCTTGTGAGCGTAGTGCAAACATTATGTTGCATAAAGAGAGGGAGGGGGGAAGTTGTGAGACCCTGCTTTGCTTCTGTACCTTCAGTTGCATAAGTGACAGACTGCTAAACACTCTGGCCTAGGTAGGGCAGCTTGTAAAGAATCTCTGTGTCAAACTGCTAACCTTCAAGTGTGTGCTGCAGTTCCAAAACTTGGTTAATAAGCCGTGTTTTCTCTTCTAATTCCACCTGATTCTCAGCCTCAATTGCTGCAATAAATCATATGAGTTTTAATGTAATCTATGTAACAGCTGGAAATTATATTAAGTAGAAAAAATAACAATGAAGAACAAGAACACTGAGAACTTATACCATCCATGTCGGCATTCATCATTGTAGAGTGAGGTCTTTCTACTTTTGAAGAGCGTGGTCCTGAGAGATGCTCGGCTTAAAGAAAAAAAAACAAAAAAGAATAGTGAGGCAACCGTTAATGCAACCACCTTTACATTTGGATTTTAGATGCGTTCTCACTGGTGCTGAAAAGCCAGCACTTAAGCCTGAGGCAGAAGAACCTTTTTAAACATTCTTTAATTTTTCCTACAGCCTTATGTGGTACATAAATATGATTCTTCAGGTTTAAAGATGACGCTTCAGTTTACAGAAACAACAGATCTAGATCACTCTGTAACGCACAAAATAAAATAACCCCGTGTTTCAGTGATGCAGTTGCAGCCTTCTCGGCACCGATCTTTCTGGAATTAGCTATTAAAGAAATACGGCAGCAGAGGGGCCCCCTCCCCTTGTCCGCCCCGTTTCGCCGTTATCACGGGCAGCCCTTCCTACCGACATCAGGCCCGCGGGGTCCTGCGAGTTNGTGTGGGGCTCGTGCCCCAGCGGCTGCCGCGAAGGTCGCCTTCCTTCCCTCGCTTCTTTCCCTGGCCTTTTCTGGCCTTCTCGCCCCGCTGGTGGTGTCTCCCCTGCAGTGTCCTGTCTGCCCGCCCCCAGGCCCCCTTTCTGCTCAGCGGCCTCCTCGCTGCCCACCGCCCGTCCCCACCCCACCGTGGGTGGGACAGGCGAGTCGAGGCCTTGTCGCCCCTCTGCCCCCCTCAGGGGTGTTTTCAGTCACAGGTGATACTGAACTACAGCTAAAATAACAGAAGTAAGTACATGATTAAATTAATATAAATTTTTCTGAACATTCTGTGCACGTGCACCAGTGTGGCTATTTAGAGTGGCACTTGCACTAAATGGTTGATCGCTTTGCTTTGTGTTTGGATGTTAGGTTCTCCAGTGGGTAACTCCTGCAGGTTTAGGTGAGTTGGCAAAGCCTGAGGAACGTTAGAGGGAACCACGTGTGTGTGTGGCTGCAGGTAACTCTCAGGTGCTCGTACGTGGAGCTCTTGGAGAGAGGAGCCTCCCAGAAGGAGCATGGCAGGGTTTACCTGCTCCAGTTCAGCACCATATACACCTGGCCAAACCGCTTCCAGGCTGGCAGATGGATGAGTCTTCTGCATAGCAGTGTCCAGATTAAGAAACCGGTGATTTATTAGCTCCTTGCTTCTTGATCTTCCAACATTAGAGATCACATCACAGAGGAGCATAAGAGCTTCACATAGTTGCTGTCATCTGGGCAGGCTTGGTAGCTCCAAATCAACGTGGTGGTGTTCCGTGTTCTTGCCCCAATGGGAACAACCTTTGCAGAACATGCTGCCCAGGTTGGAGCTCCCTCTGGACCACGTAGGACAGTCTACGAGCCGCAGTAAAGACAACAAGTAGGACCTGAGGTGATCTAGTGGCTTCACTGAAGTGACTGTGCTGCATAACCTGTAGTATCGTTATGGGTGCTATGTAGCTTGAATTATATCCATATTGTAGCTGTATGTTGCAGGATGTATTCAGATATAAATAAATAATTTGATGCTGTGTAGATACTCAGGAAGATAAAGTGTGCCCTCTACTGTATTTTTACAATACACTCCGGAAAATACATATTTCTAATACCTGCATCCTCTGGGTGCCTCCACAATTCCTTTAACATGGTGTTAGTGACTTTTTTGTTTTTTTTACCCTTGCAATCAGATAAATTCAGGTTAGACTGAATGCTGTTCAAGTTTGAAAACATATTTTAATTAGAGTCCTGCGCTCTCTTTGTACTGGAAAATGAATCTGTTTTCAGTTCCATTAGCTGGTGTACTTGAAAGCATAGAACTTTCTCTACAAAAAGCATTTTTAACCCAGTAATCATCCTTAATCCCTGCAAGCTGGGCACTGGGAACTTCTAACTTTCCTTGACTCCTGTTTTCAAAATGACAGGTGCTTCTGGCCCCGTTAGGATCTTGCTTGATGCACTGGCTCTGTGGTAAGCCTGGCAATCAACAGGTTCTCGTCGTTCTCTTTAGCAAGACAGCCTCCAGCACTTTGATTAACAGAATAAAAATATGGCCAGAGTCTGCAGGTGGATACAGATGGATGGAGAGCTCGGTGCCCTGGTGAAGTACTTGTGTTTTATGCTGTAAGAGGGGGGGGGAAAAACTGCAGGCTAATCTTGGGGAAATGCACCTCTCTGCTGTAGAAATTCGACTTTGCTGGCTGCGTTACATTTGCAGTTTATTGTCTAGACCGTCCCAAAATGAGCAAAGTGGGAAAATCCTTGACACTAAATTATGGGACAGGATGGAAAGCAGGAATATTGGCTCCTATGCTGTTGTAGGCAAAACAGAGCAGCTATTCCAGGAGTTGCTGTTTTACCTGCTGTTTGTGTTTCGGTACATATACTGCTGAGGGTTCATTCTGCTTTGCATGGCTGCCGTTTCTGACCGTAGGATTTTCTTTTGATCCTTAACTCTGATGTTTGAGCTTGAGCACCAGGCTGAGCCTACTTTTCAGAAGTCAGTTAACCTATATGAGAAGTTTTCTGGTTTTCCTTTAGAGAAAATCGTCCTTATCTGCACCTCCACTGTCAGTGCTGCAGAGAAGCTGTCAGCAGAGAGCAGATGGTGTCTTCAGTGTCCATCGTGCTGCGCGTTACTAGGTTAGCGTTCAACAGATGCTTCCTGAGGTTTGTGCCGCGGTGTTCTCGGACGTACAGGATCCCGCAGTGCATCTTCCGGCTCTAAGTGCTTAATGTGAATCTCTTTAGCCCAGTATCTGAGGCTGCAGCTGGCCCGTGCTGCTGGGCCCCCGTTTAGAAGCTGTTTCTGTGTGACATGGCTATGTCCCAGCTCATTATCACAGCGAGATCCATTTGTGTTACCTTTTTTCTTTCCGTGTCCTTCATCCCCTGATTTCCAAGGGAAGCATCCCAAAGTACTGAGCCTGTACACGGTCCTGGTCTGCGCAGTCCAGCGACCCAGACTGTTAGGTTGATGCTGCTGGGTGCAGATTCCACAGAGAGAAAGCTGAGCTCATCTCGCTTTCCTTTAAAAAGGTTTGCCTTCCTAACCTTCCCTCCTTTTTCAGCACAAAGAGGTCAACCCAAGATTCTAAGTATCTGATGCATGACCAGATTTAAATGAAGAAACAAAAAAAACAAACTAAAAAACCCACCAGAGAAAAAAGGCCATAGCCCGAAGTGCTTTGTTTTTTTTATGGCAGATCAACCAAAACAACAGAAGCTTAACGTGTCATATGATTTACCGATTGGTTTTTCAAATTCCTTGCATTGGTTAATACATCATCAATTAAATTTGATGCTTTAGGGATTTAGAGTCTATCTCTAACGGTAAGGTTCCTTTTATAATGTAGAATGTCCCTCACGGAAAGCACACCTATGTAAGTGGGCAGAGTAACCAAATAGTACCTTGTCTTTTAGGGATGTGCTTGGAGGTGGCAAATTCAAGTCCTTCTATAACAAATCTTGGTTTTATCAGCCTGTAGTATTTTGTTAACTCTTGTGTTAGGAAGTGTCCCCCCCCTTTTTTTTTTGTTCTTTGTTAGGATGGCAGGTCTTGTCTGGTGACTGTTCCCAGGAGAACCTGAAACAATCCTTCTAAAGATGGGCTTCTGTTTGACAGGGATCTGCAGCATTTGCTTCTCTGTGGTTTCCCCACTCACTGCGAGGGGCAAAACTAATGGGGTCAATACTAATTACATGTAAGTGTGAGCAAATTGGTCACCTCCACTCTGTAGCTGCTTACTTTGAGTCTTTGGAATAAGCAGCACAAAGCAGAGAGACTGGGCACAACCTGTGTTNCAAAGCAGAGAGACTGGGCCCAACCTGTGTTTACAGAGATTTTTTTTTTTTTTTTTGTAGCTTTATTTACAAACACTACTCTCTGTACTTTATTTCCTTACCGCTCTTACTGTACTTTAGCAAACATATGCCAAGAAAGTTAAATAATAGTCACAAATACTGGAGATTAAGGGTTTTCTTCTGCAGAGCAGCATAACAACACCCTAATAGCCACTCTTCTGGGTCAAAGAAAAATAAGAGAATTCTCTTTATTACTCAAAGTACTTAACACTGCCCTAAATAAAGTTCCACTCTTTGGTTTAATGAATTGTTTTTACATTACACAGTAGATCACTTGCTACAGGTAAGTGGATTTTCTGACTGAAGAGTTGTAAAAAGAGCTCATCATTTCTGTCAGAGCTCCGGAAGTCAAAACTGACTTGGCTGGAACTAAGAACAGGTGTTACTTTTTCTTACTAATTTATTTTATGTTGTGGAAGGCATTTGGTTAAAGTAGAGGAGACATACATAATTTTGTCTCTGTATTAAATTTATAGGAACGCCAAGTTTCACTTTACAGATGTAATTATCTGCACTTGTATTCGAAGTTCCAATTAAGCTTTCCTAAAACTAGCTGATATTACTGGCAAAAGGAATTCATTTATTTGATTTCACTGAAGATCAATCTTTTGCTTAAAATAGCAACAATTTCCCTAGAATATAAAGCATCTTTAATACTTTACCTGAATGCATATATGTGTGCAGTTACAAAACTGCGGAAGAGAATCTTATTGCTCTGGACTCAGATTTGAAGCCACTGCTGCTAACGACAAACGTTCTCCGGCATTTTCTTTCTAAAACTCCGGTGTACATCCTGTTTTTTCCATGGTACACAGTGCAAACCAACAAGCCTTTCACTTCCTTTCTGGCACCGTTACAGGCGCCTGCGTAAGCTGACTGAAGACAGAGGCTTTGCTGTTCACCACTAGAATAGAAATTTATTCTCCTTTTCACTAACAGAAGGAGGTATTGTACATACTTCTGAAATGAGCTTGCTATTTGAACTCTCCTGTTTACTCCTTTGACTAATTATTGCCTCAAAGAAAAAGACCAAAAGGACCACAAATGGCTTAATTCTTTTTCCTTGCAATACTAACTTGTAAGGCCCTTTACATGAAATCTTCATCTCTTTGTTTCTCTGTGGAAATGACAGACAGGGTCTGACAAGTTTGGGTTTTTTTCAAGGAATGTTACTTTACACCAGAATGATTTGCAGTTCTTGTTCTTCTTTCCGAGTAGCCTGAAAAGGCTTTTGTAGCCTTGTGCACGTCCTTGTGCAAATTTACCGTTACAGGCTTCTGTCAAATGCAGAACCTGAGTAGTTCTTAGTTTGTGCTTTTTCCAACCGAATCAAGTGACAGAAAATGCGCAGCTATTTTGGCTCACATTGGTCTAATTACTCTCTGTGTCCTTACTTACTGTGCACGTTTTGGTAGCACCTTAGGACCTGAGTGAGAACTCGCCCCCGCCAGGTGGCATAACCTGTGAGCATACAGCTGGGAAAAAAATTACAGTCTCTTTAGAAAAATCTACGAAAAGAATGCCTTAGAAAGTCCTATTTTTTCCTTAACCCTGAAGAGGCCTGCCTTCTAACATCACCACATCCTGTCTTTTGCAGGATTGTGCAGGAGTGCAAATGTTCTCCCAAAAAATGGTGTGTTTTAATAGACTGAGCAACGGAACTGAACTCTTTGCAGCTTTAGGCCGTGAATACCAACATATAAGACATAATGTTGGTCTGTTAACCGTTTGATCCTTCTTGTAATCATCAGCTATAGGTTTGCCGCCAGATTTTGTGGTAGGACGCTTAGCAAGGTTCCATCAAGCTTTGCTGGTAACTTAATGAGATGAAAAACTGGCTGACCCTCCTATAAATTAGGCCTAAACATTTTGTGGTTTGTATCTGCCTTTTAAAATGAGGGGTTTACATGAGAAATGTAGTCCTTAATGTTGGCTTTCTGAAAAGCATTTTTTAAAAAGAGTAGGAAAATTTCTAAATTCTTTACCGGGAAGAAAGAGAGCCCTGATTTACTTACAAAGCATTGATCAGAAGGACCATACAGAAATTTTTGCAGCTGTTGGGCACTGTCTCACTCTTTTGTTTTTTTGAAGGAACTTTATCAAGTGCTATGAGTTTCTAAATGAAAAGGTATTTGCTTTATTAAAGGTGGAAATATTTTCACAAATGCAGTTAATGCTTTCCTTGATTTCACAAGCTTTTGATATTGCTATTAAAATACCTACTGAGAAGTTTCTGTCTTGCTACCATTTTGTGTTCATCTTGATTCACACGGAAGCAATTTATTTTTAATACCTGTGTACTTAACACACAGGGCAAGGCTGCTGCTTTGACAGGGCGGTAGCTATTAAATATTCATGCAGTGCACTCAGTTAATCAGGCTGGGTAACCCCTGTTGCTTTGCCACAATGGCTTTCCACTGTACTAAAGAAACTTTGATATGACAACTGTACTCTGATTGTGCTTCAGATTTTACATACATTGCATGTCGTTCTACTTGTCTGTTTAGTGTCTTTTAAGGAATAGAGGGGAAGCCTTATGCAATTAGAAGCATGCTAGAGTTCATTAAAACCAGCACATCCTTTTGATTCTACTTAAAATTTAATTATGGAACACTTGCTTCTAAAACATCAGGTCATTCTCAGACAAAGTCTGCTTATGGTCTTCATATTACACGTCTAGTTTCCTTATTCCCTGCTTGATCTTGCTGTTGTCCATCTGAATGGATCTTTTTCCTCTCTCACCACATAAAACTTTTGTCATACCCTCCCTGTTTTTCTCCAGCCTTACAGTTACAGCTCTGAGGCCCATTATGCTTGGGAGCTTCTGTACTCCAGAGTTACTGTAATTAGTCTTAACTTTGGAAACCTAAGGAAAACGGTTTCCTACAAAGTGTACCATAGTCTCTTCCTGTTATAGGTCAGGGATTTTCTTACACCTTTCTCTCCAGCCTCCAGGCATTGCGGAAGAAATGGGCCAGGGTTATCATGTTCAACGTGAATCTTACTGCATTCTCCCTTTATACCTTCAAGGTAAAAGCTTGTCTGAGAATGTTGCTTATTTTCAGTTATCTTGAATGTATTTCTCTAGTTCTGAGTGACTGTACCCACCTCTTCACTACTAGGGCACAAGCTGATAGTGGTAGCAGATCTCGCGTAAAGCAGCCTTCTTTGTGGTCCTCTTTGTGTTGTGAACGTGAGCTTTCTCTGACCTTGGGGGTGTTACTGCAGGCAAGAGTCCAGTAAATATGAAGTACTCAGTTTCTGAGGTGCAGTAGAGTATTATTTGTGCTGTTGCTGAGCAGCTACTTTTGTGACAGTGACATCTGTCAGGATTTGGCTTTGGAGAGTATCAAGCCCTGAATGCCTGGCTTGACTTGGATATCCAGTGTCCGTGGATCTTTCAGCACCGTCACGCTCATATGAAATTGCTAGAAAATTGTGTTCTGAAAACAAGATCAACTCCCATGTTTGTGGGGTTTATACATAGGAGGTAAAGATAGCATATGTCATAACATTGTTTATGCTCAAATTAAAAAAAAAGGGCTTGGGGGGAAATAGGACTCGTATTACTAATTAGTAAGCAATCCAGATTCCTATCTAGCGTAAGCTAGCAGAGCTCTATGGTAGCCATGCTGACGTGATCAGGTTGATACCTTGGCCGCACCTTTCTAAATAATTTATTATCAGTTCATATTAACTCACTTCATTTTTTCCAATGTGTAAAACTATCCTACTTCCCGTTCCAAATCCTTTTATTCCATAAGCTAGAAGGGCTGGGGGGCGGGGGTGAGAGGGAAGGGAGAGAAAGTCCTTGCTTGTGTAGTTTCTTTTAAAACAATTAGATGCTTAATAGTGAGGATTTAAATAGATAAGCTTATTTCCATTACCAATTAATTTGGATCACTTCTTGTGAGCTCTCACTAGACCATGTCAAAGAGATTATTGTTCCATATTCAGGAGGCAAGACCAGCATTATCTGGTTTTTATTTCTCTGAGAGTAGTAACTACTGAGATAACATTCTGTAACTTTTATTTCTAAACAGTGAAAGGCTCTGTGTGCTCAGATGGTGAATGTATGTTACCATATACGTGTGCTATTATGTGGAAACAGAGGTAGCTTCCACACCCCCAAAATCTCACTTCTTAACTAATCGCGAGGCTTATTCAACTCTACAACTAGAAAAGTTTACTTGAGAGTATTTGCTAAAAATACATCGTACTTGGTAATTAGATCTCCAGATTTGTGTGCTCACCCAGTACTATTATTATTCACCCCACGGAATTTATATTGCATTAGTAAATGACTGTAGTTTCTTACCTGAATCATCTGCCAGAGAAATGTTGGTGAAAGTGCCATCCTCCTCATCCAAAGGTAGCTCCATTTTTTTGCTTCCTTTTTTCAGAGTTTCAGAGATGTGCATTAGGCATGGCAGTTGTCAGCCATTTTTCAGTGCGCACAGGACTTCTGTGGTTAAATCTTTAATGAGTCCAACAGACAGGTGTTGTCGCGTACTGGCGGCAACTGCACACGCCTTGCTCTGCCTGGGATCTCGGCTGAACCTTGAGCTTTTTTTTCCGGAAATTGTTAAGCTAGAAATTGTCAGAGTTCTAACTGCTTCGTCAGGTATCTGCTGAGCAAACGCTGTTATGGCAGCTCTTTCTGTGAAAGCACTCTGTATTCCTGACTTCTTCTTGTTGATTTTCTCTAGGGCCGCGTTTGGGGTTTTATTGGAGGTTTTTTTGGCAGAGAAAAGCGAGAAAGTAACTTCAAGTGTTCAAAAGAAAAATAACGTTGCTTACAAGCAAATGCAACAGACAGATTGGGAGCAGCAAATTTAAAATACAATCCTCAAATATTTAGGAATGTAATTTTGTTTACATGAACAGTTGCATCAAAACCAATTGGGTAACGTGAACAAGTGAAGTTACCTAAGTGAGCGTGCAACGACGTTCTGTGTGAGTAGACAGGAGGAAGGAAGAGAAATCGAGATCAAAGAAAACCCCACTTCAGTCGTCTTGTTTTGCTTCTTAAAATTGGCCATAGCTTGAACGTATAAAATAGAAATGCACCTCAAACTACTTACGTCTTTACAAATAGCTTGCTTTTGTACTCCTGGAATAGAATGTTTCCGAAATTAATTTAAACGTATAAATGGTCCTGGTCTTGACTGAAGATAGTACAGTGAATAGCAGAACCACTGGATTTTCAAGGAGTTGCACTCTCAGAATCTACCTGTCTTCTAATTTTCAGGTTTCTATTCAGAAAAAGGCTGTCAGTTTAGGATGTTAACAAATACTTTGTTTTCTTAATTGTAATTAGTAACCTCTGTGAAATCTCATTTTAAAATGAATCTTAGTTTTGTGAAGCACTGTCCACTATGTAGTCAGATTAGTTCTCAGAATTTACAGCTTGTTTTTCACACTTTCAGACATAATCTTGATTTGGCCTCCTGAGACAGCTTCTGTGTACAAATGTAAGTGCAGGTAACTGTGCAGGACAAAGGGCCTGAGGCACTGAGCATTGGAACCAGTGCAGCATAAAGAAATGATAAATGTAGTGCTGCTGTTTAGGTTTTTTCCTTCTGATCCTTGAACTGCTTGGTTTGACTCAAGCTTTTCTGTTGGTGTCAGTGAAGTTGCTGACAGCTCCCTTCAGACATTACTGAAAAACAAGCACATCTTGCATTTTCAGAACTGTGTTGAGAATTACTCATTTTTGCTTCATATTGATCAGAACCACTTCAAAATTTACCTTATTGATCTTCAGTAGTCTGTGTAAAGAGACCTACTGGTTTTCTTCCAAATCCTTGAGTATCACAAGGAAGGTCTGAATCAGTTGGTTTGTTTTTTGCTTCTTTCAGTGGTGCAACAGCATGTTTCAAAGCTCTCATGCTGATAACAATAAAGCTAGAAAACATTTCGATCTTTTGTCTTCATCGTGTCTTGTATATAATATGTCTGAGAACAATAAATCAGAAGCATTTCAACAACTCAGTTTGGAAGGGCAGATCCTAAAAAGACATGCAGTTATATAACCTGTTACCTTGGAATTTTGTAAAATTGCGGGCCTGTGAAACTAAAGGTTTTATCTTGTCTGAACTGTGTAGCCCTCATCTAAAAGGTTTAATAAACTTCTTTTGCCTGTGTCAATATTGTTCTGTTCTCTTGGCCATATGGGCTCCCTCTCGTAGATACAATTTCCGTGTAAATTATTAGCTGGTGCTAGACAGGCTCTCACAGCAGCCTAGTGAATATGGATGATGTTATTCATGTCTAGATCTGAGCCATTAGTAACAGTGATGCAGAGTAAAAGCTGTATTTTAATGAGAGCCTGTAAGAAAGACTCCTCAGGGTGAACAAGAACCTGATTCAGTGAGGAGTTTGCCTGTGTCAGGTGAGCTGTACCGATCCCTCCAAAATACAGAGGCCAGGCTCTTGCCGTTGTGCCCGGTGCATTCCAGTCCCTGTGGCACCAAAGAGTCCGAGGAGTTGTTCTTCCTGCCCTGCCGAGTCACGGCTCCAAGGCTCAAATACAAGGCTGCTCTGCAAGTGTTTCCGAGCTCATTAAAGCTCCCTTTGGAAGAAGGGCCTGTGGACACAGACTGCTTGCTTTGCTTCCTCAGGCAGTGCCTCGACCTCTGTGGAAGGAGAGAGTGGAAAGTAGAGATAAGTGTGTCCGGGTGCGGGTTCCTAGTTGTATGTGACCAACCTGGGACTCTGGAGCTGCACTGCTTTACAGAAAGCCTTTGCCTTTGTCTTTCGTGAGGACCTGGGGATCCGTTAGGTTTGTGGGAGACCTGCACAACTTGGTGATGGAAATGGAGGCTCATTTACCAGCAGAAAGAGGGATGGGGTTTAGTTAAGAGGACTCTGCAAACATGATCTTGTTTCTTTCTCGCCCAAAGGATTCTTCATGTTGAAACATACAGCTGTGCTCTCTGATTTTGAGGGTGCTGTAGAATTACATCTGTAGCTCGCTCATTTTTGTGAGTGCTGTGCTGAGAAACGTTTTCTTTGGTGGTGGCCTGATATTTTATTAGTGAAATAAGGTCTTTGGATCAGAGATGCTATGTAAACGTGAAGTAGAAGTACCCATTTCTTGCTCTCACCATGTTTGTTTTATAAGGAGGAGCAGAAAGGAGCAGCAGCAGACAGAGAAACTCTGACCAGCTTCAAAGAAAGCTGTGTAAGAGAATTAATTGTCAGAGCACAATGAGTTTAGCTATTTCCTTGTGTGAATTATTTTCACATTAATGTGAAGGTTAATTTGCTTATAAAATGTCAGTTCGTCTTTCTGAGGTTTTCATTACAAAGTTGAACAGAGGTGCTGGAGTACCTAGCAGCAGTCTGGCTGCCTTTTGAAATACTTGGCACAAACTGTCATGAGGAGGTTGAGGGTGGGGGAAGTGTGGGGACAACCGCTCCCGTGAGCCTTCTGTTTGACTTCGTAGCCGCAGCATCAGTTGATGTAGCCACGTGCGAGCCTAGTTTTGATGTGCCTTGATAACAAGCACGTTAGCAGATCACTGGCTGGGTATGGTGGTCATGAAAGCAGCAGAGAAATACCCAAGAATGGCTTCAGGTTTGGTGCTGAAATGATTCTCCAAGCTCAGGATTTTGTAGTTGGTCAGGCAGCTTTGTGTCAAGTACACGGTTGTAGGAAGGGTTTTTTAAAACACACAGACTAAACTTGCCTGGTAGTAGGTTGACATTTTTATTACTGTAACTACCATGTAACTATTTCCTAATTAAAATGCTTTAATAGTGACCTGAAAAGGAAGCTGGCTGAGAGTTAAGTACAGATGTATGGCACACTTTAGCTAAACCACATCATGTGCTGTGACTCCTATTTGTACTGACAGCACAGCGGTGCTCGCAGCGCGGCTGAGGCAAGACTTCAAGACCACTCATTTTTTTGTAGGGTTTCAGCCTTGCACATGTGAACTGAGCTCCAACATCAAAGCATTCAGCAGCTCTTTTCACCTGCTTCCCTTGTTTCCTGTCACTGCGCTAATTTGTTATCTCTGGGAATCCACAGCAGCGACGCCTTTTGGAAACACTTTTCAGTGGCTCCATTCCAAATATTTTTCTGACTTGGAAAGACAAGAGGGAAGAGCGGGGTCAGAGACAGGTGGTTACTCAGTTGAGAGACATTTTTGCTGCCTGCGTCGCTTGGAACCTCACTGACTCCTTGCTCCAAAAGTGTAACAGCGTCGAGATTCCTGCTGTTGCTCTGTTACTTTCTGAGTATCAATCATAGAAAGATTTTTTTTTTTTTTAAGTCAAAAACCCACTCAAGTAAAGGAAGGTTTGTGTTCATTTCAGAGAATGCTGTGACAGAGGCAGAGAGCTCTTGTGAGGTGCAATGGCTGATCTTTCCATCAGGTTGCACTGCCCAATCTTAATGCTTTCATCTGCTTTTGTTGTGCAGCGCTTTGATTGAGAGCCCAATTGGACAACAAGTTTGGCAAACGTGAGTGTGTGTGATGTAAGCAATGCAGAATATTAAGCAAGTTGCTAGAGGATTTAGAAATAGGAAAACTGTTTTGCGTTCCTAGGAGATATTGTAGCTTCCTGCTTTTCATCAGTGCGTTTAAAAATAAAACCCCAAAACTGTTCCTTTTGATGTGTAGTGTTTTCAAGTAGGCCAGTAAGCTTTGAGTGAAGAGTAGAATCCAGCTCTGAGTGTACAGTTGGGTGATACACATTTGTATAAATTTGCCGGTACTTTCTAGCGTACAACAAGATGTTTGCAATTATTTTTCTTATACAAAGCGTGATGAAAACGCATCCAACGTATCCTTTTCGCACTATATAGATAAACCACAGCATTTTAAAAATACCTGCCTTGTTGGGAAATGGCAGCTGCCAGTGTGTTTCTGTTTTAATGAACTTTGGCAGAAAGGGAGCTGTGGCACGTGCGTAGAGCATGCTAATAAAGCAGTAATAGTACCAGTGAATTCACAGCATGCTCAAAGCTAGTCTGACTGACACTGTATGACAGTAACCTACTGGCAGAACAACAGTTTACGGAGATGGTGACAGAAATGCATTAAATGTGTCTTTCGCAGGTTTAACCTGTAAACGGAAGCGTATTTATAGTTGTCAGTAAGTCTCCCAGGTGTATATTTTCTTCCTCCTGTTCTCTCCTCACTCACTGCTTACCAGTTTGAGATACTTACAAGGCATGTGGTGGCTGACAGAGTCTTGCAAATGTGGAGATACACTTTGAGAGCGTGTTGTGCAAATGAGCATCAGGATTCGCAAATACTGCTCCTGAAGCTGCACCCAGCGTTGGAAACCGCGCACAACAACTGCCCACTTGTGTTCATAGCCACTCACTCAATTGTATTTAATTTTGATCAATCCATGGATGTTGTTCTCTTCTGCATGAGTAATTTTTAAAAAATTTGGATCTGAACCTCTGCTGGCTGAAAATGAGTGACTTCATAACATCTGGTATGTATGTCTTAAAATAGCCCTGCTTTCCTTCACACTTGTCCATTCTGCTCTCAGATTTCCTGTCATGCGTCTGTCTAGACTTGAAGAGCATTTGCCCGCTAAATAAAAAAATAATATATAAGAAAAAATCTACTGCTTGAGACTAATTCAGATACTCCTTACAGTTTAATTTTGTTATGATTCCTGTAAAACCGGACAGTGACTGGGCAGTGGGTGAGCCTATCTGTATTTCACTGGTGTATCCTCTTCCACTTCCCGTTCCTTTCTCTTTCATCTGATACATCGTCTCGTAATGCTTCACTGGGTGGCTCGGCATGCGCAGCAGAACAGAGCTCATCGCTGGGCTTTGGAATGATCAATCTGCTTTTTGCCGTGAGTGAAAGCCTGCTCGGCTTCACTCCATTGATCTATAATCCTAGAGACGGCACCAATTCAAGAACAGCGTTACCTCAAGTAATTTCTCCATCTCTAATAATTTTCCATTGCGTTCATGAAAGACACTAGGAAATTATTCGATTAGCTCACTGCAGAAATCACTCAATAGTCATACTAAATGTTTCCTCCACCTCTTTGTAATACAGAGATGCAGAGAGTTCAGCAGCGAGTACCCTGTCCCAGGGTTCCTTGTGCTTTTGACAGCGTTCTCTAATGTGTCTGGCCACTGGCAGCCTTGGAAAGTGAGTGTCACCAGTGAGAACGTAGGAACTTTTCATTCTTGGTCTTTCCGAGAGCCCTCTGGGTCTGTAACCAGCCAACCCGTGTGTTTCTTCTGTTCCACAGTGCAGTTAAATACAAAACACTTCAGATTTTAAATGTGTAATCATCAAAATTGTCACTGTTAGTGACAGTTAGGGTGAGATTTAGTCCGATCAAAGTTTATTTATTAACCAGCAATTAAACTGATACAGTACAAACAGATTTTACTTTACAAGAGGATTGCAAAACCAGGTGGGTCTGAATTCTGCCATAGAAATTTCCCACACAACAGTTCAGGTGCTGAGGCTGGTTGTTTGACTACTCAGGCAGTCTAGCTCTAGCTACACAGATTCCAGTGCTGGCTTCAGAATTCCTGCCGGCTTCAGGAGCAGAGTGCGGTGGCTTTCACGAGCCCTGCGCTGCTGCGGCAAGGTGGATACTGGTACAGTCCAACACTGTCAGCCCATTGGCTCTTCTCCATCTTCTCCCTGAATCTTAGCACTTAAAGGGGAAAAAAACAAAGCAGAGATATTTTAAAGTATTTTGCTATTTCAAACCTTTCTTGAAAAATCAAGTGTGGTCTCTTCATGGCCTGAATTCTGCCCACCTTGGGGTTGATCAGCCTCGTTGCAAGTGCTCCAACTGGGAGGCCTGCCCTTGCTACAGGCTTTAAAAGAGANTGGCTTTCTGGGCTGCAGGCGTGCACTGACAGTGCATGTTGAGCTTCTCGCCCACCAGCACCCCCAAGTCCTTTTCTTCAGAGCTGTTCTCAAGCCAGTCACTACCCAGCCTATATTGGTGCTTGGGATTGCCCTGACCCAGGTGCAGGACCTTGCACTTGGTCTTGTTGAACTTCATGAGGCTGGCATGGGCCCATCTCTCCAGCCTGTGCAGATCCCTCTGGATGACATCCGTTCCCTCCAGCTTGTCAGCCGCACCACACAGCTCGGTGTCGTTGGCAAACTTGCTGAGGGTGCACTCGATGCCGCTGTCCATGTTGCCGATGAAGATGTCAAACAAGACTGGTCCCAGTACTGACCCTTGAGGGACTCCACTTGTCACTGGCCTCCATTTGGACATGGACCCATTGACAGCCACTCTTGAAGTGCAGCCGTCAAGCCAATTCTTTATCCACCAAGTCGTCACGTGGAACTGCGTACGCCGGTTTTGTGTGCTTTCTGCTCCAAGGGACTACTTCTTGCCACAGTGTTTTGGCTTGTTCATAGCTCTGTAACATGCAGCTGGTGAAAAGGACTGGGTCCAGAGTACCAGGTGGAATTCCAGCACCCCGACTAAACCAAATCTGGCCTTTGTCACTTCCTCTGCTGCTACCTCCTGGGCCCTGGTGTATCTGAAACGCTCGCTGCAGCGCCGGAACGGGCTGCTGTCCTTCGCCTGCTGAGCAGCGCTCTGTGGAACGCGGTGTCGGTCCTTCACCAGTCAGATACTAAAAGGCTGACAAAGTCTATGCAGGTGTATTTCCGCCCCCCCCCCAAAGTTCCCTGCTTTAATAAATATTACTGACATTTGCATATGGATGCTCCATTTGAAGATTTCATGTTCCCTGAATGTGAAATTGTCACAGTCCTGCTTTCTGGAGCTCTGAGGAATCCCCAGTGGAACGTAATCGTGTGACATACTTGCTCAGTCATTTGTGTCTGTCTTATTCTTGGAGCTTGGCTTTTCAAGCTGCAGTTCTGCTGGCTTTTCTCTAGTACAAATCTCCTGGAAGGTTACTGCTGATGGCATCTGTGGCCGAAGTTAGTCTGGAGAGATGAATTATTTAAGGTGACTAATGCTTTTAATGGACTTGATGATCAATAATGTTTGTAATCATACAACAGCAGAGAAATCTCAGCTGAGAGAGACCTCATGTATGAGAAAAAAAACCTGAGTTTCTGGAGGAGAAAGGGATCTTTGGGCACATTTTTGCCTCTGTAAAATGGGCTGTTTCCCAGTGACTTTAATAGAATTGTGCCCAGATCTTAATTTTAATACGAGTCTTACAATAGTTGGTGTTTCTCTAAAAAAAAATAATCTGAAATTATGTGAGAATCTTTTTTCTTTTTTCTTTTTTTTGTTATTTAAATGCAAGACTTGTGATAAGGAATGAAAGTTTAAAAGACATCTGTGAACCCTGCCAGAATCTGAACACACAGGTGAGGTATCTGAATGTATCAAGGAAAAATTCTGGTACTTTAAATCTAATTTCTTGAGTCACAACACTGAAGTGGTGGAGCACTTACTTTGTTCCCATCTCTCACTTTATAAAAAAATGTTTTAACAAAGTGAGGGTTGGTTTTTTTTTTATTATTTAAAGGTTAATTTTTGTTTTGGATATGGTGGAAGTGGTTACAAGGTATTATCTCTTACCTTTCTGTTTGAGTGACTTCCTTGCCAACTTTCCTGGGTGGGAATTGCGTCGCACTGGAGTGATTGTTTCCAGTGTTAATTTGGGAAAGCTGAAAGTAGAAGAAAAGAAGAGAAAACAGTGAGTGTGCAGAGAACAAACCCCATTTCCAAGTCAAGGAAACTATTTAAGAAGGAAAGAATGAAGCTGTGACAGTCATGCCAAACCCAAGCATTCAAAACTGTTACTCTGTAAATGGCTTAGCCTCTAAAAATAATAAATATTGGGATTGTTTTATTAGCTTTTGTGTTCTTTAGCTGTGAGTATTAATGCTTCTAACACCTCCTCAGGCCTATGCAAATATTTTCTTTTTTTCTAGAGCATCAAAGTTAAGTTGTTAAGAAAGTGTATCAGTTCAAGAGTTGAGACTGGAAGAAACAGACCATGATGTTAACACAGTCCAGGATAAAACTGCAAGAATTGTAACGATGCCTCATGTAGTGATAGCCAGCTGCAAGGCCCCTGTAACACTACAGATTGTAGGGGAATGTCTGTTACCAAAAAAATCACCGAAAAGCCAAGAAATGGAAAAGTTGCTGTCGAACATTTTGAGTCTAGTGATCAAATTATCTGGCAAGGGCCAAAAAATGGCCCAGGTGAAGCAGCAGCAAGAAGCCTTTCCCTGTCTGTGCCCCAATGAAGTTTCTGTATAAATTGAAGTTTCCGTGTAACGGGGGATGGGCCTTAGAGCTGTTCTCCTGTAATGAAAAGCTGGGGACAATGGCAGTAGCACATCCATTAGCCTCCCGTGGTGTTGGCTCCCGCCTGTTTCACTTGAGGAGATGCAGTTTTGGCCACTGAGGGGGAATTTGACCTTTAATGCAGTTTCTCAGGATTAATCACAGAAGAGCTTTTGTACCTACTCAAATACAAGGCAGCCCTGAACACTCCTAGTTTTAGGTGTCTGTAGATTAAAGCAAAGCTGTGACATCTTTTTCTCCCCTCCTTGCCTCTTTCTGCTGCACACTTCCCTCCTCGGTATTCCAAATTCATTCTTCCCCAGCCCTGCACATTGCTGCATCCCTCTTTCTGTGTACCTTCTAACTTTTCTTGTCTTCTCAGCCCTCTTTACTTGACCCTGTTTCTGTGATAAGTCACTCAGTGCACATTCTGACTCCCACAGAGTTCTGGCAGGCCCAGTATAGTGGGCTTCTTCCCACAGGAGCAATTTTTTTTTTTTATTATTATTGTTTGATGAGCAGTAGGTCACAGCTTCCCACTCTTTGATCATAAATATAAGGCAAGAGTGTAGTACCTACTCTCTAGGGGACGGATGAGGGGAGAATATGGCCTTATTTTTAGGAAAATTATGTTGAATGACTTACCATGAAGTGATGCCTTCACAGTTGAAACTGGAAGAATTACTTTATATTATCATGAGTTTTGTCCTTTGGGAATGAAATTCAGAGGTAGCATCCAGTGGAACAATTTCAGACAGAAAGTAAAGATTGATGTACAAGAAACTAATAGATAAACAGCTTTCCTAAGCTCCATAGATTCTTTGTAAGAAATGCTTACTAGTTTTTTACATTCCAGCTAATGTATGAAGAACCAGCTCCTAAGATGTGTACGCAGTTTTTCCTTTGACAAAATCTGAGGAAGAATTGTGGCTTAAAAAACAACCCCAAACAAATAATCCGCACCTAAGCAGCCTCTCAGGGTGTGACTCTTTCTCGTTAGTCAGATCAAATTGTCAGAGGGTGTATTTGCCTTACAAAGGGAAAAAGAAATATGTTTTCTCCTAATACTCTCTTCACAGAAGGTCCCCGTCATCTTCGACTTTCCCCAAAGGTTTCAGTCCCTTTCCTTGTATTAGTTCCCAATGGAGTGGTCGTTCCACACTCCAGCAGTGTTCTGATTCCACAGCCAGTCTTCAGTGATGAGTTTGATGTTCATTAGTGCTAATTATTCGTTCTCTGTTGTATACTTTGCATGTATATGAAAACCAGATCTCTGCAGCTGTTTTGCTTGATTAGCTGAGAGTGCTACCTACATGTTTCCTAAAATCCGTTGCTTTGTATGCAAATCATCCTCCACTGAAAGTAGGGAAGATATTGCCAATGTCCCTAAATCAGTGTCTAGAAGCACCTCTATTGCCATTCCGATGGGGGCTGGTTCCAGGGACTACTGCATGAAGTGTTAAATGTAATGAATATTCCCCCCTCCAAGTCCATGGCAAACATGGCATGAGAGGTGTGGGTTTTGAGGGTTATAGCGTTTAGCTAAGATTTTAAACCATGATTATTATTTTCGTTTTGTAATTTTTATTCACTAATAGTTGCTCTGATTTCTAATGTGGTTAGTTCTGGTTTATCGAGCTTCCATCGTTCACCTGATTTTTAATGACCTTACGTAAGCTGTATTTATTGAAATATATCTAGAAACAGCAGGCAAAAAATTCTGTTTTGCTATGCCACTTACATTTCTCTTCAGGTACGTCTACAACTTTGTAAAAAAAATTTAAGTGGTTCTCAGTCTCTAAGTAGAGCAAATCAGCAATCTCTCTCCTGTTTTGCTTTAAACTACAGTACAACTGAAGTCTGATATTTTAGAAAATGTGGCCCGTGGTTTGCAAGGTCTTGTCCAAGATGGACCTCGCATAGGAATCAGCTAAAGGATACGATGCCAGATTTCACTCCTCCAAAAGAGAGTGTGTTGATGTCTGAGCCAAAGGAGGGCAGTGTTTTCTTTTTTTTTAAAGGGAAGCATTTCTTTCTACTTGTTTGAAATAGAAATCTGCCGGAGAGAGACTTTTCAACTTTTTCTTTTTTTTTAATTGAAGTTGCTGTGGCAGTTGTTGCTTGGGTCAGCAGAGAGCATGGTCAGCTTCCAATTACCAGCGGCTAATGGAGAAATACATTTTACTAAGTCATTGCCCTGATACGGTGTCATTGATTTTAAATTATGGATGAGGCAATGTGTATTTTCATATGCTCGTGGAGCAGTTCACAAAGGTGAGTTAAGCTAACACATCCTGCAGTGTAGTTGTGGCGTACTAAGAATGCATCTGTCATCAATTACTACAGACTGCTTTGGAAAGTCCAAGAGTAGTTCAGTTGCATTTCATTCTGCTAAATAAACCTTCTATTTATGTACAGTTTTTTGGGTGGTTTTTACATTTGTTTGTTTTTGTTACAGAAAGCATTTGAGTAGAACAGAAAGTGGAACTAAACAAATCTATAAAAGCTCCTGGTTTTGGAGGGAATGTTTGCTCGATTGTAGGAGTGCCAGAATAGTAAAACTCAGTAACGATTTTTTACACACCCAGGCCGAGGAAGTCAAACCTCTGAATTTCTAGTTCTGCTTTTTGTTGCTCTTCACCCCTAATTTTAGCACTTTTATTCTGTGAATCCCTATCTTAAACGAGTTTTGTGTGATGAGGGTGAAGGAAGCAATGCAATTGTCATCTGTGCACACAGATTTGAAAAGTTAGGCCTCTGAACAGATGAATAAATAACAGGAATTGAAGCTCTACTGGTGGCTAAGCAACAAGCACAGCAGCTAAGAAGGTGTAACGCTAACGATGGTAGGACACAAAAAGCCAAATTTCTGTGTAAAGTGCACTGGTGTCACTGAGTCGCATCTAGAGCGGGGATCGCTCACAAGAGGCAATTTAGTGGAGATGCAGATGCTCGCTTTCTCCCTCGGTCTGTCTCAGTGTGTCTATTGAGGCAAAACATTCAGCATCCAACATTTCTGTCCGTACTCCTTGTGAAATGCCACGTAGAGCTGCACATAGACCACGACTGGCTGGTTGTACCAGATCACGATGTACAGGGCTCTCTCTCACTGGGCTGCGGGCTTGGGGCNTGATCTGGTACAACCAGCCAGTCGTGGTCTCTCTCTCACTGGGCTGCGGGCTTGGGGTAATCTTGCAGTTATTTCCCAGTAACTCAAGCATGCGGCCGTTTGTTAAGTATGGGGATAAATAACGTACAAATGTCTTAAATGCTGTGATTTTAACGTGGTTTCCCTGTGACCCCTTCTGGGAAGGCATGCAGTTTCTTCTCTGTATGCTGGCAGTTATACTGACTGTATGGAGATTGACTAGCTGGGTGTTACGTGAAATGTGGCAATAGGACTTTTAGAAATAATTTTAGTGATATTTGGAGTCTTACGTCAAGTCATTCTGGACAGTATAATTAAAAGGGTGCTTCTTACAATTTTCTTCCTTTCCTGGAAAAGCAGTAGTATGATAACAGTTACTATTGTATCTGGTAAGAGGGTGTTTGGAACAGAGCTCAGTAACCTGACTAACGAGGTTAGAGAGCCACCCTTTCTAACTCAGCACCCTAGCTCGGTAAGAGAAGAGCCCGCTGAGGAATGCTGGATCCTTCAGCTTCTTCTCTGTTGCATGAGAATAGGTAATGGCAAGGGAAGGCTTGTGAGAGGTAGGGAGAGCAGGCAGGGTATGTCTTGGAAGGCCACACAGCACTTCGAGAAAAGAAAGAAGAATGCTGAAGTTAGGAAGGGATTTGGAAAGAACTTACATGGATTTACAGAACTTTGGAACAATGTCTGGGATGTGTTATTTGTAGGTCTGTCCAAAGCTTATTGAGAAATTGAGCTGACGTTGAGTTGATTCCTGAACTAATACACCTGAGTAGGTAAGATGTGACGTCATGGACAAAGGGACATACTCAGTATCTGGCTGGTTTCTTTCTGTAGCAAAAGGTAAAACTGATGAATAAAGAACACTGGCAATATTTTTAAAATTTCATGAAGAACATCGGAAACGTGCAAGAAGGTGCCATCATTCAGCACGCTTGCTTTTGAGCATAAACACTCAAGAGACAATCATTAATTCTCTGTACAACGCCGCTCTTTCCAGAGTGGGCTTTTGAATGGAACTGGGGAAACAATAATGAGAAGCAAATTCAGTATGAATGTTCAAAAACAATTTTGGAGGTTTTATCTGTATCTTTTATCATGATATTTTTCTAAATATGCCCAAACTAGATAGTTAAGAATCATAAAGAGGGAGAAGCTGTACTGGTATCACTGACTCTACTGGTTTTATTCAGGTTTTGCTTTACAAAACAAGCCAACAGTGTGATCTCCGTTCAACAGAAAGTAATATAAAGAGTATCTCTGTAAGTTGAAGTCTGGCAGCGGAACTGGGAATTTACCATGAGTTTCCCATGTCCTAGACGGTAGTAAATCTGTTATGAAGCAGATACTCAGGTGAAATACTATTCATGAGGAGAGATTAGAGGAATTTTATGGTTTTACCTTAGCAAAGCCCTGTGCCTTTTGACTAGGTCAACAGCAAAGATGGAGGATTGTTACATGGAGTGGTATGCTGAAAGCAGAGAGATGAAGTTTAAAGGGGTAAACTTTAATTCGGATCCGGCTGTTTTGACTACAGAACAGCTCTAGTCAGACTATAACAAGTGCATAAACCTACTAGATCACCAAAAACTCTTTGAGAACCAGCCTGGATAAAATGATAGGAAATGTGCTTTTGGGGAGAGCTGGCTGGGTTGTGTGACTGAGCGTATTAAATTCATTCATGTGAAACAAAGAATAAAGAAAAGCTCTGCAGCTGACTAGGTGAGATGCTTACCTCAAATGCTTGAACTCATGAGACACAAGGGAGAAAAAAAGGATTTTTAATGCTGAGGTTCCCTGTACCGCAGTGGCCTTCATAGTAAAATGTACCTCCGGATTTAATCTAGAGTGTGGTAATTTGTGAAGTTCTTGCTTCCAACTGTGCCAACAGCCATGACAAAGTGCTTTTTCCTATTTTTTTTAACTCTAAATTATTTTTGGGTTCTGCCAAAATATATTTTTATGTAACATTTTGCTAGAAATACTACCTAGAAATATTATGATGTCCTTTAGAAATGAGGAAGTGTGCCAGCATAATTTACATGTATTTGTAAGGAGGACTACATTTGACTGGAGCTTGCTGGCAGCTCTGCCCGGCAGTATTTTCTCAAAGAAACTTTGAACCTCTTTGGTTTGGCTGCTGTTTATGTTGCGTACCTGCAGATGGGGATTTCACTGTGTTTGATGCTCTACAAACACCAGACAAAAAGATCATTGCTCCAGAGAGGTTGCAATGAAGGCAAACTACAAAGAGAAGGAAACACGAGGAAACAGTGGGCTAACTTTGGCCGTACGCCAGGCACTATTTTCAGCACGTGGACAGTCTGACTGTTGTCAGAGCTTTTTTTTTTTTATAGGGCATCAAGGGAAAGCAGGTTCTGAAGGGAATTGTGGTGGAAGATAATAGGGCAATATTGGCGATATGTTGTAACTATCTTTAGGGATCTGCTGATCACCAGGGGAAACACGGCAGAAGGCTCGGGAATGCGGCGATTAGGCACGCAAGCTTGCATCGCAGCGGCATCGGAACGGAGCTGCTCCGTCCGGCGCAAGGAGATGAGGGAGGAGGAGAACCGGGAAGCCTTAGGAATCAAAATGAGTGAATTGAGTTTGTAGCGAAGCAGCTGCTATTTGAAAACTACGAGGAGAGAGACGGCCTGGTCGAAAGACTGAGCGAAGAGAAATCATCTTTGCAGTAGTATTTGGAATGAAATAAGACAGACAAGATTGCATCTGTCAAGGCCAAAGAGAAGGATGTGGTGGGGATCAATATGAGAATCAGAGTTTCAGCTGTGTGGATGGCTAAGAAAAGTCACGGCTTAGAGATGTTGCACAGCAAGAATGTACAAGATACACAAGTAGTCTGCTCGTGCCAAACAAATCAACTTCGAATGGAACGTGCGGGTCATTTGTCTCAAGCAGCTGTTTCTTAAAACAGTTATCAAACTGTTCATTTGAGACAAGGTGGGAGGAAGAGTGAAAAGACAGATGAAAGAGGTGAGCAGTAAACTGTAACAAGGTTTTTCAAAGCCCTGCTTTCATACAGCAGCATGCTGAGGCCACGGTCTGTCTGTGTAAATCTAACTTTAAGGTCACAGTTGGTCTTTTTCTTCACTCTTTCTCAAATCTGCAGCCTTGGTGCCGTAACCTTGCACAAGTATCGCGTGTCCTCCCTTGCAGGTGATGATTCTCATAAGCTAAACTGAAACGTAAGGGCCTTTAGGACTCAATAAATACACCAGCAGAGCAGCTGACTGGGCTTAAATTATTAACCAAGCCCTCTTTACCGATTTATGGGTTTTCACCAGCACAGTGTTGCACCACCAGTAACCGCTAGTCAAGTTTGACTTGATTCTCTTTCCTTACCTGATAACAACGTTTGGGTCTTTAACTCTTATTTACTGACAGATGCTATCGGCCGGAATAACAAGCTCATAGTCTTCTCCCAGTTGATGTTCAAGTAAACCAGTTTGTTAGAGTTAAGACTACAGACAGAATTTGGCAAACAAGTGACTACAGAATTTGCTACTCTCTGGATATTCTGAGGGTGATAATTGGACCTTTTCTTCTTCTGATGTTCAGTGCCTGGAATAAAATTTTATCGTTAATTAATTTATATGGTTAAAAAGATACGTAAATCTGTCTCGCTATTATACTTCACAGATTAAAAAAAATTAAATCCTAGTTGAGTCACTACCATGTTCTGTCACCAGGCATCTTTCTGATGTTCCTCAAACAATCTTTTCTATGTAGTAGAATGTTAGCTGATGTGAAAGCTAGCGTGTAGCTCCGAGAACTTTCTTGGAATACTTGCCCATGAAATCTTACTGAGAGTTACTGTGAGGAAAGGATGCTGGCTGCTCTGAACAAGACAATGTTTTGACAGCTACTCCTTTTACTTGATTGGGTGCTGAAATTAAGTCCTTAATTCACAGAAGTTGCAATTGCACGTAGTGAGATTTTAAAAATGCAAGAGAACGGTGCTGAGACCTGGGAAACTTTTGGGTTGAGTGACTTAAAAAAAACAAAACAAAAAAGGCAGCGGACTTGTTGCACAGGGAAGCAAGACTTGTGTTTCTGAGTAGATGTGTGGCTCCTTCTGTTCCTGAGAGCACCAGGTGATGTAAGGAGAGGAAGGAATACACAGAGGGCTGCATGGTGAGGCGTGATGGAGTTAGGGCTGGAAAATAGCAATGTGGACTGCGATCTGCTGTGGGTTGTTTCTCTCTGGATCAGTCACTTCAGCACAGCCTTTCAGTTTTCTAACAGCAAGATACCTACTGTCGCTTCTAGCTTCTGTGATGTGCTGGCACCGCACCTGGCACCTTGCAATCCGTTTTCCAGGAAACGGTTTGACAGCCAGATCTATCACCGAGGCTACTAGTCCTGTGTTCTTTTACAGGAAATTTCCAAATTTCCCAGGATGTGTTCGGTTTTTCTGGGTGTTACCATTTCTAGCATCTGTTGCTAAAACAATTTAGCTTAGGGAATTAAAGAGTTCAGGTCTTTAAAACTGA
Organism: Baryphthengus martii; assembly: GCA_013396935.1. Classification (NCBI taxonomy): domain Eukaryota; kingdom Metazoa; phylum Chordata; class Aves; order Coraciiformes; family Momotidae; genus Baryphthengus; species Baryphthengus martii. The sequence continues at coordinate 34,544 of VWZK01012970.1, read as the reverse complement.
CTCTAAAACTGACTGCTTCAGGAAATGTAACGACATTTTCTTGCTAGTGGTGCTTGCCTCTGTGAGGAGTCCTGTCTACACACGCTGCTCCCCAAACATAGAGGGGTAGTTTTCAAAGGAGATAGATGGGAGTCCTTCAGGCTGACTAAATGGAGTAAAATGATGGTGATTGGTTGTCTTGTTCCCACAGCTGTGGGGACAAACAGCCTTTTGCATCATGTTGATTTTTCTGTTGTTCGTTGCAGTCAAAGCCATAAGCTACGTGATGGCTTGTGAGGAAAGGCTCTGCCCTGGAAGGCTTCCTCAGTCACTGCCTGCAGAACGCTTCTTGCCTTTCAAAATTCAGATGTGCTCCAACAATGTGGATCCTGCTTAAAGGTTTATAACATCTTTAGGATGCTCAAAAATCATCTAACCTGCCGTGCAAGGTTATAGATGACGTGATACATCTTTTCTGTTAACACTATCTGGTTAGCATTTCACAATCCAAGGAGGCAGACAAGGTCTTTGCAGTCATTAGAGAAATTAAAATTCCCTTCCTGTCAGTTGTGTTACGGCAGAAGAATGCAGTATTCTGAATTATCTTCAAGAATCTCAGGATGTTATACTTTGCCTAGGAAGAAAAAAAAAAAAAAGCATTCATCAGGTGAAGTAATGTTTGTTTGGTTAATATAATCCATTGCTTCTTGAGTGGCACATTAATTTCACCCGTAATTCCAACACTGCTTGAGAGACTTGAATAACATTTAACTCTTATGTTATCTCGGGGTCATTTTATACCTGGTTCTCATATTTAAATAAAAATTTCAATAGGAATAGCAATTACAAATGTACTTGAATTACACCTTCCCATTCGTGAAGTTACTGCAGCGGGCATCTACATCAGGAACAAGGATTTGCTGTTTATTATTCATTAGCGGAGAGCTGTTCCTCTTTTACCTACAGAAATTCAAAACTTTCCCACACGTATATTGTAAACATGTGTTGGTTTATTGCCAGTTAAAATACTTAGTGTATATTGTAACGGTACAAATATTTCCCTACAGAAATAGAGTACAAACATGTGATTGTTGTTGCTGACTGTATAGTCTGGTCTGTGGGTCAAAACATAGGTTGGACCAATGCTGAGCACTTTTGAAAATCCAGTTTGAACTTAATTATTCTTTCTCACATCCGTAGGATTTGTTTCTCTTGCCAGGAAGTGTCAAAATAGGTTCTGAAGTCTCGCTTCCACTGCTTGGTCTATGCTCTAAAACTACAGCTTAATTACAAAATACCTGCGTTCCCCTCTCTAAGGTGACAGGCCAGCTCAAAGCCTGTGTCCAGAGATGACCAATCTCTTGCACTGAATGACATTTAACCCATTAAAAAAATTACTTTTGTTTGTTTTTTTTTCAATCAATACTGACCTGTGATACGTAAAAACAAAACAAACAAAAAAATTTAAGAGGTACATCAGTTGTTTTGTTTTGTTTTTTTCCCAGTACTGATCATAGGCTAGAGTAACACTGATACTCGCAAAGCAGTGACGTGGGTGCAGCTTTCCAGTGGATACACGCAGTCTGGGTCTCTGGATTCTTTTGGTATCACGGTGGAAAAGATGGGGAGCATTTTACACGCACCGCAAAGTGCGTGTTCAAGTTCTTCTGAGCCAGTACAAATAAGAAAGAAAAACATCGGCATGCTTGGTTGTTGAAATGTTCCCTAAGTTTTTTTTTTTTTTAAGTGTTCCTGCATTGAGAGGGATGTTGTCATAACTGATAACATTCTACAAACATGAGCTTGCCAGATGAGTTGTTTTTGTTTATGTTTTGCTAATTATGTAGTAATAGAATGATTTACATGTTTTGGGCAGGGGGAAACACTTAGGACATCCTGTGCTTCCCTTCAAAGTCCATGGATATAAGTCTACATTAAAGTCAGTTAGTTCCAATTAGTTGTGTTAATTTTCAGAAGGATCTGATGAAGTGACCCAGTCTCTCCCATCTTCTGTGGCAATGTGGAGTTGTTGTTTTTTGTCCTCTGTTCTAATGCTTCAATTTATGTAGGCAACAGAATAAAAGGAGCTTGAAGCCCATGCTCTTGAGTGGAGATGAATGAACAAAGAAAGATCTAGATCCTGGGCAAGTCACAAACTTCCCAGGCATCAGTTCTCCCCTTTCCTTTCAATTGTATCCCACTTGACTTAGGGGCAGCACTTGTGCTAGAAAACGCAGAGTACACCCTGAAGCCTCAGCATGATTTCCTTGGCTCTCAAGCTGTTCAAAGCAAGTGCAGTTGTTCCCTAGTCTGACTGTGATTCTGCATCAAATGAGAAAAGTAATTTCTCTTTCTCTCTTCCCACCTCCATCCTGACACAAAAGGAATAGCCCAAGACTTTTTCCCCTCAGTCTGTGTTCTGCCAGCCCCTTGGGTACTCTTTTAAACCCCTCCCCGCAGTTATGATCTAATTAGATGGAAGCTGATGAGCTGAGATAGGAAGCAGGTAGGATGAGGAGTGCCACTCCATGCACAGATGTTTGGTATCTGTTTTAGCAGCTGGTCTAAACTGCAGCGTTAGCCTACTGCTGACTGTGGTACAGGCCTTTGTCATCCTGCTGTATTAGTCTCATGGTAGCAAATAGGTTTGTTTCTTTTCTTTTAATCTGTACTACTGTGGAAGCAGGAAAAGAGGAGTGCTTCCTAGGGATTGAAGGACCAGGAAATCAGAAGACAAGAATTCAAACTGTATCACTGATAAAAATGTCTAGGATAAGTTTGGCCAAGGTCATTAATGAATCTTGTGCTCTCTTCCCTTTCTCTGATTTGGAAATATCTTTTCTCCTATCATCTCTCTGGCTCATCTTGCTACTCCTTCTCTGGAGAGCTATTAGTTGTTATATATTTGTACAATACCAATTTTAGTTGGAGTTAATCTATCCTGTTACTCATCTCTCTTCTCATTTAATGTTCGGTTGTTTTTCCTGTTTCAGTACTTATCAAATACTTGCATTCATTTAAAAAAATATTCTCTACATTTTCAAGAGAATATCTAAGTTTGCATTATCATATATTAACAAAGTTTGAGTACACTTTTCTTCAGCATCTCATTTCCTTAATAACAGATAACAAACTTTGTTTTACAAGACAGTTATCTATTGTAATTTTGAGGGCCATAGCACACTACTGTAAGTCAGACTTTACCTGAAAAGGATCTAGCCATTATTGTGTGACTGAGGATTTTCAGATCTACAGGTTTTCAAAAAATGTAGAAAAGAAAAAGCCACCTACTTGCCCGATTGTTTATCTTTAGATTACGGCTTTTTTTCATGCTTTAAAATTAAATTGAACCGTGTGATAATTGTTTTGGGGAATTGATTGTAAATTTTTAGGACCCTGATCTGTTGTTTGAGTATTTCAAAGTACAAAACAGAAATCCATCTAGCTGCTTTTCCGAAGACGAGGGCCAGCTGCCTGCATCCTCAATCTAATGGTGCCAATCACTTTTCTAATTATCTTCTGAGTTCCCTCCTGAGTAAGACACAGTGCTCATCAGCTTGTTTTCACCATCCAGGAATTTGTGTTCTTCCTCATTCTGTTGCATAGACTTTTTTCCTTTCTCAGTATGATCTCTTTCAGAATGGATGTTTCTCTGTTTTACAAGATCCTAATCTTGCGGTCAGGCAACCCAACTACAGCTGCTTTGTTAAAGATACTGTGACTCTAACTTGATTTCAACCTGCCTCTGGAGACTAGGTTGGGAGATAAGTAATGTTATCTTGCTTTCTTTTTACTACTCATATTGTGAGCAGAAGAATTTAGGAATTTTACCTCAAGGTGAAGTTTCACAAAACTGGAAAGGTTACAGATCAGCGTAAGTGGGTGATTGTGTGTACCAATCTAACAGAATATTTAATTATATTGGAGCTGATCTTATGGCTTGGTATTACAAAGAACAGGAGAAGAACGTGTCTCTTGTCAGCTCTTGGCTTTAGGAGGTTATGGTGACTTCTGTGTTTTTGTTGAACTGCATAAGTTAGGTCTTCATCACTGGGGAGAATCCAAAAGTTCTTAAGTACAATTGTTTACCTTTAAAAAAAAAACCAAACAACTTAAAATCTCCATTCCATAGGAGCAGATGAGTAAGGAGGGCAGTGCAGAAGTTTCTGTTAAAGTATCTGTTCAAGTACCTGCTGAGGATAAAAGCTATTTCAACTACAAGATATTGTTGAAGCAGAAGAAATGAGTGAAGACTGAGAATGAAAAAGTTATCATTAGTGTGAGCACAGAATTTTGGTTTGACTGTATTTTTATGCTCACTTTGCTGAAAAGAAACCTTCTGTAGAGGGTACAAGGCAAAGGAGAAGCCTCCAAGTGATCATCACTTGCTTTATGGGAAATCTGGCTTGGGTCCTGTGGCTCTTTCCCTGCCTCTTTTTCTTCTGGGGACAAATGCGTATGCTGTTTGCTCTAGATGTGTGTGTTTGCCAATTATTAAGGCCTCAGGAGTCCACAGCCTTGCTGCTGACTGTCTCTCAGTGCACCTTTGGCCACCGGAGAGCATGACAGCTCAACGCAAAGAAGTGAGTCCTATGCTAGGACACCAAAATACCTTGGCTTACTTTCTCTGAATAATATTCCTGTTCTTTCCTTGGAAATAGTTACAGATGGGGTAGATGATCTGCTACCCCCTTTGATTTCAACAGTCCATCTTCCTTTTCAAACAAATTCTCCCTATGGAATATGCATTACTTTTATGTCATTTATTTTTATTTGTAACATCTGTTCAAATACATTCTGATCAGATTGAAGTTATTTACGCTTACTTAAGTAGCAAAAGAAAACTCGCACGTTTACAAATGAACTCTGCTAACTTGGTAACTTTACAACTTGCTTTTGTTATTTTATTTGCCTGCCTGTGAGTTTCACACTAGCAGCGTGCTTCTAGAACGCTTATTTGCAGATGTCACTTTAAATATTATTTTCCAAGAGTTTATTTTTCTTAGAAAACAGATGTCTGTAATTATCTTCTTTGACCTTCGAGACTTATCAAAGTCAAATAGGTAATCATCCAATCAGACGGGCTATCATTATCAGAAGAAAAGTAATTATAATCTGAATATGTTTGAACATGATTATTACAAGCTTTAAACAGTTACACTTCTGATTGGGGCAGAACTAAAGACATTATCACTTCATAATTCTCATGATGTAACTTCACTTATCCTTGTAATTTTGGAATACGAAGAGCTAAATTTACTGAACAGTGTAGTTCTTTAAATTTGAAAAAAAATTGTGTAATACCCTCTCTAAAGCCAGAAGAAGGTTTCTCAGCACCTTTATACTGACATTAAGGAAAACTATATTTAGGAAACTGAGAACTAAATCACAGTATTTGAGAAATCTCTAAAAGGGCTGAAGAGTACAGCATGTATTTGTGTATGAAAATGCACTCCGAATGAATTGGTTTACTACTCTGGATCGGATTTAACAAAGCACTGAGAGTCTCCTTGGCTCTGGGCATTTATAGGATCGGCTCTGTGTCTCCTGGGATCAGGCCCAAAGCTCGTACGTCTCCTTCAGGGTGTGTTTTCTTGTACTTAGGGGAGTGGAAGTTTAAGCATCCTTTGCTGAGTGCAGCTTGAAAGGGGTGGTACTTGAGCTGAAGTCAGTGAGGAAATGGCTGTGCTGCTCCAGAGGACTTCTCCATGGACTGGAAGCAGTTGAGGCAGGAGCTGGTGCTGTGGGAGATGGAATTACGTTGCTATAACCCCTGTCAATACAGCTGCAGGGAAAGAAGGAAGCCAGTTTTAATCTCATTCGTGGCAGTTTTGAAAATTATACTTATATCTTCAAAATGGGAAATGGAGGTAATGTTAAAAATAAAAAATGCAGTAGAGCAGAAAGAAATTGTTGATAATTGGAGAATGGAGAAAAGAAGGGGAAAAGGAGAATTCTTAAATATACAGGGTTACCTACGGTAGCTGTTTTGATTGCTGGGGTGGGAGGCTTCTACCTGATCTTACAGGTAAAACCTCGAAGCTCAGAAGTTACACTACCTTCATAGTGAGAGAAAGATTCATTTTTAAAGAAAAATCCTGAAGGGACTGTACCTGCTGAAGTCTGTGTGGCTCTGAACACCAATGTCATCCCATTCAGTTGCTGAACGCTCCTGCCCAGCAAGAAGCAACCACAATGGTTGGCTTCACAAAGGGTGAGCTAGCAGAGCCAGGACCAGCTGATAGAAAAATACACATCAGGGCTTAGTCAAGATTCTGTTTAATGTGTTTCAGCATTATGAGCTGTGCTCAAATGAGGTGGAACAGAATGGCCTGAGATCTTCTGCTCAGGAGGTTGAATGTTTTTTCCCCAACATAACACAGACACACATTCTGTTACACTGATCCTGCACAGAATGGGTGTGTGGAGTAGGGGCTGGCTAATTAAGTAGTTTCAAATAGGGCAGAAGCTTTTCAGATCCCTGGGGAAATCTACCAGAATAACTGCACTGTTGGCCATTTCTTGGGTCTTGCACATCCTTGGGAAAAATTATCAGCGTTAGATTCTCTGTGGACCATTTGAAAATCAAATTGTTTTAAAACATGAGGAAATAGATTCTTTCACAGCAGGATATGGCCCGTGGCAATATGAATGTTTTGGGGTTTTTTTGGTTGGTTGGTTGGGTTTTTTTCTTGGGATAAGCTTGAGAGCTTCACAGAGACTTGGAAAGAGTCGTCTTACACCTAGATGCCTTGGCGCTTACCACACCTCTGAAGAGGAATCAATACTCTCACACGTGATTTAGAATAACCTGAAGGCTACCCATCTGTAATTAAAGCAAAAGAAATTGCAGTTGTTCTGTGAAGAGAGAAACTACCTTAAGCGTAACCATTGAGACAAGAATTTACTTGGAGGGGGGAAGGTCAGTCAGGAGGGTGGAAATTCTGCAGAACTCTCCAACTCCCCCAAAACTCACAGATCTGCAGATTTTTAAAGGGCTCCCTTCCCATTACAGAAGGTTTATCTGTAAGCTTGCCCATATTTCAAAACCACTGCATAAGCTGGATGAAAAAGGGAAACCATTCCAGGAGTCAGCAGCGTGATTTAACATTTTTCAGAACTGAAAAGGGTGTTTGTGCCTCTTTCAGCTCCCCCATGTTTCAGAGTCCCTTTGATGTTGGACTCCACTTTTAGAACTTCGCGGCTGACACAGGACACAAATGATGTTTCTAGCTTGCTGCAGCAGAGATCTAAACTCTGTTCGGAGAAATTACTTGCACAATCTGAAATTTACAGCAGTGATTAGACCTACAGAACTTTTCCACCAGTAGCTGTGCGAAAGGAAAGTTTGTAGGCAGGAGATGAAGTGCCTCACTGTGACTGTGGATTCGAGAGTTCTCAGGACTTGCTGTGGCATAACTAAAAAATGAGTGTCATGATGTTGCTGCTGCACTTAAGTGCAGGCACAAGCAAAATCATGCTGCTGGTGTCTGTAGACAGTGTTGTGAATGGCTTATTTGTTATCTTTCCGTGCAGGAAAGCAGGGAAGCGGCTGCTCGGTGAAAAATGTGTCTGCTGATAAAAATGTGGTTGTCATTTTTCCTCCTTACTTGTCAGAAGTGGACATATCCTAGTCCCCCGGAAGGAGGAACACAGTGACCAGAATTAGTCTCTAGTGCTGTTAAAGGCTTCCATGATACTAAAATAATGTACGATTTGCAATTTTAGTTTCTAGAAATGAATTAGAACAAAATGTTCGTATTCTAGTCCGGCTACTGCACATTGGGTGAAATAGCAACACCCTCTCCTCATTTGCTAAAAGAAAATGGGGAGAGAAGGAAAACAACAACAACAAAAAAAGCTCTAGAGTGACTTGGACAAGATGAAAATCAATTTGGGTTTTTGTTATGAAAATGTTCTGCTAAAAATTAGATAAATCATTCCTTAAGTCAGTTGTTGAATTCCTTATTTCTTTTTCTTGCTGGGCTAAGTCGCTCTCAGAACTGCCATTTGGGACCTAGCTGGGCAGCCTGCCTGATATCCCAGCCAGTCACAGATGAAATTAGGGGCCTGCAAACCACGTTTTGTTAGGGCCTTGTGGAATTAGTCCCTTGTAGCAGTAAGAGCCCAGCGACACGCGAGATACCGTTACCTGCAGTAGCGTGGCAGGACAGGAGATGAGAGGTTTCCTCATTGCCGATTGCGAACGGAGGATCTAAGGCACCGGACTAGAGATGTCAGTGACCGTATTTCAGAAGCAGAAAGTGAGCAAACCAATGAAGTGTGGGTTATTTGAGAGGCAAGAGAGACAGCTCGTTAGAGCACAGGATTGATTAAAAGGCAGGCTAGGATTTCTGAACCGCTGCTTTTCATTCCTAGTACGCTCAGAGAATCACAATTTGATATATATATATTTGTAGCAGAGAAATCTATCTTGCCAAAAAAATAATATTTATCTTTTCTCACGGTGTTGCCCTCGCAGTGGCACCGCAAGCTCTGTATTGCGGTTTGGCCCAGAGTAAAGAGGCAACGATGTGTATTTTAATCAACCAGCTTCCTCTGCCTTGTTCTTCTGAATTTGCAGTAATCTTGAATTTGTTTTACCATCACGTAACAAGTGCATCCTGATATAAGCTTGGAGAAGTGAGTATTTTCAGGATTTATCCCAGGATTGAGGAAAGATTCAATTGGTAAAGTTTGGCTGTTCCTTCTAACTTCTTTCCTGTCTATACATCAGTTTAAAGACAGTCTGAAATTCTTGGGTGAAAAGGAGGTCTCCCCAGACACTCTTCACAAACAACTGAAACCCATGTTAACAATTTATTTTATAATGAAGAATTTCCTGTGCTCTGCCCATTTTCCAGCCACTTAACTCCTTGAACCAGATGGTACATCTCCCTTCAAAAACATATTCATAAATTCTCCTTACATCATCTTTACAGAATTTCTTGAGCTAAAAAAAAAATCTGATTTACAGTTTTATTACCCTTCAGCAATTAAAGCAATGCTCTGTATATGAAAGCAACTTTCTAATTCTTGATTATTTCACTTTTGTCTTCTCTCGAGCTTTTTCACATTTCTTTCAAGACCATGAATATTTAGATTAAGGAAGAAAACATTTGGGTTATGATTGAGTGGATGGAAATTATTTTACTGACAGTTCTTTAAATGTTTTTGTTGTTGTTAACAGCTCAATACCTGTTCCTGCCTTTCAGGCATTTTAAATTCCCTTCATGTGTTATTTTTTCCCTTCCCTCTCACTTTTTATTTATTGAATTAAATCACAGAAGTCTTTTTGCAAAGACTCACCTTGACAAGTCGCTGCAGCCTGTGGCTTTTGTTACTGTTCTGCCTCCCTACGTGCCCATAAATTCATTTACCTGAACCGAGCTTCATATTGTTGGAGGAATTAGTCTTATCTTCCCTTTCTTTCAATTTCCTTGTCTTACATGATGGGTTACAGCTGCTTCCCAAGGATTTTTTTCTGAAAAAAAAAAAAATACTTGAATCTAGTCTGAAGGTCTCCATTATTTTTAGCATCTTCCCTGCTCCTTCTTGTCCCAGAGCTAGATGTGGCCACACACTTCCTTTCTGAGGAGGAAGGCCTTCCAAACACATCAAGAAAGTACCTTAAGAGATTTACTAGAAACAACACTATAATTAGAAGTGACTTCTGTTTTGACTATATTATACTGCAGACAGCTGTTGAGCTTCTCTATGTGGTCTGTTCTCTAAACTACTTATAATACAGGTTGTGCAAATGAAAGACCTGATATCTCTTTTTTTTTTTTTTTTTCTTTTTTAAGTTAACACTTTGGAGCCCTGAGCTGTGACAGCACATTGCTGTTTTGTAGAGAGCCAAGTGTATTCCTGGAGCACAGTTAATTGAATAACAAAACTAGTCTGTGTCTCCCAGTTGAAAAGCATTCATTTGTTGGAGCCAGTGGCATCTGCCTCCGAAAGCCAAACCTTACATGGAGCTGTAAGGCTTGAAATGTCTGGATAGTGCACGTGTTCTCCTTTTAACTTAGAATAATGTGATGTATTTAAGTTAAAATATTCTAAAATTCAAACTGAAATTTAGATTCAGCAACAGTGAGATTCCTACAGAGATATTTAATCACCAAGAGAATACTATTTCATGCTCAAAATTTTCAGCAGCTAGAAGCACCATGAATTTTGCGAGTGAACTTCTCTGGAGAAAATTACTTGGAGAATAGTGAACCAGGTTTCCAGGAAAGTTGCGTGTATGTATCAGTATGTGTTGGTGTAAGTGAAAGCAAATTTTGTCCGACCATTTTTGTAATATAACTCTTACACAAAACAATTGGTGTTCGCCAAGAAAGTCACTTTCTAGTTCTTATTTATTGTACATTTACTTCTGTTCAGGGTTCTCTGAACTTAATCTTGAAATGTCCTTCAAAAAATGAAGCCCCTTTCACCTTTCATTCTTGTATTCTCTATCCTGTTTTCCATTTCTTCCTCAGAACTTAGTACGTGTGCATGAAACACAGACAGTCTGCTTGCTAATCGTAAATGAGGGGAACGTTTACATTTGTGTTGGTCAGATCATGAATGCAACGATCTCCCCCATGGGCTGGGATTTTTGTTCAAATCCTAGATTGCTCCGAGTGTACAAACTGATTTCCTCTTGGATGAAATTAATCAGCTGGGCACCAGGACCACCCTTTAATATGCTCCAAACACAAATGTGCATTCAGTCTATAGAACTGACCAGAGTTGGTGTTCCGCACAGGCCAGGGAGAGACAGAGATGGTGCAGGAGGATTCTTTGTGGATCTCGGTAAGAAAGGCCTGACAACAAACAGCTTAATAAAACAGCTGTTTTCATAAGGTGGAATAAAAAGAAGAATCCAGAGTGAGTAAATCTTACGCCCTTCAGAGGCTGGGAACCCTGAGTTTGTGCATCTGAAGGGACCCTGGATGGATTTTTTCCCATGGCGCACTGTACGGATTCTGCCTGTGGAGATGTTCCTCTCCCCACTCATGCCATGGTGCCTTTGATATGGTGGACCAAGCAGAATGATACCTCCTCCTGACAGGCTGGAATGTTCTTTTATAGCATTCCCCAGTGTGGCCCTAGGGCATGCCATCAGAACCGAGGCTACTAATGGCAATGTACAGGCTTCTCAAGCCTGAAGGGCAGGCCCAGAAGAGCAGACCTGGCTTGCTCAAGACCACTGACTCTGAACATACCATGTTCAAAGCCTTCTGCATTCACAAGGAACTATAGTTCTCATTTCTGATTTGATGCAGACATTACGGAATCATGCACCCCAAAAACCTCCTTGTTTTGTCTAAGCCCAACAATTTGTCTTGGGGTAGGTGGCAGGGATTACAGTAGTTCTATTTACATTGGATGCCTTTAACTTTCTCAGAAGTCAGAGAGCTGATTCTGCAGATTTTTTTTAATCTTCTTTCTTCCCAAAGTTATTGACCTTTCTGTCATTTGCTGAATTTAATCATAATTTACTAATTCTGGATGGATTTTTCTGTTATGATAAGAGCGATTCTTTTTCACCTTTCCTTCTAATTCTGTCATTGACTTGACACTGTGCTTGTCTGCTTCTACTACTGCAAACTCTTGACTCTTTCTTAAACAACCCCAGTAGCTTTCCTAAGAAATACGAACGCATTTAATTAAGCAGCTTATCTAATCCTGCCTCGAAAAGTTCATCTGTTCTGCATCACAGCTAATCTTGAAACTTGGCATGAAACGGTGCACAATTTATTTTGCATTATCATGCTGTATTCTTAAGAAAGCGTGACAAGGAAGGCTAGCACTTGCAGAAAAGCGACTGGACGCATTTTCAAAGCCCAAAACACTGAGACCTATTAAGCCTTTAACTTTGGCTCGAGGAACTCCCTGAGCTACAAACAGTTTATGGATGTGGCAAGTACGTGGTGATACCCTGTTCTATGCCTACTGAGTTGGTTGCTGCTGAAGATAGAGCATAATGGGCTGGGTGGACTTTTTGCAGGCTTCTCTGGAGTTGTTGTGATGTATTTTATGAAAAAAACCCTGTATGCAGATTTGAAAAGAAGCTATTGATAGGATGCTATAAACAGCATTGCTTACCCTACTGATAAAGTTAACAGCAAGTAGATAAAAAGCCAAAGTTAATTTTCTTAACCGATGATCTCTTGGAACAGCAGCTTCTCTTAGTTCATTAGATATCCTGTAGCTTCCATCACTTCTCTGTAACTTGGTTGGATCTGAATGTTTGCAGCACCATAAGCGCAGACAGCATTTCTAAAAGAGGAATTTAGTAGAATCAGGATTGATATACGGGTGTCTTGGCTGAAATCCCACAGTCTCACTTAAAATGTGGGCCCTGTTTTTAAGTGTGTTTGCATCATTACATCCTCGTGCTTCCAGACATCTCTATCTTTCACTAATTGGACAGAATGTCTTCTCTTGTGACCAAGTTTGGGACAACAGGATTTGAACCTCTGTTACATATTCCATTATCAATAGCCTTGTCTTTTGCGTGATATTTACTGACAGCTCTTCAACTTAATGAGGATTAAGAACCTGTTTCAAGGAGGCTCTTGTTGCCCTAATATGTGTAGCTGGCAAATAAAACAATCAGCTGCTTTGGAATGATTTTCAGCTTTGAGAACGATGAATATTTAGTAAATAGTTAGCATTAAGAAATCTAACATTCAGTTGTTCAAAATAAAAGTATTTTTTCATAATAAAATATAAAGATGTGGGGACACTGATGAATTAAATTAATTTATCGCTTGAAAATGTTCTTTAAAATCACTGCATTGAGTATACCCTTTCTGTTGACATTCATAAATGAGAAAAATTTTATATATATGTATCTGTCCATACCCTATCTACACACAACTATTTTGGAATAACACTATTATGACTGCAAAGTCAAGTATTCAAACTTAAGGAGTATCATAACTAACACCTCTTATTAACCTATCTAATTTTCTCCTTTTTGTACTTTCCATTCTTGCATGCAATTTGAATGTCATTCTATTCTGTAGGTTTGTGGGGTTGTTTCCCTGTTTGTCCGTCTCGTTGTCTAGCGCGGATGGTGTGAAATGGAAATAAGTCTGCGCATCTAGCAATCTTTTCCGATTTATTTGTTCAGTGTGTGGCCCAAGACCTTCCTTACAGGTGTGAGTCCATAAGATGCCTGAAGGTTTCATAAACATAGCAGTTTCTATTAGAGTATGTCAGAGAGGTTGCTTGTCAGGGGCAGCTGCTGCGCAAGGTTCCCAGGTGTGAACCAAAGGAGGCCCTGAGACTGTTTTATGGAGGGCAAAATCGGACATGAAGATATTACAAGTATCCCTTAATTACAAGCATGTGATTTAATGCACGTAAGATCAGAGTTTTTAGAGTATTTCTGTAGCACTTCAGGAAGTCGAATGCACGAAACCCACTGGCTACACCGGAGCTGTGAATACAGAGCACGTCTGCAAAACTCATCACAGGCAACTGGAACTAGAATTACGTGGGAAACTTGGGGCAGGGATAAAAGTAGCAGACATTTTACCAGGGTATCTTTCAAGTGTCTTAACTGTGGTATGTTCCTTTCTTTTCCTAAAAGTCTCCACTTCCTATTTTCCAGCAACAAATGAAGCAGAAGTGAAGTGGAGAGTAGCTTTTTGTGCTGTACAACTCTGTCATCAAAATCACTCTAAGTAAGGAAAAATTAGCACGTGGTCATATAATTAGTGTTGTAACACACACACACACACACACACAAAGCTGCATGGTAATGCTAGTTCTGCTATTTGCTAATAGTTGAGTATGTATTTTGGCAAAACTTCCCGTTGTCTTTGGAGATGCTCTTCTGTCATAGTGTCGTCCTGGTATCTATACAGATCACCTGTGCTTTTGTAACTTCAGATTTCTTGTAAAAACTTGATTTTGTGATGGTGCATGTTCTCCACATATACTGCAAAAGGGCTTTGGCCGTGGGTTCCACAGGCAGTTGGGATTCAGGCACGGCAGGGGCTGCTCCAGGCTTTGAGGTGATAGCTTCTGTCAAAAACACGACTGTGACCCTTTAGACTCTGTCTTCTCTAACCTCTTTCTCCTAGTCCTCCTTGTCTTCTCTGCCCTGATTCCATGTTGATTCTCTTCACCTACGCAGTTTTTCTTCCTTATTTAATCCCTCCAGGCTCCCTGTTCCAGTCCTTGGACAATCAATACTAGTTCCCATCTTCCTGACTCCACTTACGGGCCCTTGTTTGCAGTGACTGATTGTACCCTCACTTTTTGCCCACTTCCTAATACCTATTGTTCTTGGAAGCCATCTTCTTTCTTAAGACATTTTGTACAGTTCTGGTTCCTCCCTCCCCTTCCATCAATTCTTGGTCCTAGTACATCAGACTAGCTCTCCTGGATAGCCTATCGTCTCATCGTGCCTAAACTCTGCCCTCTGCTTTACACGTCCACTGTTTCTTTATCTCCTGCAGTTACCTTAATGAATCAGTTCCTTACTCATCTTGAACTTCCCTCCTTTATTGATCCTCTGTGCTGCCTGTCAGGATAGTTTGTGTCTTATTTCCTTCCCTACTCCAGTTTTTGGACTCACTCTATCCCCAAACAAGGTCCTTTTTCAAAACTGCAGTGGTTTTTGCCTTACTCCTGACCTTTCTGTAGCTGATTCAAGAAACTATATTAACTCCACTTGGTATGTTTGGAATTTGAGGGCTTTGGCTAGGTACAGTTTACAAGTTTTGGTAGAACTTACAGACCTGTTTTATCATGGTTCTGGTAGGTGGTGTCAGCTAGCCAGAAAATATCAGTCGCTGACTGTGACCATTGAAGGACGATCAACGCAAAAGGCTTTGTACACCAAAGAACATTATTGGACAGTGAGTTGATAGAAGTCAAATAGAACTGACTCTCAAAATTTGCTGCTGAAAGGTTTTGCAGAAGCTTGAAGCATTTCCCCGGGTGCAGAAGAGAGATGGCAGTGACAGCGCTACCACTTGAGATCTTAAGAGAGCTGCAGAAAATAAAGGTTGCTAATAATGTATAGTACTAAACGTTGAGCAGCCCAATTAATACATTCGATCATCCTTTGCTTCTCAACTTCTCTCATCGTTGTGACTTTATTTATTTTTTCAATAACTAAAGCACGATACATCTCGCAGAGGAGGCTGTTGATAAGCACAAGTAAGGGTTAAGTGTCTGACTTTCCTTGACTTCCTTTGTGGTATAAGCATTTGAGTGGTGATCCCATCTTTGCAAAACTTTTCCCCGCCTCTTCAAATATACTGGTATAGAGCAAAGTAATCCCAACTACAGCGTGGAACTCAAGTTGTTAAAATAATACAAAAATGCTTTTGCAGTGTAAGTGGTAATACTTGTCTTCAGTTTTAATAAATGAGAAGTAATCAGTTTAAAAGCAGTGCTGTGAAAAAAAAAAAAGAGCAATGGAATGTAGCAACAATTCTGATGTGATGTCTTTGTAGTAATATTTCTTTTTTAAGAGAGTGAGTTGATTGCAGTGGGTTTTGACTTAAGCTAGATAGGAGTTAGGGATTTGGCACTTTTACAAATAATACAAAATGCGAGAGGTCTCTTGAGAGCTGGAGAACTTACAAAGTATTAGTGACTTAATCATCTCAGCAGCTGGTATGCTAAAAGGAAATTATTTTTCAAATTACTTTTCCAAGATTTTGTTCTCAAACATTTAAATGTAGATGCACACATGAGGAACAAGGTATGTGTAAATAATCCCAGTCACTTTTAGTGATACATGTATACGTGCGCTCAGGAAAAATCTATGTCAGAACTGGATTTGAAAATGCTCTCTTACCGTGCAAACAGCAGGGGTGAGGATTAAGCTCCTGCCGAGGGTCAAGGAGGGCTTTCCAACGTCTTTTGCAAGGCCTTGCGTTGGTGCGTGCCACAGCCGTGTTTCCGCCTCAAGCACCGTCCCTCTTGCTTTCCCCGTGCACAGTTTGTGTCCTGGACACTCCCACTACACCGTCAAAGCCAAACCCATCCTGGTACCACAGAGAAACGGGGCTCTGGGAGCCTGCGCTGGAGAAGAACCGCTGCCAAACGGTCAGGAGAGCAGGACACTGGCATGGCAAGAAGGGGCAGGGTTTATTTTGGATATTGTTACGGGAATCTGCAGGAAAGAAGTGATTGTAGTAAGATGATTAAAAAGAAGCGTCTGACTAAGGCTTTTTAAAATTATTTTAATTTGGGATCTACTTCTTTAGTGGATCTGAACTGCTCTTACCTCTTTGGATTATACAGTATCCCGTAATTGCCTAAACTGTTTTTCTTTCAATATAAACCCTATTAACAACAAAGAATGTTTGAGAGTTCTAGTCATATAAGCCATTGTTGCCATTTTGGAAGGGAACTTATAATGAGGTACTTCAGCTCTGCTTTAGTTGGACAAGTCTTCTAAACATTCACTGCCAGTGTTGGCTGTATGTGCTCACGTTGCTTCGGGGAGTAGATTTTTTTTCACGAGACCTTTCAAGACGCAGAAGCGAGCAGAAAGGATCGCTGTGTCTGAATGAGAAATTTCTTCTGGTGAGATTTACATGAGAAAAGAAACTTGGAGTAGTATGAAATGTAATGGTAGGGTTTGCGGGGTTTTTAACCTAGAGGCATTTCTCAACTTCAATGTTCTGTTAAACTACATGAACTCTGTTTTGTTCCTCTTGGGGAAGAGCTGTGCTTCTGTTACCAGCATACTTAGCCTATAAACTCTTTGAGAAGAAAAGAAAACAAATTACAGTATTTAAAGCAGTGCGAGTATGAAAAAGAAACCGAGGGCCTGGAAATATTTTGCATTTGTACACCACCTCCTTTCCCAGCATCCACAAGGTACACCACAGACTTGCAGTTTTCTCATAAATTTTGTATTACTGCCTCCCCTTTATTGACGGGGAGCTGAGGTACAGAAATTCTTGCAGTTCCTCAATTCGTGAAGTAAGCCAGTAAAAAAACAAGTAGAAATAGTATCCATCCTCCTTTTTTGAATCCTGATTGCATTTGAAGCAAAAAAAAGCTTTTTTTTTTATTTTTTGGTTATAAAGTAATAGCAAAAGTGGAAGGGATCTCTGGCAGTCTCAAAGTTTATCCCCATTAAGAATTCCACTCTGTTTATGTCAGTATTGAGATATGTTTCTTTAACTTGCTCTCTAGTGACAAATACACCACAACCCCTCCAGGCAGTATGTTTCAACGTCTCGCTGTGCTTATCATTAAAAAAAGTTTGCTGCAATTTAAATCTATTACTCCTTGTTCGTGATGGGCATGGAGAACAAATTACTCCCTTCCTTTGAAAACTGTGACCGTACTCCTCCTCAGTCTCCCCATCTGGAGATTAAACAACTGCATTTCTTTTGATCTTTCATTTGAAGGTTGTGTTTTCTAACCCTCTGATCATTCTCAGTGCTTTCTGCTGCTCTCTCCAGTTATCGACATCATCCTTGAAACGCGGTGCCAAAACCAAGGCGCTGCACTCGCGGTCGGTACCTTCATAGTACTGAGCGTAACGCAGGAGGATTCCTTCGCTCCTCTCACAGAGCACTTTCCCGTTACGCACCGATACGATGTTTGCCTTCCCTCCCCAGCCCCAGGATGACGCTGCTGACCGGTATTGCTTGCCCTGTGCCGGAGGGCTGTTTCTCCGCAGAAAGGCTACCCCACCCCTCAGGCTTCGGCCTGGTCTCTGTGTGCCCACCGTAGGTTTGTCATAGGTGTGTGCAGGGACTCTCCTCGTCTGGTTTTCGCATTGTGCCTCTTCACCAGTGGAGAGTACTGAAAAACTATTTAGTTTGCTGGTTTAGAACTGGGCTGTCTCATTCTCTCTAAACTGGATATGAAGAGGTAACAGAATATAAAACTGAGAGGCCATCCAAGCTGTTGCTACTGCTGACAGCACCACGAACTAACTACTTTTAAAAATTCTTCAAAATCTAAGTTATCCTCCTTGCCTACACTGTGTTGACTGGAAGATCATTCCAGGACCTCGGTCACCACCGGAGAGGGGTCGAAATATTTGCTTTAATGTCGAGTTTAACTGTAGTCACTTGTTTTCATAGCAGAATGTTCTCTGTGGTGTCGATACCTGTGCCCAGAGCAGCCCTGTCCTCTCTTTCTTCCCCTAGGCCCCATTAGCCAAGCCATTTGAAACTCCTTTCCCCTGACAAGTGCTGTGATTGTCAGGGTCATCTGTGCCAGCACTGCACATTTGAATTCTATTTTCCTGGACTGGAGTGACTGCAAAAAAGAGAAAAGGACAACGTTCAGCATCTGGTTGTTGATAAACAGGTGTTGCATTTTACTTGATTTTCTGTTTCTCTTCATCGTTTTCATTTATTCTCTTCAAAATATTTTTTTTTACTAAAGTTTTACCGAAATAAGTGCTAATGGGTACAAGTTACTCCTTTTCTAATCTGTGGTGCGTTATGTTCGGCCTTGCCACAGCAGTTTCAGCGGGAGCGGTGTCTTACAGCCCTTGCTGCCCGACCTGGCCTCTCTCTGCCCGAGTCGCAGCCCCTCCAGCGACGATCCCACCACTTCCCCCAGGGCAGGGGGCAGGCGGGACAGGGGCGGGACGGGGCTCCGCGCAGTGCGGCCGCCCGGCCCCTAGGTGGTGGGGCTGCCCGC